>JASFXZ010000008.1:10002199-10398555 GCA_032209605.1 Mactromeris polynyma
ACATTAGCCTCAATATAGGTCTAAAGGTACATTAGTCAAAATATACTTTGTCTTAAATTTGAGAAAATTGGTGGCAAATGCCTTCATACAGACGTACTCTAAAACACTGCATTGTCATTAAAATTTCCAAAAACCACAAGTCTGATAGGGGTATTATTTTCTAACCTTAATTAGGACTAATGCGTTTTGCAGTGTCTGGAAATTTAAGAAAAAAGTTATAATGCAATGTTTAAGAGTATGTCAGTATAAAGGCATTATAACATCCCATTCTCACAACAAAATTATCACTTGACATATTTTGATAAAACACAAAGACCATCTACCTTGAAAACGGCGAGGTTTTGTTATCAATGATAATAATGAAAATATGTATTTACCATTTGTGTTTCCAGGCTCTCCAGCGGTACATGAACAAGCTCCTCTAACCAAGTCTATCTTACTGTGTGGACCACGTGGAACTGGGAAGAAGATGCTGGTACATGCTGTATGTAATGAAACTGGGGCAAACCTTTTTGACCTCTCACCTGCTAATTTAGCTGGAAAATATCCTGGCAAAGATGGGCTTAAAATGTTGATGCATCTAATCTTTAAGGTAAATATATTTTCCCAGGTATTTTATTTCAGTTTAATACATTATCAGTATGATTGAGGACTTTCAGTTTGTACGGTTGTAATGTGTGCATACTTTAAGATCTATATATATGGGCTTGCAGTTTTTTGAACATGTTTTTTTTAATCTTAAGCCTTTTCAGACAAGTTGAAATAATTTATATAATGTTTGTTTCGATTTTGTATAAATATGACAAATCTTTACCTGAATTTTGTACTGAAATGTGCTGAAGTTGTATAATTTATATATGATAGGTTGGACGTGCTCTGCAGCCATCTGTGTTTTATATTGGTGATTGTGAAAAAATGTTCAAGAAAAAGATACCAAAAACAGACCCCGTAAGTTGATATTCATACATGCCATATCTCACGCCGTGAGACCTTTCCTCACGTATTTTCATGCCTCCTCACGGTCTAACGCCGTTAGATTAAAACCTCACGTAAATTTGAACCTCCAAGAAAAAAATAAAATATCACTGATCGTGCGAAATATTGCAATTTAAATAAAATACAATATCATATTGTATTTTATTTAAATTGCAATATTATTGATTTACTGACTGTAAATGATATAATTCATTGAGTGAGAATGAATAATTATTATTCTTAATAATGACATTTATATTGTCTATTGCATTAAAAAAATAATTTATAATCATTATCATTGAGTAATTTGGAGAAGTAGAGTAGAGCGCCTGATGTAAAGGTCTTGAGTGGTATCGAAAGTTATGATATTGATGTAAATTTAGACTTTGTTATTCTAAACAACTTCTAACAATATTCTTTTAACTTTTATCTAGGAGGTAGGCTGTGCCATTGTGTTCCTTTGTATTGTAATTAAATATTGTACTATTATGTCTAACTAAGTATGGACCATTGGTTTTGATATGTTGTTGGCATTTCTGGAGGTGTATGCTCATTTACTGTAGTATTTGTGTAGTACTTTTGAGCTGTTAAATATGTAATGACAACACTTGTATATATCTCTCATTAATGTTTTGTACTTAATCATGATTTCATTATGAATATACTCTTAACTATGTCAATTTCTTTTCAGTCTAAATGATCTTTGTAATTATAGTACGAAAATAAATTATCCAATGCAAACATAGCCTCAATGCCACACAAACGTATGTTCATTTTGCATCATGGTGACTGATATGTCATTATCCATTGTAATTATTTATCATTCAAAGACTGATCCAAAGAGGCTGAAAAAAGAACTACCAAAAGCTTTGAAGACAATAAAATCAGAGGACAGACTTCTACTTGTTGGTACATCACGCTGTCCATTTGATGCTGAGATGAAGCCTCTAGTTGGATGTTATCAGAGAATGATTCTCATACCTCGACCAGATTATGCCTCCAGACATTGTAAGTACATACAGTAAAACTTCTCTGAAAGACCACCTCAATAATAAGACCATCTCGACAGTAGGAGCAAAAGTCCATTTTTACAGTTTTGCTCTTTATTCAACTTCCATATTCAGACCATCTCAATAAGCAGACCAGTTTTCAAGGGTCCCAATGGTGGTCATATTATTGAGGTTGTATTGTGTATTGACAGTAAAACTGAGTTCTTCCAGATTTTACGTGAGAAAACAATTGTTTTATTCTTCTGTATTGAAAATTTGACATACTCAGTACTTCCGAATAAATACGCTCAGTCATTACTTGATTATGTTTCTTTGCATGAATGAATGGGTCTAAAGTTCTGTATGTTGCAGTTTATTTTTCATCTGTTGAAAAACCCCAACATAAATGCTATCATTTTATAACTTAATAATTCTCGTAAATTCAATGATAGATTTAATAAACCACCTGTCTCTTTTGGGCCTTACACAAAGACAGGAAGCTGGCCTATCAGCAACACATGGTCAGTGCAGATTTAACAACAGCATGTATGAATCTAATACAGGAGTCATACAAAAATCTTTAAATTTTGCTGTAAGTTAGACTCAAGGACATTAGAAATTTGATATAACTGGTAAGAATGTGTTTTTCCAACTTCCCATCTAGTTTATTGACACTCACCTATAATAATGTTGTTTACGATAGTGTTGTGGAGAAGACTGATATTGAAGAATGGAGGTGCTATCACCAATGCACTGGATGTCAGCTCCTTGGCAAAGGTCACAGATGGTTACACACCTGGACATATGTTCACTGCAATATCACAGGTGCTCACAGATCGCCGTGTCCAACAATTGTCAAAACGAGCCCTGGCTGCAGTAGAATTCATTGCTCCCTTGGCCAGAATTGATCCCATATACAAAGAGGAAGAGGAGGCCTTTAAGGTAAATGTCTTTGTAATTATATATTACCACTCAATTTTCATGAGAAGCATGTTTTAAGGCTTATGGTACATGGTATAAGGTGCCAGCTGTTTGTGGAGCTTGCTGCAGATTTAAATCCAGGTAAGGATACCCCCAACTTATAAACAATGAAGGAACCAGTACATGTGTGTCCAAGAAGATGGCTTCAGATGGATTATATGAATTTGTTTCAAGCAGACTAAAATAAGAAAGGTTATACAACATTGAAGTGTTCATTTTAGGAGATGGCTTATAATGTTTCCATAGTGAAATAAAAGGCAAAAAGAATTGAATTAATTTTTATTAAGATTTTAATTTTATTTCTGATCAGAAAAGTGAATGTTTCCACTATCTTCACCAGACAAAACTTATTTGGTGTTATTTTGTAGGGATGGTATGCTAAAACTCCACTTGGCAAGAAAAGAGCCAAGGCTGCACAAGGGGACGATGATGATGGTGGTGGTAAAGGAGGCAAGGGGAAGAAAGGGAAAAAGGGGAAAAAAGGAAAGAAAGGAAAGAAGAAAAAGAAATAGACTTCAACTTATATATTGTTTCATTGTTTTATGAATATTATCATACACTGCATTTCTGCTAATTATTCAATTAAAGAATGAACATATATATTTGTTTGCTTTGAAAAACTGAATTAAAGTATTTAGATGAAGGTTCCAACAAAGCATACAATCAACAAATGGACTTATATTGTGTAGTGATTCATGTGTTTAACTGCTGAATAATAAGAACAGTATTTATTTTTATTTCTAAAATGAAGGTCAAAAGAAATGCAGTATTTGTACGAGTTATACCTGTGATATTGTATGCCGTCCATGGTTTATATGATACTACTGAATGTATTGATATGGATCTTTTTTGTTTTGTCAATAAAATGTGTAATATAAATGTGATTGTTATTTTATATTGAAAGTCTTCAGGTATGTTATCTTGTTTATATAAATAACACACCTACCTACACGTAGATCAAAATATCCAATGGTTGCATATACAGCATCTTAATAGGATTCTTGCCAAGTCAATATAAGTTTGATGTTGTTCAGTCACAGTTGATGAGTACTTGACATACAGTAATTTATATCATTTTAGTTCTCGGTATGTCACAGTTCAAAAGAGAATTTAAAAAAAAAAAATCTACCAAACTGCTGCAGTAGTGTCAATAAAGTATCATTGAAATACATGCTTAACAGACAAATAGAAAGTCATTAACATTGACAATTTTCTGTTGATTTGACCCTTCGATATTCCCGTAGCTGTATTAAAAGTAAAAGAGAAACAAGATGTTACAGCTGTAAATTTTATTTCCAATATCGAGCATCTTTGAATGATATGGATGAATACGCTGTAACTATGAGCAATTAATACGTACACTTCAAATACAACAGTTTTATTTAATTATAATGCAATATTCGAAGATTTCACTAATTGAAGTTGATGGAAGTTGTCTTTATATATTGTACCTGAACTGGTTCTACCAGCAATCACCTTTGGATTTATGGGACTTGTGTCAACAACTTTTACAATGTTAATTGTCTTTATTGTCATAAAGTAGAACGCATCCTCTTCTGTTGTCAATGAGAACTTCTCTCCCATCTGAGCATGTTTTCACAACAGCTGGCCAAACAACTGTTTTTACTGTTTTATGTTCACCAACTCCTGTAGATACTTTGCTAAGATATTCACGAAATTTCGATGTAATGTCGCCAATAGGATGACCAATAACATCAAACTTGAGACAAAGAGGAGGGTCAGAAATTGCAGCTTGCCAGCATATGTACGTGCAGTTCTTTATGTATACTTCTAGACATTCAAACGGCTCAGACATTCCAGTACTACTTTCACTTTCAATATTTTCATTTCCCCCGCTGGCATGGCCATTCTCTGCATCCTCACTTTCATGTTCTGATGTCAACTCACCGTTTCCTGTCTGATCCGATTTCAATTCGGCAATAAGCTTTTGGACTGCTTCACTTTGCTTCACTTCGTTGTAAAAACACTGTAAATATATGTGTGTAGTTATCGCCTGTATACAGTACAATTAATTCCATTCGATGATTTAACAAAACTCACTGTTGTAAATCATTTCTTGCTAATACAGATCTAAGCATACTTTGTATCATATTGAAAATGGAGCAAGATGGTCTGGTAAACAAAGTACCATAACATTAGATAAATAAGCACATGTTAATCCAAATGACACCATAGTTGGATTTTTTCGTCGAATTTCTACTGTATATACAGCAATCCGTGTTCTTGGGTTACCAACCAGGTTTAACCTGCTCTCATGAAAGCAACTGACAACTTTCCTGTAAGGATCAGGGATGGGGTTAGTAAAAATAGTAGACCTTTACATGCCCAATTAACCATGTAACATAACCAACATAACCGGAAAATGTCAAAATGTGAAATAAGTTATGTAGGATCGTATTTATAGGATTAGGATGGGGGTACAAATATTGCTTCATTGATTTGAAAAATACACTACTGATTGAATAAAGTACAGTCGGACCTCGTGGTATCGACAACTTTCACTTTGACACGTCATCAAAAATATGTTTTGTTTCCAATACCGGGGACCATTGCCTGAAGAAGTATGAAAATTATACGTAACACGTAGCAAGCAAACATTGAGTTTGTATTCCTTTTTTCCATATAACAACCTTCTATCGGAATATTTGGCATCGTCCGACGTAAATATCAGGTCCTGGTGTATCTTCTTAGGCAAGTTGAATAGAATGGACTATTTGAAACTATGTATTATTCGAAATAAATTATAGGAGCCGATGAATTCGAATGAACGAGGTCCGACTGTACATTTACTTTTAACAAACCTCAATTACTGCATCTTTCGTTGACTTATGTTGACCAATTTTGCGCCGTATCTTCTTTAAGTTATGCACATCCTCCTCAGACACAAGAATCTAGAACATGAAAACACATATGTACTTGAATGAGGTTTACAGCCATGGCAACAAAAAGACAGGTGTCATATACAGTAACCTCATCAATTGCCAATCACGTTCACAAGTATGTTCAATGGAAGAGTTAAAGTAACCTCATGTGTGTGTACAGGGAGTAATGGAACCAACATGTTTGGATAAGGCTGCTGAAATGCGTAGTCTTGATCCAAATATGTAATTTATAAAGTTCCCATGTATGTTTCCAATTTTTTACATGGCTTTGCTATTTGCATATCAGTGTTGTGTAAACCAATCATTTTGAATCTTACGTTTACCTCTTAAGCCGAACATCGTTTGTAACCTTGACGCGGATTGGTTGATCTTAAATTTACCGAAATCAATTTTCCATTACCAAACTCCATTTCTAATACATAATCTGTACTATATATTGCTAGTTTCTTGTTATTATAAATATTTGATTTACATGTACATGCATGGATACATAAATTTAAGGACCACAGTGACATCAAACCAATTACAAGATGAAGACTGGATTTAATGGGACCTACTTTAATGGCATCACAACCATTACTATGTGAACAGGGGGGCTATTATGACCTACCCAAATGATATCACATGCATTACAGGTTAACAAGGGAGTTAATATGGTCTACCTCAGTGATATCACATACGGTACATAACATGGCATACAAGGGATTTTATATGACCTACATCAGTGATATCACATGCACTACATCTTAAGAAGGGATTTAATATGGTCTACCTCAGTGATATAACATTACTAGGTGAACAAGGCAATTTATACTACAATCTCTCAGTGACATCACATCTAGTATAAGGTGAATACAGGAATTTGTATGACATCTTTTGCAAGGTGAACAAGGGAGTTAATATTACCTACCTCCTTGATATCTCTTCCATTACTAGATGAACAAGGGTTGGTAAATATAGCCAATTGTTTATCAGCTGTAGCCGTGCAAAATGTCTGACAATCCTGTTCCGATAAAAATATAGTAGTAGGCCCCCTATGTACATTGTTGTTATAATTAGTTTCTCAATGTTTTAACAGTGTTTACGTCCTTCGAAGAAATAGATGACAATTGATGCACATATACTAGGCAATGTTTAATTACCAAAATGTTTGTTAAAAGTTCGTTTTAACATTAACCTATCAATATCTAAAGAAAAAGACGGAAAGTAAATATCACTTAAATTGCGAACATTTAGAGTTTCAGCGTTTATTTTTGTTTATCAAAAGTATACATGATCTATTGTATCATTTTAGCTTACCTGCAGAATTTTAGACAGGAAACAAATTCCATGTTCTTCATCATTTTTAAACAAATTAAACATAACATCTCTCCATTCTACATCAAATATTTCTTCACAACGTTTAGAGATATCGATTGGTTGCATTGGATCACTTGTATTGTTAAAGCTGTCCTTTGCTTTTCGTTCAATGACTTTACCAAACATTTCAGTCCATCTGTATAAGATTTTCCAAATATTGAAGGCATCATTTTATATTTCGGAAATAGCGTACTTGTATTAATGCTTTAATATCGCGTATAACCTGACAGCTCTAGCGTTTGCTTGTGTCTGTTGTTATGTACGTAATGGTTAGTGACTTTTAGTGATTATTTACTGCCTTCTTAGTCAATTTATGACCATATAGCGATTAAGTGCGAGGTTGCCAAGCAGTTGAATCGATTTAACCCCCCCCCCCTGACAGTTCCAAGGCTGTAAATCGCTGTATGGTTATTATTTCTATTTATGTTTTAGATGTATGTTAGAGGCACTTTCTTATGTATGTGGCGTTCCTTGTGGCAACTTATTCTCTCTATTACTCAAATGATTTATGTTTATTTTTTAAATTGATATAGCACTTAACAAGCTAGGAAATGTCTTTCTCGTCTATCTGCAGCCCATGGTCTTATTAACAACCTTCTGTTTGAGAAGCAAGACATACTCTTAGATGCAAACACGTCTGTGACTATAGATCTGGGTTACAGCTTCACAATAAGTTATTATCAAATGTACAGTCATACATCTGTAGAATGTAGCCAATTCATATCCATGTTTAATAACATAACGGAAAAGTGCCACTGTTGTATATAGAACATACCAATAGGTGAGTGAAAATTGTATATCTGGTTTTGTTGTGTGAACACAACATAATCTGATATTTGATATTAACCCAAGCCAATCTGTTGCAGAATTACCGTTATGTAAAATATAATCAACCGCCAATACTAGGGTTTCAAGAAATATTTTATATTAGAATAAATATAGACATAGTGTTTGTTAAAATAATTTTATATACTCATTTCTTTTTTGTTCCAATTCTCTCTCCAAGACTTCTACTTTATTTTCGAGTCGACGATTTGCTTCATACAATCCAGTGTTTTTCGTTATTAATTCGTTAACTAATGCTGTTTGATTCACCTCATTCTGTTGCTGACGATCTCTTGTGTTTTCCTTTAACATTGAATGCGTCACATGAAATCATTATATTAATATTGTTCAAGTCAATCAAATTGGAAACGATCGCAAGTGCTAGTCCTAAGTAAAAGAACGTCAATAAGCATTGTAATATCATTTATGCTATTGATGTTATTGTCATTATGAGCGAGACCATTTGTTAGCATTGTAACAGCATTTGCACTGTTGACGTTATTACCATTTTGACCGTTTATGTCTGGTCAGCACATTTGGGTTACCTAAATTGCCAATAACTTAACCACTATTTGTGTCATTTTGACAACATGTATATCAATAAAAAGCTAAACCATTTGCATGTTTTTTGGTAATAAATTTGTACATCTATAAATTATTTCGAAAGTTTTACGTCGTGTTAAAACGGTTCGTGTAATGCACAGACGACAACAAAATGAACCTAGTAGTTTGCTAACATATCATTTATGTATATATTTTAGAGCCATTCTTACAAAATACATGTATAGATGAAAAGCCTTGACATTTCCCATTGTGTTGTCATAAATGTGCACATTACTTTATACGAATGTTTGACGACAAATTAAAGTGATTCGTGTAACGCGAAAACGGCGACAAAATAAACATAGTACGTTAGCCACAGTATTGATAAACAATTTAAAGTCAATTTCTAAAAGTAAGCATCCATAAAATTATTTGTTTATAAATTTGCATACTTAGCCCAATTTTAAGTTGCATAACCATGGTCAAACCACGGTATAACACGGGATTTATGTGATCGAAAAAAAAGTCCTCGTCGATATCGGAATCACGTCAAAGTTACGTTATTTCAATTGACTACGATTAAATACTATCAATATTCAAATTTTCTGAAAGAATTTTCTTTAACTTATACGGGTTTTAACCATCTACTGTGCTGAATTGGTATCAAATTAAAGCTTATTATAAGCCCCCTATTAAGATAATGTGTACGTTGTTGCACCAGTTTCTGTGTCCTTAATTTGTGAAACGTGTTAGAAAATTGAACGATTTGCAGTAACAGACTGATATTGTCACATTTTCTTGGTCTGTGAACGAGTACATTACATTTGAAAATATAATTATTTTTGTTGTTATAATGTATTAATTTCCATGAACTTCAAGTGTGAAGACAGTATTTCATTATGGTATAATAAAAAGGTAAGAGGTTGCAGTTCTGGGCACTTTCAAGCCTGTATCTAGTCTTATGAAATTTAACTTACCGAAAATGTATCACGAATATTAACTAGATAGCTAAATAATTATCGCAATAATTAAGTGGTTAACACGAACGCTATCATGCTTACTGGTGGCAGTAGTATGCCACCATAATTTTGACTAGGTAGAATATTCAACTGAAAGTAAATACGGAAGGAGTTAGAATGACATTGTTAGATAAAATCTCCCCAGTTGTTCTGCATTAGCTCAGATTTCTAGAGTTTGGCCAAAAATTCTTTGTAGCCCGTTAGTCTGTCACTGATAATGAGATAACACGGACAGCAAAACAAAAAATTCTGTGGAAGTGGCCAAGATTATATACGAGTTTATTATGTATATATTGATCCCAGATATCGGTTAGCTAATAAAAAGAACATACAGTTCCCTGATCGTGACTGCTTCCAAACAATTCATTCCCAGAATAGCTCATATATCCATCGTACATACTGAAACAGCAGATATCAGATGGTCATGCTACGTGTAATGTGGGTGGTGAAATATTGATAGTCCATGGTTACGTCATACATGTATAACACTTCAGTTGAATAAGACAAATAAAATAGTGTTATCACCAAGAAATATATTTCGTAAACTTTATTATGTTGCAAATATTTAATTCAAATATTCAGTTTACCCTTTTCATGCTTTTCTGGAACAAAATCATTTTGTGAGTTATGAGTTATGACAATGCTGTGGTCAAAAGCAATAACCTCTGTTATTTAGTTTCCGACCGGTTCTTCTGTTTTTCAGTTAAACTTAAAATATAATAAATCATTTTTCGAATGATACCTCGTACAGCAGTTTCGCAGCCACGACCTCAAGACTGGTTTACTGATATTAGCTAACTTGGTGGATTGATTATACATCTAATCAGCAAGTGATCTGATAAGACTTATTAAATAACATAAGGTTATGACAATAGAAATATTTGAAAGTACTGGTTAAGCCTTGATTACTAGCTTGTAACCACTAGCTTGTAACCGTGACGTAACAATGGAATAGTTGCATATGACATTGGTATGACATACCATAGATATGTTGCATGGTGTTGTTTTGTGAACACTTGTGTCAAATACTAACAATTACAGTTTGTTAATTAAGCATACCTGCGTACATCCAGTAGTCTAAGGATAGCTGTCCACGCCGTTTTTGATACAGTAGTAATGATAGTGAAGCTGAATACAGCAATTACTTTGCACACCGTATAAAATTTCGCAATCGAGCAACCTGAAATTCGAAAAACAAATATAATCTCCATGGGTATGTTTGAGTAGTATAGCTTGTATAAGTGCTTTACCAACAACGTTAAACGTCGACGGGTAGATACCATGTATATCACGTAGAGAAATAGTGTACACCTTTTATAGGAATGCAAATCGTTGTGTATAATGTTTTTGCGATATATCATCATAGTTTACCACTTCCACACAACGCTTCCAATTCAACGCCACCACCATATCGACGTAGCCATACCACTCTTACAATACCAACTGTTCGACAACAGCACTACTAAACTTAACAAAACTTATAAGTGTGCACTTTTTTAACGTTGTATAACTTTTTTATCGATTAAAATTTCGGCTATTATACTCTTTCCAACCAAACAGATCATCTTTAAGTGTGAGCTGCAGTACTGATTTGTTTCACATCATCACATTTATTGATGTTATTTGTTCAATCTGTGGATCTATGACATGAAATAAATGAAATATTATGCCTGTTATCTACGCTTTATTTGTTGAAATTTCAGCAAGATCAGACTAATATCGACCAAGATACGGCCATATTATAACTGCACACTTATAAGTTTTGATAAGTGTATATAACCACTACCAATCTCGGCAATTTCCTTACCTTATGAATTTTGAAAACTTAGTATACTTGTATTTAAGTCTCATCAATAATAAACATTCCGATATCAATATGTACAACAATAAATGAATATTGTCACTCAATATTGGAGTTTTAAGAGACTTAAAGTATTAAACAATACAATCACATAGCCCACTGTACTTATTTATCACATATAGCAGGGCTCTAGAAAGCTACTAGCCCGACGTCCCGGACAAGTGAATTTGCTGATTTGGGCTAACAACATTTGAGTTGAAGTTAGTCCAGGACAAGTATGTTTTAAAGCTGACTAACATTGCACATTCTAAATATCGAAAGAAAATGCTGTATTACCGATGCCTTGAAATTGGTGACAATTCAAACTGCCAACAAATTTTCTCGAACATATCGGTCAATTCAAATTTAACATGTTCACTTGTCCAGGACAAAAAACCTGTGTAGGAATATGGAACAAAACATAAGATGTATGTACAAAGAAAAGAACCTACTGCGGGAGGGTGAATTATAAATGAAACATACATTTAAGTATGATACCTTCCTTCGTACTCAGTTGAACAGTTTGCACGATTTATGTTGAAATAAATAATTCCTGCATTTCTAGAATGTCTTAGGATTTGTGTCGCAATACTTCCTTAAGTTTAGTTTTATTCTTTACGCTATGGATCGGGTTTGTGGGACAAAATTAAGAGAATATACTAGTCGTGGCGTCACCTACGACCTCTTCAGACCAAATATTGTTCCTTTACAACATTGTAAATTTGAAATGTGTGACAACATACATATTTCTTTGACAGCTTATGTTCGCCTCATACATAAAATACAAACATACTATGCATTTCTACTCCGTCTCTGAGTTATAACAACCCTCATATGTAACAAAATAAAATACAAATGCATACATTGGTGAAAACTGTGATCCATCCCAACAAGAAACGATCACCCAATAACTACCCAGTTCTTACGTATATGACCACTAGGACCACTACAGATGCCTAACAATTTTCTTTATCATTTTAAATACAAATGGACTCACTTTTCTGTACTATAAGATACATATGAAACTTACAATACTGCCATAACTGATCAATTATTTAATAACAAAATTTGTAGAAACATTTTTATCTATTGGGACATTTAATTATCAATGACCATTTCTTTAGGTTTGCAAATCGAGGGGTTAGAGTCAGAATTAACCATCTCCATATGAATTTATTAAGGAGATGGTTGGTTCTGACTCTAACCCCTCGAACTATATTAAGCAGAAAATGGCAGTTTGTTATTCCACCTGTATATTTAAGACCATAAAAAAACTAAAAAGAGTAATAGCCAAAAATGTGAACTGCTCCCTCTTTATTTTATAGTGTCGAACGAAGCCATTTTGGGCGCTTTGGGCTTATCGGAAAAATGGTATTTGCTGTACACGAGAGGGCCATGATGGCCCTATGTCGCTCTCCGTAGTACACTGCCATTTTGGCTGAATAAAATTAACGTGCCGATAAATTGGTCTAGATCACTTCAAAAATGTTGTAAGCAATTAACTATTCCGTACATAACAGCAAAAACAATGTGTATAATCCAGGGCAAAGAAACGAGCAGCCACATTCTGACATTGATCTCAGTAGCTAAATTACTTATATAAGAATGCGAAATAACCAAACAAGTGTTAAATCAATAACCTATTAATGTAAATTCAACCGGAAAAATGTACTTAATAATTAGACATACATGTACTTGTGACAGGGAAAGAATTTAAAATAAAGACAAATGGAAACAAGGATATCGATGGAACCGATGGATGCTCCCCGAAGTATTAAAATAATGACGAACAAGACTCTAATTGGAAAATCTCACTTTGTTGATTGTTAAACACTTAATGTATACGTGGATAGTTAGGATGATTTGACTAAATGCGTGCGTGACCTCCGTCACCACGACGAGGATGTAGTCCATTTTCAAGATAAGCTCAAAAAGAAATGCTATATTAAATATGATAACATTTCAACATTGATTTTGTTGTTGAATAGTTTTTATCATAAGCTAAAAAAGCCAATTGTTTGAAGTATGACATGAGGTGATATTGAAAGGTGCCATACAAATAAGTAAATATATTTGAAATCAAACACATACATGTATATATTATAAACAATACGTAAACAAACATTTACCTACAACTAGCTTCAAAAGAATATAATGTTGACTATTTTGCATGACTGAACATATTTTATCTACATGTTGCATTATCAAACGGCAACAACTCTATGACAAACAGTCTGAACGGAACTGCCTGATAATATGCTCATCTCCTCTTTGTTATGAAGCTTCCCATATGAGTATAAGTTTTCTTGACTTCCTGTCAGAAGTTTCTGAGAAGAAGTCCGGACAAGAATGGTACCATATATACTATATGTTGCATAATCAAAGGGCCATAACTCCGTGAAAAATAGTCCGACCGAAACCGTGTGATAATTTGCGTATCTCCTCCTCGTTTCAAAGCTTCCCATAAAGGTTTGTTGAATTCCTGTCAGTAGTTTCGGAGAAGTAGTCCGGACAAGAGAAGTCGGACGGACGGAAGGACGGACGTACTAGCATTTATGGTTTAGGTGTTTTGCCTTCCTTAAAAAATAGTCCCTAAGCAGGTGATTTTATGTGGTTTTCATATAGAAAAACAAGGACACGCCAACGTAAACCCAAAACACCGTAGCAATTTCAAAAGGGTTGGATAATAGTTTTGGACAGTACCGCTCAGGTATATAGTAGTGGCAATTTGAGAGGCATACAACGATTGGTTACCGTTTTCAAAACACAAATAAGACTGAAAGCCGGTAACATGCCAAACACGTCCACATCCTAATTACTACGCAAACAAAGTTGTTCCAAAGTTCACCGCACGAAATAATATCATAAACGTTTCAATGTTGAAAAGGTGACCAGCTAAAGTGGTTTGTGACGGGTACCCTACCATACCGGTTCTCAAGACTTAAAATGCCAGGTAAGCTTTATAAACGCGATAGATTCGCTAAGCGAACGCACGTAGAAGAGTACACTCGGGTTCAGACTGCTTTTAAACGATATATATAAATCGACGACAAGTGATTACTGTTGTTGTTGTTCTTTATTGCGATTTATCGTAGATATGGTCTCGTTGTGCACGACTACGAAAATTATCGGTGTCATCTTTCTACGTACATCTCACTCTGTGCTTGGAAAATTAATTGGAAAATACCCCACTACAACTAGATAACTCATAACCTATAGCAAGCTATGGCCGGGAGTGTTATCATAACGTTATGCCTGGGCATACTGATTTTACTCTAAGTTCGTGCTGATATAATTTAATATGTCATTTTATAATTAAATATACAAACGTTACATAAAGGGTCTGATATCTTTGTATTTCATTTATTTACAATCGTGACAAACATTTCACTTGTTTTACAATTTTAAGGTTCTACCATTATTAATGACCATGTTTCTTTCTTTCGGTTTGAAAATCTAGCATTTCTAGAACAAGTCGGATTGAAGATCTCTTGGAAAAAATGTTTACTATAATTTTTTCAATAATTTTTTATTCTTTTTCGCATTTCTGTCTTATGTTTTAGTTTTATTCCATATTCCATGAAAACCATCTTACCTGTTTACACATACTTGGATATCATAAAACTGTTTAGTTACAAAACGGAAACTTGTATGCAGATTGACTACAGAGACGAGTGGTACCGTCCCACAACACTTTTGTGCTTTAATTAAGATACTCAATGGAACACATTCTTTTAGCTCCAGAGCAAATGTCAATCCCTACAAAGTCCCAAAAATAATCATGAAATACATTATCATCTGTCATATCCTGCCATATCAAGTATGGTTTACAGAAATAACTTCATTTAGTCTTAAAAAATTAGCGTCCTGCTTGCAGGCAAAATAGGTGCGAAAATCTATCAACTG
Source organism: Mactromeris polynyma (assembly GCA_032209605.1). Classification (NCBI taxonomy): domain Eukaryota; kingdom Metazoa; phylum Mollusca; class Bivalvia; order Venerida; family Mactridae; genus Mactromeris; species Mactromeris polynyma. The sequence continues at coordinate 10,017,540 of JASFXZ010000008.1, forward strand.
TTAATTTTCTTTAAACCTTATTGGCAGTAGTTCTCATTATGTCAGGAAAATAACACTTCCATATAAACTTATTAATCAGTTTAACAAATAACTGAACAAACTTACAAATGTTAAACATTTTGCGAATTTTGTACAAGATATCTCCATAAACATTTTGTTTAGTAATTCCTTTCTCAGATATATTTGACACTAGTTTCTAATAATAGACGGTTATAGCAAACGTTATGTAACGTAAATGTATGTTTAATTTCCCTTTCCCCATGTGCAATTCGTTTACTTGTAATATTGTTAATGTTATCCCCCCTTCGGCCTATTGTTGCCAGCTGTCTTAACTTATACCGTGATGTATTCCATCCATTTATTTCCCCCCGTTTGTCTTCATTAATTACCCTTAGTTGTTTTTTATGGTCGGCCAGGTCATTGCTAACGCACCGGTTCCCTTGCAACTCCTCAAATGCCTGATGTTTTATGGACTGTTGTTTTCCAAGAGGTCTGTGATAAGAAGCAGTGTCTTATGTATGTGGCGTTCCCTATAGCAACTTTTTCTTTCTTAACATAACGTATGGTGAGTATAACCTTGTTTAAGGAGATTATCTTTACGTAGAAGTTTACGCTTATTAAAGTTCTCTAGATTACTATTACCCCTTTGAAACATAATAAGGTTTTAAATAAAGTAATAGTTGGTAGATTTTCGCACCTATATTGACTGCAGCCAGGACGCTAATATTTTAAGACTAAATGAAGTTGTATCTGTAAACCATACTTGATATGGCAGGATATGACAGATGATAATGTCTTTCATGATTATTTTCGGGACTTTGAAGGCATTAACATTTGCTCTGGAACAAACAGGTTATGTTACATGGAGTATCCTAAAAACTATTATCCAACCCTTTTGAAATTGCATTGTACTATGGTGTTTTGGGTTTACGTTGGCGTGTCCTTGTTTTTCTATATGAAAACCACATAAAATCACCTGCTTAGGGACTATTTTTTACAGAAGGCAAAAACATCTAAACCAAAAATCTAGTACGTCCGTCCTTCCGTCCGTCCGACTTTTCTTGTCCGGACTACTTCTCCGAAACTACTGACATGAATTCAACAAAACTTCACGGGAAGCTTCGATACTAGGATGATAAGTTGACCTATGTAGATGCCGTACGAGGAACGCTTCGGAACATGGCTGTCGAGCGATGGAAAGTTTATAATCTCAAAGTCGTAATCATCTGGATTATCTTATTTTTGTAGTTATAATGCCATTATCTAAGGAAATGTCTAAGTCAAGAAACGAGGCGTTTGTATTCATTGTGTTGGCCTTCGGTAGCTCCTTTTGATATATTTTCATAAGTGGAAAATAGTCATTACCAATTGTCAAATATCTTCTAAATAACGGGAGGTATTATTGAAAGAGTCAATTACATCCATTTGATTTCTTTCGATAAAGATAATATAAAGTCTCTTTCATAACAGAAAAAAATAAGTCGGCTTTTAGTGGAGCACATTTAGTTCCCATAGGAATATTAACTTTCTGTTGGTACACTGAGTTATCAAAATTGATCAGTCATCCGTTGAATATTGACACCTGGGGTCAATTACACTTAAACTTTGAAACGTCGAACTGCCGTTGGATCTAACAATTAGTTCGAGCCATCTGTTGTTCGAGGCATCTATGATATACATGTGTATGTGCTACCAGACTGGTCCCAGGTACAAGTATACAATGCATAATGAAAATAGTTAATATTAAATTTATCAATATATACAAATATTTACACCTTGACGGATTTTACACAATGGAGTTTGCACTTGTTTAAGATATTAATATACAAAATGTACTACGTTGATTTGAATTTTATTTACTCCGCTATTCAAGATAATTAATAATTAAAAATTCCCGTTTTGTGTTCACAAAATATTTAATAGATATATTATGTATATTACGACATATAGTATATCAAGTCTCGTATAATACAACAGTCAAGAAATTAAAATGATGCGCGGATAAAATGTGTCTCAAAAAACATCCGCAACAAACAAATGAAGTTCAACAGATCAGACAAAGGTGTGAAATACTGTTTTGTTTGACCTATCTATGGTGGAAAATGAAAAAAAGGTAGCAAGGGACCGCAAGTTGTTTTCAAGTGTCCGACTCATCTCCGTTCGAGTGATCTATCGTTAGATAATATATAATAAGAAGGGATTTCGCGGGACTTTAGAACATGTTCGAGCTATCTTCTCTGTTTGAGCCAAATATGTTCGAGGTGTCAGAGTTGTACTTTATCAACGGGGTCAACATTTGATGTTACACGTGGCCTATATTTGGCTATTGTATATGTAAAACTAAATTGCTTGTCACAATTTCTAACATTATCTTATCATGTCACAATATGAACACCTCACCGTATGGTTTCACATAATGTGATTTAATATAGGTAACCCGAAATAAATGCATACAGATATTGCACTAAATATTATTTTGAATAGATTTCCAATGTACTGGATTCAGGTAATAACTACAACAGAATACAACATATTTGTTTAAAGCTAACAATGATAATGATCTGAAGTAATCAACAACTAATCTAAAATCCGAAGATAATGTACAACTTATTCATATGATAGTATCACAATACGAAATCATTTCATTTTCGCGTATCCATTCACATTTTAATACATGAAAACAAAAACTGATTTACAGACACTATGTATTACATTGAAATCTACATTAATAGTGTACTAACAGCATGCTATATTTGCAACTATTGCAAGATCCAAATATCATTATACCCACTTTGGTATACAATTGTATACATATTGGATTATGAATACACTTTGTAAAGACTCATATACTATGAGGAATATCATATCACATTGATCACTAAATTCAAGTATGTGAACTTTGTATGCATAAAGACAAATAGCTAGGGCAGGGGAAATACGAAAAAAAACATCAACCACATTTAAAGAAACATCATCCAACCGAGGTGTGTCTGATATGTGTGTTAGGTTTTGTGCTTCATTGTCATTATTTGTGAAAAATGAATTTCCTCGACTTTAGCCCCCTTGGATATTATGTTGATCTTGACTTCTGTTTACACTTAAATCATGTTGGCTATTGTGCATATTGTTACCCCATTGCTGGTACCTGTTTTGGTTTTGAGCAATGGAAGCTTGATACTTTGGGCAATCTCGTTTAAAGTGTGACGGGTCATTGCAGAAGAAACATGCTTTCCTTCTTTGATTATTTCCATATTCAGTCTTTGTTTGATGGTTGTTCTGAGTGTTCTCATACTGCATATTTTGAGTATTGTTACCTGTTTCTTTTTGTGAAGTAATAGCTTTGAGTTCTTCTCTGACAATTTCTCTTATTTTTTCTAAACCATTTGACTCAGTATTTTGAGGTGTGTTTTCTTTTGAGCTAACTCTATTCTTGTTTTTACTGGGTAATATTCTTGCTATCTCATTCTCCCTCTCGCTATCCTCATTTTCATACAGATGTTATTGAATTGCGCTTTGGTTCTTGAAAACAAACTGAACAATAAACTGCCTCATCAATGTCTTTAGGCACCTTAATGAACTCTACACGAAATCTAGCTTTATCATCTAATAACCCGTCCAAAAATCTACTCAATAAATCTTCCTGTCATGTTGGTTTATCTCTTTTTACATGTGCTTTGTCATAAAGTTTTTTAGTTCAGCCACATATTCCTCAACAGTTTTACCATTTCCTTTATTTCTCTGACAACATTGCACATAGAATGTTTCTACCACCTTGAATCTGTTTGATAGTTCTGTGCAGAGTGTTTTATAATTTGCCCTATTATCATGCGACTATAGACCATACACAAAATCTCCTGCCGAACCCTGTAATCTGGGTAATATCTCATCTAACCTTTCATCATTACTCCTATTTTGTCTACTAGCCACATCCTCAAATCTATTAAACCATACATTCCATGACTCTTTTCATGTAAATGGAGGTAATTTTGGACTGTTTTTATATCTTCTATTTACATGATCTACATCTATGCCTGTTTCTATTGTGAGAGTCTGTTTTGTTTCTATGCCTCATTGTATTATACTGAGTGCCTACATGTATGTTTCTAAGTGCATTTGTTAATTCTTGGGTTACGTTTACCAATGAACTTTCTAGACTAGCTACTTTAGCCTCTATATTGCTAATACTCTCATTCATATCTATATTTTGCCTTTGGCCATTCTGACTATTTATTACATATGCACTATATGTATATAATTGCCTATCACCATCATAATTTCTCTCATGTAGGACAACATCGTTACATGTATCACCATTTATATATCTTTCGCTCTAGATAACTATAATGAGCACTATGACCCTACATTTCTTCTCTAGCCCTATGTCTTGTTAAAACCATTTCCCTTTCTCTATCCATTTTTCATATGAGAAATGTTAATTAAAAAAAAAAAGAGAACTGTCATCAATAAGCATCAATAAAATATTAAAAATAAATATGTCCGTTTTCGTGAAATATTCACCGCTGCCACCAAAAGTTGTGGCGACCTTGTTATCTTGATATTGTTACTTGGTAGCGTACTGGAGGCAATCCATTATTTATAAAACTGACATTATAAGACACAAATCAACAGTTTAAGTATTTTTAATCTTGAACGCGATAAATTGAAAAAAATTGCATCGTAAAGTTTGCAAATTTGGGAAAACTTTAGTCGCTTCACCTCCAACTTTGGGAATTTTCAAAGTTAAAATTTTATATAAGCAAGCATTCTTATCTACATTTCTTATATCAATTGTCAAAAAGACACAAACTGTCCAAAAACATTTATGACACAAGGGATGGATGTTCACATACTTAAAATGGCCACAGTTATTCAAAGATACACCAGGTCACTCCAGTAGATTATTTTTTTGTGGTTGCTTCAGATTGGGAATGGTTTTTTTCTGATAGGGAAAAAAAACAAATTTGGTTTTGGGAATGGGTCAGATAGTCTTTCATTGCTTACTTGTTGCAGCTCAGAGGATGATATTACTGGAGCGACGAACATACATCAGGTCTGATGCGGATGTGGGTTTTGCCAACATTACTGAAAAATACCCTTTCTTGGGGAACAAGAAGTTTGTAAGTATGATTGCCTTTTTAATGGGTTGCAGACATTGATTGTCAAAGGTACATTCCTATTAATAAATAGCAAATTGTCAACATATCGTTACGATATTGTACTAGAGAAAAGTTGTTACGGAATGTAACACTGTTTTTTTGAGATTCTGTTAATAAATTTATGTTCATAATATAAAATATCACTTGTATTTATAATATATTTATTTATTACATACATGTAGTATCATTGAGAAATAATATTTTGTACAGACCAAGGAAATTTTTCATATTGCTATCATTGCTACCTGAATCCCAAGATTACCAACATACAAGTTTGTTTCCTATCATGATCTATATACATATTTGAAATAAATTCTTAAAATGGTTTATTTTCCTATAATGATATTGATTTATTTTGGATTTAAGTTGTATATATAGTGGCAGGAAATAACTTGTTGAGACAAGTCATGGCATAGTCTTGACAAGTTGGGTCTTTGTAGATAGGTTGCCGTAACTGCTACTGTCAAGGCTAACTATTGGCCTTCACTATTTTTCCAGATTGAGGAGTTCTTCATTATGCGCCCTTCGCTGTCTAGTGCCTCTATCTCTGACAACTGGGTCAGTATCCTGGATAAACTTTGTGAACTGTTGGGGTTCTATGTAGATCAGGTACTTTATCTTGAATTTGTTTATAATTTGTTAAGTTATACATTATTAATCAGCTCTCTCACAAGTTAATAAATCACAGCAAAGTTGTGACTGATAACATCCTGTTGAATGTTGGTATGAATAACAATACTAATTTAAAGTATAATACTGGCAGGGTTTGAGGTCACCACCTCTGGTACTTATAAATTCATGTTTTGAGGAACACGAAAAATCAGTCAATGGCGCTACCTGGATTTGAACCCGGTTCTACGGATTGCCGGTCCGTTATGCTTACCACTACACCACAGCAGCCTGACGTCATTTTCGTGTAAATTTAACTTATATAAAGTTGATTAAGGTTAACGACACTTTGGACGAAGTACGGGGTAGTAGAATTATATTGATTAGCCTGCACAGTGTAAGCTTAATGTCACATCCTGGAGTCTGCAAAGAATTCCACCTGGTAAAAGTTGGGAGTTCTGGACTTTCAATATACTCAGGTGCAACGATTAATTGTAAGAGTCTTACTAGGTTTAAATTTTTGAGTCTTAGTACTCTCTTTAGCAGCATTTCCAGAGTAAATAATATCTGCACACCTGTGCTGAATATAGCTTTCATAGTTGCTATTTGAAAGCTGTTGCTGTACAATGGACAGGCTATGTGTAATTTATTCATGTTTCAGGCTATTTTTGAATATTATCCTATATTAAAAAACATGTCTTTTGACAGGTCAGTGAATTGAATACCGCCAAAGTACCGAAAGGGACGCCTCCATGATTGGCCGTCATGATGAATGCGAATGGTACCAGGACAGGACGTGCCACTGTCAGTGAGGCCAGGACTCTGCATATTGGACAATTTAATTGAAGGCCTTGCAGGCTTGATGTTTGCGTACTATGTATAGGACTTGTCATAACCCAAACATTATAAGCTTTTGGGATTTATCCAGCATTTTGTCTTAGAAGATAACACAAATAAGTTCTATACAACCACAGGGTTTGTCAAGATTGATAAGGGGATGGAAAATGCATCTTGAAATAATGACTCAACTGCTCAGCTTCTGTTCAAAACATAAAGTATATTGCAGAACTTTTTTTGTTTTTTTTGTACTTAAAATGATACCATTTTACAGCACCTTCTGCGAAAATTAAGTTCATTGTTCACCACAGAATGGTATGAAATATTTTATTTTGAAATATGCATTTTTCAAATCAACTATTTGAAATATAATTCAGGCTTCCAATCAATTAAGTACACATTTTCAAAGCAGTATTGCGGTACCTACATTATCTTAGTGCTCAGTTTTTACTGCAAACATATTTTGTATTAGCATTTGTTGGTAAATCATAATTATCAATTGCAATTTCTAATATGTTTTCTATTTGGAATGCTATAAGAAGTAACACACTGTCTATTAGTTTTTCAATTTTGCTTTCTTTATAGGCTTATGTTCTCGTGGTACAATTTAGGTATTATTGTCATTGTATATTCATATAAGCTTGATATTTAATATATTAAGAGCATTTGACTAACTTGTAGTTCTTTTAACAAGTATTGAGTATAGTATGTACTAAATATAGACAATTATGATTAAAAAAATTACAACCATATTTTTGTAATTCGGCCCACTGTCCAAAAAATTGAACTTCTTATGTCTTCAAAATCAATCAATTTAATAAATAATGTAGCTAAAATTTTTATTATTTGCTTTAAAGAAAGAAATTGTTGAAGATGTCAATACTTGTAACCAATTATGCAATCTTGTTAAAAAAAAAAGTTCACCACTTACGTACATTTGTTTATTTGGCAATATTTATGCAAATATTTTATGTCAATAAACTGTATGTTATGTTATGTTTACCTATTTTGTCATTTATCAGTACATAATATGCATTGAGGGCAAGTATACTTGTTGGTCTTCTTCGGCATTGTCATTTTTCTCTTCAAAGACCACCTGGAAGCTGTTATCAGACCAATATTACAGAGTTAACTAAACATGTTATATTACTCATTGTGAGAAACTTTAATCATGTTTAACAAAAGTTTATACTTAAAGCGAGTGGAATAACAATATATCAGGTAGCTAAATATATTATTACATTAATAAACTCAATATACATATAGTTTACAATTCATGACAGCGCGATTACCATGCAAAGACCTTGCAAATATAATTGTAAACAATTCTACCCCACCCACCTAAAGTAACAGCGTAAGAAGTCGAGGGTAATATTTAAATACATGTACGTCAAAAGATTAAGAGTAAGAACTGAATAATATTACTACATTGTTTCACTATCATACATATTATCAAGGGGTTACAATACTACTTAAAAGCATATCGAAAATAAATTGAAAATGCATACCTAAAACAGATGTACCGTACATCACATAATCATGTTTGTGATAATAGTCCGCGACTGCGCAAACACATACGAAGATAGAAAAAGCAGGGGATTTCCCTTCATCGTGGGATAAGTTACAACAAGAGATAAAGTGTATTTGACCGCTTTATGATATAGCTAACGTTACATTATAAGACCCATAATTACCAAGCGGTAGGATAAAACTATGGCGACTGCGAGTACAACAGCAAGAACTGAGGTAAACCCGTTTATTTGTTCGTTATTTGTTACTTTGAATTTACATTACATGTATTCTAAAATAAGTTTGTTTTGTATGTTTTTTGTTTTTTTGCTATACATGTTTGCTGTAAATAAGTTATAATCTTCAATCCTGGAGGAAAATAAAATATCTATCTTACTACATGTAAGTAAGTAACTGACTAAATAGTTTATTAATGTGATAGATCTATATATATATGCAATACAACAATGGATACATAATTATACAGTATAACGAAGCGATGCACCCGGCCCTGTGGGCCTACAAGTCGCCTATATAAGTGTTTAGACAGTCTTCTAGGATAATTTGCTAGTATGTTAAGTTAGAACAAGTATTACTAGAGAGTATATCATGGAAGAAGCGTTCTCTTATTTCACTATACAATGTACACTTAACAACAAAGAGTGTTTCGTCTTCAATGGAGAACAAATCATTGCACAAATTTTCGATCAAGTGGTTCTCCACCATATCGACCAGTCTCTACAGGAATGAGAAATATACCAAAGCACAGTTGCGCACGAAATAAGCGTTCATTGCGTTTAAGATTTAAACTAAAATATTGCTTCTGGCTAAAGTCACACTTGAAAAATCTGTAAGTTCTGAGTTTTGGTACTTAGGTTTTATTAGCACTTCTTTGAGATCGCTGCACTAATTATTGCGACATCTATTATACTCAATGTTGAACATCCGTTTTGTTATACGCTTCTAACAACACACGTTTATTCCAGTATCGTATCATGTTGATCTAGTGTCTGAATTGTGTTGGTTCTCCTGTTATAGCTGATATTGATGCAAACCGATGTACGCCCAAGTAATACATAATCGCGCGTAGTTGAACATTTTCTTAGCACTGAAACTTCTTGTTGCCCCCAAACAATAGACACCACAAAATGAAACAAGGACAGACATCAACGTAATACCAAAACATTATAGACACCATAGTACAATGCAATTTTAAAAGGGTCGCTAAATAGATTTAAGATACTCCATGGAACACATTCTGTTAGAAAGATAGTATTCAGTAAAATTTAAGAGCTTCACAAACGTCCATATGTTTTTTCGATTAAATGTGTAAGTTTGGTTTTAATTAATTCATGAGAATGTTCAGTATAAATAGTGGAGCAATCATAAGTAGCTCTAAAATGTAAAGAACGTAATCTATTTAAAACTTCCAGTATAATTTTCATACCCAAGTTAAGTGTGCGATTAACTGGCTGTTAAATCGATTTAAACCCACATTATTTTACTGACATTTCCAAATTTTCCGTGAGGCATATCTATCAGTGGTTATTATTTTATATTTTTAGATGTATGTTTTAAGTGTCCCTTTCCCCATGTGCATTTCCTTTACTTGATATAGTATACATGTATATAGTATTCATATATAATGTTGTTTTCTCCACCCATCGGCGTATTATTACTGAATTTCTTGAATTGGTCCGTGATGTATTCCATCGGTTAAACGTTTTCCCTATTATTCCCCCACAAATAGTCCGAAGTTGTTTTATTGTCGACCAGACCATTCATTGCATCCCTGAGTTTGACCTACATCTTAGAGCAATCAAATGTTGTATAAGAAGCGCGTTATTTAAATATGCAGAAAATTAGAGCGATTTGATGTGTTCATATTTTAAGCGAAGAGGCACCAAACGGGGTGTCTCGAAAAGATTATTCACTTTCTACCCAGTCTTTATTCTTTTAAACTTAATTCAAGAAGAAACGCATTAAGTAGATGATATGTGTTAGTTTTTCAATTTTATAGTATTCAGTAATTTATCGTTGAAAGATTATTTGTTTTTACGTAGCGTACCCCTCTGGCATAATCAGAGTCCCGAAATAGGGCGAGTCCTGTCACGAATGTTTCAGCTAATCTTAATAATTTTTTTGCACAAAATGTTATTTTTCAATTTATAGCAAATTGTGTGTCTTTGACTATATACAACAATATATAGCAATAAATAACATTTCGTTGTTTTCAATAGAAAACGTTTTGTTTTAAGTAAATATCTATTTTACATACTGTAAGTCTTCATTCCATCTACGCCGTTTATCTTTTTAAAAGATATTTCTTGTTAATTTTGACTTCTAAGTGTGATCTTGACTTTTGAGCTATGTACAGTTACGGGTCTTGTGTGTAACATACCATCTCATCGTGGTGAACATTTGTGCCAAGTCATTTAAATAATCCCGCGATAAAAGAATGTGATTCTGGAAAATACCTTTTAGACCCTTTTTACATTTGACCTCTAATTGTGACCTTGACATATGAGCTATGTACACGGTCTTGTGCACAACACATTGTCGTTGCATGGTGAAGATATTTGTTCAGTAATTCGATAATTCCCAAACAAATGACAGTGTAACATTCCGGTCAAGATATTCATATTCGTTTTTTGATGTTTGACCTGTAAGTGTGACCTTGACAGTTTTGCTACAAACACGGAACTTGCACGAAACATGAGGTCACCATGGTGAACATTTGTGGCAAGTAATTTGAAAATTCCCAATAAATAACAATTTGTTTTAGACTTATCTTTTGACATTTTACCTCTAACTTAGACCTTTGAGCTACAGATATGGGTCTTGCGCTTGATATGTCGTCTCATCATGGCAAGCATTTGTGCAAAATAATTTCAAAATCCCTTAATAAGTGACAATGTAATATTCCGGAATAGATGTTTTAGACCCATTTTTTGACGTTTGACCTCCAACTGTGACCTAGATCTTTGGGCTACGGACATGGGCCCTGCGCTCGACACGCCGTCTTATCATGTTGGATATTTGTGCCAAATAATTTGAATATCCCCCCAAATGAATGATTTTTATGGTCCGGACAAGTTGTTTTAGACCAATGTTTGACCTCTAAGTGTGACCTTGACCTTTGAGCTACGGACATGGGTCTTGCTCGTTACACTCCATCTCATTATGGTGAACATCTGCGCCCAGTAATCTGAAACTCCTACAATAAGTGACAATGTAATGGTTCGGACAAAGAGAATCCGGACGAACGGACATACACCGCCATGGTGGCCTGAAATTGCAGGAATAAACGAACACCTTTAAATACAGAATGGAATTAAACCATACTGTATTATATTTATATTATTTCAAAATCTACCTACTTTGTACATGTATGTAACTTCGTCATACTGATAAGCGTATGTGTTTACGTGAATGTATGCGGTTGTCATCTTGTTTACTACGTGAATGTAGGTCAAGATTGTCTAGATAGTCCATATTGAAGGTGATAAATTCGTAACACGATATGATATATCAGTTAAAGGACCTTGGATACACACTGGCGAAAGGGGAAACTTAATATTTATGTAAAACATAAATGGAAATAACGATCATATAGTGGTTTACAGCAGTCAGTAACATGCTGAGGGGGGGGGGGGGGGACATTTTATTAACGAAATACAGTGCTTAACTATTTAATATATAAAGACGTCTCACTACAGCGAATAATAACTTATAAGAATATGTAAAAGAATACGTTGCTATAAATAAAACAAGTTAAAACGTTAGTCCCATTATTTGAGCTCAATTCTTAAAATGGTATGAAAGACAAAAATCTATCCCTGGCTTCGTGTGGGGATGTAAATGTCTGGCTCTCGGGTAACTGTTTTGGTGGTAACATTGCAGAGCCTTATTCTCACCAAAACAGTAACCATCGAACTGTGAAATGAAGTCAAGGATCGCACATTGGAAAAGAGGAACTTAGGTTTCATCTAAAACATAAATACATATAGAAATAATAACCACATACCGATATACAGCCTTTGGACAGAGAAAGTAAAAATCCTAGGGTTTAAACGATATAACAGCTAGCTCACCTCAAACCTAATCGCTGTATTGTCATTGATTTCCAACATATCTACATAAATGGACTAAGCTGGCAGCAACAACTCCTTAAAAACTATTAGCCATTACGCACACAATAACATACGCATAGTAAATACGCACATCATTATAGTGTGAAATAGGAACAATATATCGACTTAAACCTTAAACACATTAGATCAACAGTACAACACAATTCTAATAGGTTAGGTAATAGCCTAAAGGAACTCCACGAAACACTTCCTGTTAGTTCCAGAGCAACATTTTATGCCTACAAGTCCCTACAATATTATAAGTCAAATCCTGCTATCCTGCTATATCATGTTTAATTTATATAAAGACAGATTTGGTGTATTTAACCTTAGCATCCGCTTGCATTGAAAATGTGAAAACCTGCCAAAATGTTGTTTTATTTAAGCAGGCGGTAGGTGTCAATAAGTTTAGGAATGTAACTATTTCTTTTAAACATTTGTAACAAAAGAGAGAGAATATGTTGCAAGCGGCGCAAGAAATAACATGGCCAACCATAAGGGATAACTACGGAAAATCAAAGAGGACAAACAGGATGGGGGGTTAATGGCTGGAACACATCACAAGACAATTAATTAAGACAGCTGACAACATTAGGCCGAAAGTAGGGAGAACATGATATGAACACTATATAAAGTGAAAGGATTCCACAGGGGAAAGGATTTCAGCCTTTGAACCGTCAGTAAAAATACTGGGGGTTAAATCGATTTAACAGCTAGCTAGCCTCACACTTAATCGCTATATAGTCAGTGATTTCCAACACATACACATATATTGACTAGGTAGGCAGTTACTTATCATTTAAAGCAATTAACCATTACGTACACATAACAACATACACACTGTGCATAATCCAGCATGAAGAAACAAGCAGCCTTATATTGACCTTGCTCCCAGTAACTAATTGTTTACACCAGAATGCGAAATAACCACAAATATAAATATCAAATCAATAACCTAATGTAAAGTCAAACGGAATTATGTAGTTAGTATTTAGACATAATCTTAAATACCGGTGATAGGGAAAGGGAAGTTAAAATAACGACAAATAGAAATAAAATATAAAATTATATGTATTGAGAAAACTAAAACAGAATTACGATTGTACCAAATGATTTTTAAGTTGTTTTATAACATATTGTTATAGAGAGAAAGTAGTCCTTGTTAATGACAAATAATAAAGAAAGAAGCTGGGAAAAATCTAACTGATAGATATGCCCAAATGATAAGTACGTGATGTGTAGAGATATTTTTTATTAAATGTCATAATAAAGAAAGAAGACTGGATAATTCAACGGATATATTTGACCCAGTGATGAGTACGTAATGCATAGAGAAGAGGATGGCAAATAAATAAAAACGTAAAATGAGCAACCCAAGTAATACTTCGACATACAGGGACGAACAATGGACAGCACAAAATGAAATAAGGACAAACTCTAACGCAAATCCCAAAACATTATAGACATCATAGAACAACACAATCCTAAAAGGGCTGGATAATAGTTTTAAGATACTCAATGGAACATATCCTGTTAGTTCAAGAGAAAAAGCTAGTACCTACAAAGTCCCGAACATAATCCTTGAAGACATTATCATCAGTCATATCATGCCATATCAAGTATGGGTTACAGATACCTTCATTTAGTCTTAAAACATTAGCGTCCGGCGTGCAGTCAAAATAGGTGCGAACAAATTTCAAGCATTGATTTACTTAAAATCTTATCTGCAGTAGTTCTCATTATGTCAGAATTATAACCCTTCCATATGAACTTAGTTTAACTAATATCTGATCAAAATTGCAACTGTTATGATTTTTGCGAATTTTGTATAACAGATCTCCATAAAACTTTGGATTTGTAATTCCTGTCTCTAAAATGAATTTGACACTAGTGTCATATTTCAAAATAATAGCTGGATATTTATGGCAAATTAACGAAACGTTCCCTGTAGTTACGTATTCTCTCTCTTTTACATAATTTATGATAACGATAGCCTTTTTTAAAAGGTTACCAGTAAGTAGAAGGTTACGCTTATTGAAGTCCTCTAGATTACTGTACGCTGTCTGAAGCAAATATCTGACCAAAGTTACACCAGTTATGAATATTGCGTATTGTTTACCATAAATCTCCATAACATTTGGATCGGCTATTTCAATCTGTAACACATATTTGAGACAATGTCAATACTTCAATATAGTAAGAGGATATTAATAGTAAAATTAACGAAATGTCTAGCATAATCAATGATTATGATGCCTTTATTTAAGGAGTGTACCGGTAAGAAGAAGGCTGTGATTATTGTAGTCCTCTAATGATAACAACGAAACTCTCTGTAAGATAAGAATTGTATACGTCATAAGAAGGTGATCTCGGAATATCTCCGTCCAGAGATTGAAAGTATATGTTGAAAATTGCTATCGCAGTAAACATTTTCTATATTAATGTGGTTGAGTGAACGTCGAGTGAACCCTTTCAAGATTGTACCGTGATTTTAAAGTCGTTCATTAACAATGACTTAAGATGTGAAAACATTCAAGCGCTGAAGATGTAGACAGTGTAATTCGCTGGGTTGATTTTTCTAGACATACATTCCATTTTATCTGTACACAGACGAAGAACTTATCATTAAGATAATCGATTATTATAATAACAATATGGTACTTTTTTTAAAAAATAACGCAAAGTTAAGTTATAAAAATAGTAAAATGCGAAGTACTGGTAAAGATGAATAAGCTATATAAATTCATTTCAACCAAATAGGTTTTGATATTTGAGTCACGAATCAAGGTTTGCAACATCGGTACCACTACATGTCACTGAACATGTTGCGATGTTTTGCCAGTTGACTGTAACCCATAATAAAGCATTACTACCTTTGTTATTCACAGCTTGTAATTGCCATAGACTTTGGTACAACGGGATCAGGGTACGCCATCCAAACATACGCTGACTACAAAACAGACCATCTTAAGATATATGAAAATCTTCAATGGGGGCGAGAAAGTCTGGATTACAAGACACCAACATGTCTGTTAGCAAGTCCTGATAAGAAAGATATTTCATTTGGTGACGATGCTGAAAATGTGTATAGCAATTTAAGCCAAAGTGATAAACCTCAACTTTGGTATTTCTTCAGGAATTTTAAGATGCAGCTATATGACAAAGGGGTATGTTTGCTTCTTGTTTTAAAAACGGTGAATTAGACAGGCAGACGGACAGACGGATGCAGAGACCAGCTTCAGACAGGCAGATAGACGGCCAAATAAACGTTAATATAATCGTCCGATGCAATGTAAAAAAGAATTAATATCATTTCTGCAGAGACCGTTTGACTTAATATATAAGAGAGAGAATAAGTTGTTGCAAGGAACGCCACATACATAAGACAGTGCCTTTCCACACAGATCTCCGGGAAAACAACAATCCATAAAACATAAGGCATTTCATGAGGCTCAAGGGTACATATGTAAGGGAACAGTGGCACAAGGAATGGCCAGGCCGACCATAAGGGATAACTAGGAGAATCAAAGAGGGCAAACAGGGGGGAGTAATGGAAGGAAAAGATCACATGACAAGTAAAGACAGCTAACAACAAACAATAGTCCGAAACAGGGGAGAAAAATTACACTATATAAAGTGAAAGAATTGCATAGGGCAAAGGGAACTATACATACATTTAAAACACAAAAATAAATTATAAACAAACAGCGATTTACAGCCTAGGAACTGTCAGTAAAATACATAATATAGTCATACTCGTCGCATTATATTGTACATGTATTTATATTGTACCACCTGAGCAATAAAAGTTACTCAAATTTCTCATATAAGTTAAAATTACATTAAGAAAATTATAAAGTGGTAGAGTCTAGTAAATACATTAAATGCATAGCAAGTATTAAATGAAACTATTTTCCACATTGTTTCAAATATATAAGTTGAGACTGTTTAAGCGGAAAGAGTCGAGCATTTCAAAACGACTACTCGTAATTAAAACTGATTATTTTCATAAATATTTATCTTGTAAGAGAATGTGAAACGTTGCTTTACTGAATGTGAGTATATTTATGAGTTTATCATTTTAAACATTAATATATATTACATATTTTCCCTATTCTTACTTTAGGAAGTTGGAAGTGACACGACCCTGATGAGCGAAAACGGCAACGAATTACCTGCCTTGTTCGTTTTGTCTGAGTCAATAAAATGGATGAAAGATCGCGTATTGGAATTCATTGAACAGACTGGCTGTCGATACTTAGAACGGTCTACAAAGTGGGTACTCACAGTTCCCGCCATCTGGACAGAAGGGGCAAAGAAATTGATGAGGAAATCTGCTGAAATGGTAAAAAAATTATGTTGAAAATCTTAAGATATAGTGCCCCAAATATAACGTGATCTCCGCATAAGGAGCTGGACGCGTTGAATTTGTGAGAACTTGCAAAGTAGCATTTGACAAGGGGTTCGTTTAACAGGCAAACATGGCGAAAATGGGCACCATATAAATATTTAATCAGCCGTGACAAAAGTAGACTTACGTTAGCGGAGAGATTGAATGGACAATTATACAATTCATTGTTCATATGCACTGTGTAAGATAACTTAATTAGTTATTGAAGATTTAAATAGTTGAAACTGTTTCATCGTTAGTAACGATAACTAGAATTCCCAAGACATACACGTTTAATTACTATTAATTAAAAATTTGAGCGTTATGCTAGACAAGCAAATGGATACAATGCCATATTACAGTATGCTATGTATTAGGTTACATGACCTCAGTCTACAAATTATATGTCAAAAGCCTTTGATTTTTTAGGAAAGTGTGGAGAAACAGTTTGTATGCATTATCATAATTTATTTTGCATATGTGGGATTTGCTTGCAGTAATTGTTAACGTACAACACAAAGTCAACAGCAACCATTAGTAGAGGAAAATGACAGGAGTCAGCTATCACATTGTGATGATTTTGCTCTTTGTGATGATTTTGCTCCTTGTGGTGCCTTGCTCATTGTGGTGCCTTGCTCATTGTGGTGCCTTGCTCATTGCGGTATCATACTAGTACGCAGCAGCTCTGATGATAGAACAATTGTTCGCATCCTCACAAAGCCTATACGCGTCAAATGGGGTTGATTCGGAACATAATACAGGGGAAGTAACTACCGCGAAACTAGTCGTTGTTGTCGCTACAGTTATACATCTTGACATCGGGTTTTTCAGATAAGACATCGTACTGTTAAACTGCGAGAGCATAATATAAAACGCTTTTATCATATAAAGAAGTTCATTTTGTTCGATATCAGTACTCGCGTTAGCTCGTGCATTAGAGGAGATTAAATATTCGCGGAAATATGGAGGATGAAGAGAAACAACGAATATTACAGCGTTATTATTTCAACGAGAAAAACTGGTGTGGTTCGATGCTATGAAGAAAGATCCCATCCTGTCATTTTTCCTCTACTACCATTCATATACATGTACTTACTTTCTGTTTCCACATTCAGGCGGGCATAAACTCTGATCAACTGTGTATAGCTCTGGAACCAGAAGCCGCTGCCATTTATTGCGCAGTTTATCAAGCCAATCCACAGAACGACATGAAAAGGGATTTAGATAACTCTTTGTTGATCGGACCTGACACAACCAATATGATAGTAGACATCGGTGGTAGGTTGTAGATTGTAGTATTTTCTATTTAAATACAGTGTAATATCCTTTGGGACATATACATCTCGGTTGTTGCTCAGTTGTTGCTGTTTTAAAAAGGTCAAATTGGAAGTAAAACTTTATTGTGGGAAAAAGGATAATGGTGTTGAAGAGAGATAATGAAATGATTTTCTCATGTATTTGATACACCAACATAACGTAATGAACACGTTATGTAAGATGTACACACGGTTTGTTGTTTAAGAAACAAATGATGGGAAATGTTAACTACATGTATTTTGGATAATTTCAGTATTGTTTAATTTAATATTGTTTTAAACATTTAACAGCTACACTTCGAATTCAACATATAATGTTGGATTCGAGATCATCATCTTTGGCATTTGGCGCTCACATTCGTGAAACCAAAAAGCTGTGTGGGAGTTTAGAATAGCAATATTATTAATGATCATGGTAATAAATAAATATAACTTGTTAACATACTGTCAGTAGGTGTAAACTGATGATGAATCACCCCATATGTGTGTCCCTAACATATGGGGTTATAGCCAATAGAAGGGCAATCCCCTCCAATGGAGGTTCCTAGCCCATGGTAAATCTCGTTCGTACGTAAATGCATGTACCTAGCACCTTTTCACGAACATGTTGGGATATATGATAGCACATATTTAACATTGTTGTTATAAATCATATGAGCATAGTGATATGTCTATTTCATCTTTCAAAGTTAAACCGATGACCTTATTATTCATCTGAACACCTTACAAACCTAGGTAACAACTGATAAAAATGTCGATAAACTGTTATATAAAAAGAAATCTAAACGTTTCAAGGTTAACTGTGAAATGCACATAAACATGTACATGCAGTAGTGTGTATTGACCTTGTACTTTGTAAAATCGGTCAGATAATCACCTGATGTAAAACAAGTTCAGGCTTATCAGCCAGAAATGCATTTCCACGTACACGCACGGGTTAGGCATGTCCGGTCCACAGTCAGAAACAATCTAAAAGAGAATAAGTTGCTACAGGGAACGCCAGATAATAAGACAATGCCTCTCCACACAGACCTCCGGGAAAACAACAATCCATAAAACATATGACATTGCAGGAGGCTCAAAGGAGCATACAGGGCGTAAGGAATGACATGGCCGACAATAAGGGACAACTAAGGAGACTTAATGATGACAAACAGGGAAGGGAATTTAATGAAGGCATACATTTTTACAGGACAAGAAAATGATCTACCCAACTATGGGGAAACAATTGACAGCACAAAATGAAACAAGGACAAATACCAACGCAAATTCAAACATTATAGTCACCAGAGCACAACAAAATCCCAAAATGGCTTGGTAATAGTTTAAGATACTCCATGGAACATATTCTGCTAGTTTTAAACCCCACTCTTATAAACATTTTATCAGTTTAACAAATAATTGATCAAAGGCATGTATCTTTCGATTTTAAATTAAACCGATCAGATATAAAAAAATATCTGGCTTAACTATTCAAATCTATGGTTGCATATTTCTGCCACCAATTAACTACTTATGTAACTAGATAATTATTTGACAATCACGTTAAAGAAATAGGTAACTACTTAATCAACTAGATAATTATGTGGTATTTAACGTGATTACCAAATAATTATCTAGTTAATTAAGTAGTTAACTGGTGGCAGAAATATGCAAGTCTAGATTCCAGATTTAACACTTGTTCCATAGTTTGAAATAATAAGAGGAAATCTATAACAAACTTTACAATAAGGTCCAACATAAGTCATGATAACAGTAACCCTGTTTAAAAAGTTTACTACATGTAGTTTTTCGTAAACGTTTGTGATAATAATGCCGTTATCTATAGAAATATATAAGTCAAGAAACGGTGCATGTGTGTCCAATGTGTTGGCTTTCGAAAGTTGTAATACTATTGGATACACTTTATTCATCATAGATGGAAAATATTCGTCATCAATAGTCAGCATCTCATCTAAATAATTGGAGGTATTATTAAATGATGAAAATGAATTACCATTTAGCGGTGTGAGGTAACTAGCTGATAAATCCTTTTGAATTACCAATATTTTTTACTGACAGTGCCAATGCTATACGTCGCCATATGAGAAGTATTTACGTTATTTTTAGCTGAATATTCAGTGAAAATTAAGTTCCTCTCCCTCCCCCGCCCCGCCTGTACAATTCCTTGGCCCCGTGGCGGGCGGCTGGTGGGCGTTGTCCACATGTTGTCCGCTCTCTAAGTCAAAGAGTTTTTTCCGACCTTTACCAAACTTGGTGAAAATGCTTGTGGGCATAATATCTCGGCCAAGTTCGATAACAAGCCACATCGCCCCAGGCACTTCGGAATTATTGCCCTTGAATTATCCAAAATTGGCCAAATTAGCCTTGTCCGCTCTCTAAGTCAAAGAGTTTTCTTCAGATCTTTATCAATCTTAATGAAAATGTTTGTGGGCATAATATCTCGGCCGAGTTCGATAACCAGTTATCACCCTTTGATTTTAGAAATTACCTAAAATTTGTCTTGTTTTAACTCTGAGCTCTGACTGATCACGGGCGTATTTTGTGACATTTTGCCACTCTTGTTCTCCTTACATCCCGTGACCAGCGTGATTTCTTACCGTAGAGTACTTATATACCAATTCTCATAGATGTTTGTTCTCACCTCCTCAACTCCTAATTACGCTCATGATTCCTTGCGTATGCGCCCTTGAGCCGTCTCAAATGCCTTATGTTTTATGAACTGTTGTTTTCCCGGAGGTCTGTTTGAGGAGGCATTGTCTTGTGTGTGTGGCAACTTATTGTCTCTGTTATATAGAATGTGGCGTTCAATGTTACAATTTAATCCATCCGTCCTTTCAAAGGTGATCAATGCATCATATTTCATCACACTTTAACTCGTTTTGCCGACGAACGTTTGTCGATTGTAAGGCTGGTATATAAGTAAAAAGACATATGATTGAACAACAGTTATTTAATATATCAAAACAAGTGCTACGTACATGTATTCACGTATAAATGAGTTGTATCATGGGTAAGTAACATCTATTGGAGGGGATTGTCCTCCATTACTATATCCGCGGAGGCTAGGAATCCCTATTAGGGGTGATTGTCCCCATCATTTTACACACTCTACTGTCATTTGTATTTGCTATTTCATACGATAGGTGGCACTGTTGACATTACAACAATAACCGTCAAGACAGATGGAACAATGAAGCAGATACATATGGCGGAAGGTGGTCCTGCGGGAGGTCGGAATGTTGATGAGAAGTTTTTCAATCTCATGTCCGAAATGTTGGGTTCTGAAGTATGGTCTTACTTCAAGAGCCATCTTCCTCTGGAGTTTTGTGAGTTTCGAAAGTCTTTTGAGAGAGCTAAGCGCACTATAAAACCAACTGTTCGCCATTCAAGAGCGCGAGATCAATTTCTGATATGTTTACCAAGAGACGTAATTGGAAAATTCGAAAGCAAACCTGGTGAAGACTTTGAACTTTCTCTCCGCCGAAATCCACGTACGAACAAAAAAGTGGAGTTTGAACTCGGGAAATTGGCGTTTAAATGTGAAATACTCAGAGAAATGATGAGGGAATCATTCAACGAGATAATGAACTATATTAAAAACATCGCAGCTGCCGTCAGCAAAACTAAAAATCGTATTGACGTCGTAATTATCGTAGGTGGGTTTGCTTCGTCAACATTTCTATCAGAAGAAATTAGAGATGCTGTTAAGGAGGAGCTCAACATTCCTGTGATAAGACCTCTCAACTGTGAGCGTGCTGTAATGCGTGGAGCTGTATTGTATGGACACAACGAACGGGTGCTGACCGCTAGAGTCGTCCGAATGACATATGGTATCGGTGTAACGATGCCCTACACTACAGAGTACCCAAAGGAGAAGAAATTTACTTTAGGAGGAAGTTCTTTAGTAACCGGTGTGTTTTCTGCTCATGTGAAACGGGGACAAGAGGTCAACATAGACGAGTGGATATCTACAAGTGAATATTATCCGTTGGAAGCGCAGCAGAGAGACGTTGATATATACGTGTTTTCTTCTCCCCACAAAGACACGGCAATGATTGATGATGATGATTGTGAATGTATTGGTAAATTCAATATAACATTTGGTGATGCTAGTATTTTTCGACGTTCTACAGAAATTTCATTTAACTTTGGTAAAACTGAACTAACCGTAAGGGCAAAGGATACTGCGACGCATAAAGAACTTACTGTTGCATTTTCTCTGAAAAACTAACCTGTAATTCACGGGAATATGGTCCCTTTAGTCTTTTCATATTCCGATGCCGTCTTAACTGCAATGGAAGCAATTCGCTGTGAGGGAGTGTAGGCCTTCTGAAATGTAGGCAGTTTAGTATACCTTAATTTTGCGTCGTGAAGAAATGTTCATCATCGACAGAATATTAACCAGAATCTTTCGGAGTAGTTTCTTTGTGTGACAACATACTTATGGCAATGGCATTAACTTCTACGGTTTATTGTACACAATTTGTTTTTTCTATCATTGTATTTTGCTTGCTAGTTTTAAATGTGGAATTACAGTTTTGACATGTTTTTGGAAGGTACCGCTCAGGTACAATTGGTTCCCGTTTTCAAAACACAAAAAGACTGAAAGCCGGTAACAGGCCAAAAACGTCCACGTCCTAATTTCTCGCAACGAAGTAGTCCCAAAATTCACCGAACGAAGTAATACGAATATCATAAATGAGTCAAGACAACGAAATGTTGAAAGATTGACGTGCTAAAGTGGTTTGTGAACTACATTTTTACGAAGCGTTTGTAGGCGGGGGGTTTCTTCACCGTAAGTCGTTTCCCTAAATCTACTACCACTGTAAACAGCACGTAAGGCGGATGTCGTTCTATTCATTTTTATTCCACACAAGTCCAACATAATAACAATAAGTACAATAACTATTCTAAGCTTCTTTCTTTATATTATATTTTTCCTTGAACTGATATAAGGAGTACACATTTAGCAATCTATTTCATAAGAAGCAAAACAATAAATATCTAGACAATTGGTCACCATAAAGATGGCTTAATTTCAAACATATCAATGCATTAAATTTGTTCGCACCTAATCACAATTATGCAAACATGGCTTTGCACCTCAACACTGATGAAAAGAAGTTGAGGCATGAGAAATATGCCAGATAAATTATGGTTTAAATAGTTTTAAACGAAAATAAATGTAGGTTTCTTAATATCAAAGGAATTGTGCTAAATGACAAATATGTTAAAACCATTATAATCAACTGGTTTATAAGTTATAATAACTTACACACATATGTAATAATATAGAGTGTGCCTTTGTCGAACAAATTCAAGATGTCATTTCATTTTAAATCAATACTTAAAAATCTTTCTACTCAATCCAAATATTTTACAAACATTTGTTGTGTGCAATTTGATCATATTTTACGGCATAATACATGTAATAAGCTGTTTCCATCAAGTTCGTAAGGTTTACGTTAAAGACGATTTCGGTAACGACGTTTTTTTTGCGCAGTGATTTGCGGAGGTCGATGGGAGAGGCGGAGTTACGTCTGGATAGGCGGGACTTTCATGTATAGAGCGTCTTTTTATCTAGTTGTTACCGTGAATTTGACCATACGTTGCACCTGTATTCAAAGTTCTGCATCAATATGGACAGAAAATAAACCAAAGATGCATCAATAGGCGCCTATCTTGTATGGTGTTCGTCATTTTATATAGTTGCTAGCGTATACATGGTGTCTGATAATGTGCATGCTTAAACGGTGTGCATTTAGCGACCTCCATTGATATGCGCGTATTTGACTCTTCAATTGTGTTCGGAAAGTTACTGATATGCGACGTTCTCAAGACTTAAAATGTCAGGTTAGCGCTATAAACGCGGTAATTTCGCTAAGCACATAGAAGAGTGTACTCGGGTTCAGACTGCGTTTAAAGGATATATGTAAATCGATGACAAGTGATTACGTTGTTGTTGTTCTTTCTTGCTTTTTATCGTAGATATGGTCTCGTTGTTCACGACCACGAAAATTTTCGGTGTCATCTTTCTATGTACATCTGACTCTGTTCTTGTAAAATTAATCGGAAAATACACCACCACAATAAGATAACTCAAAACCTATGGCAAGCTAGTTTTATCATTACTTCATGCCCTGGGGCATACTCTAATTTAGTGCTCATATAATTTAATATGTCATTTTATATTAAATATACACAAACGTTACATAAAGGATCTGATAGCTTGGTATTTCAGGTATTTTCAATCGTGACAAATATTTCACTTGTTTTACAGTCTTAAGGTTCTACCATTATGACTGACCATTTTTCTTTATTCGGTTTGAAAATCTAGCATTTCTAGAACAAGTCTGATTGAAGATCTCTTGGAAAAAAATGTTTACTAAATTTACAATAAACTTTTCTTTTTTTTCGGTTTTCTGTCTTATATTTTTTGTTTTATTCCATATTCCATGCAAACCATCTGCCATATATACACATACTTTGATATTATTAAATTGTTTAGTTACAAATGGAAACTTGTATCCAACGAGTTGCCAATTTGGCAACAGAGATGAGTGGTACCGTCACACATAACTTTTGTGCTTTGACTATTTTATAATTTTATGGATAATACTGTCACATTGCGATACTTAATAAACTTTTCAATATGGCGTGTCCACTGTATGGAAACTCTGTACGCCCCAAAACAGCGGTGTTTTCAAAATGGCGGACGTGAAATGTTTTTGGTCAGATCTTTTTAAATAGGACGCCCACTACCATAAATTATGTATGAAATAAAAAAAACTTGAAATTGGGAACCAACGCTTATTAGTCGTTTTTGATCGAACCGTAGTATCTTCATGTAATATCTAGCTGAACACGATGTTTTGAGGAAGTTGAAAAATGAAGCGAGAGACCGAAAGAAAACTGACGATTTGTGCTCTGAAACGAATGCCTCGATTAATATACTAGGAAAAATCTATGAAAACAGTCTCGATATTTACACAAGACCATAATTTTACCAAAAAACAATCGCTAAAATAGATGATTCTAAGGCTTAAAATTCGGCGTGTTGTACGCCGCGGTGCAAAACGTAAATAACCATCTATACACCGCGGCAAAAAGCATTCTGTATGCCGCGGTGTCAGAAATCCATCCAAAAATCTGTACTATAGAAATTCATCTGCCTGTACTACGACTCTAGCCTCTGTTGAAAAGGTGAGAATATTAATTTTGAAATTATATCGAAACTTTTGTGTGTGTACATTTGGATATCTGTTGAAAACAAATTTTAAGTAATTTCGCATTTCATAATACGATTTTTCATGTTTATTTATTAAATAACGGTAAAATGCAGGATTGTTATAAAGCAACTAAGCGATTCATTCCCTAAAACGTTGATAACATCTTAAATACATTTGTAATAGTAATTGGTGGTACTACGTATTTGTCTTAGCGTTTTGTCATTCTTTTCGGGGGACTGCAGACATGCAAGCGCATTAAAAAAGGTAACCGGGATCCAGCAACTTCATTTGCTTGAAATTATGGCGAGATGCTTATACCTTGTTGTTTTTACTGACATCGATTTTAGCTGATTTGCTTTTTTCTTTAAAATCTTGTTACAATTGTTTTAAAAGACTGAAAATTATTTTCTCTAAATTTTATTCTTATAAATAAAATTAAAAACCGGTTGTTGCCAACAGTTAGTTTACTGTTTTATGTACAGAGTACTCGCAGATCAAACCCAAGATCGCACCAAGTAAAACTTTTATTTCAAAAGTAATTCTGAAGCAAGGAACCGAAAAACATGGTGTATGACGACTTATATAATAAATATTGGTAATGATGGATATGAGCTCATGTGGGCACAATTTTAGTAGAAAACTATAGCGAGAGCATTCATTAAGTGTTTAAGATATGTGGTTTGATGGTTAACAGACGAACGAGTGACAGACAGACGGTTACCGGTCAAAGATAGCGCACCTGATGATCAGTATGTCTGTCTGTCTGTCTGTCTGCCACTCGTTCGGCTATCTTCAAACCACATATCTTAAACACTTAATGAAAGTTCTTGTTATAATTTTCTACTGGAATTGAAACTTGTTATGGTTCCAGCTCTCTCAATTCGCACCAGAAGAGAATTATCTCTATTCAAAGACAAACGTTGCCCAAAGAGTTATTTCTTAAGAAATCATCTCTCTAGAACCACAATATCTTTACAACAAAAACAATTTGAATCGATTTCTAAACTCCTCCCAAAACCATTGCTCACACTGTTGGTACATGAATGAATGCGGTACACTTTGAAGTTCTAATAGCACATGTACTTCCCAAACATCCGATAAACCCAGACAATTAAGAGTATACATTAGATTAGGCAGAAATTTAAAATGAAAACGCTGAAATGTGCAAATATTCATATTTATTGACGTATTTTATATAAATCCAGACAAACATATACATGTATATAAATAACAAAATTAACTAAATCAAAAGGATGACAAAAATGTTACTTAAAAATAATTCATAAAGCATTTTCACAATTAAAATATAGACATTAGCCATACCTTAGTTTGGAATATAGGTAAAAGAAATAACAAAATCATATGTAGGACACACATAATAGTCAACATCACGATGAGGTATGGTTCTTAAGCCAATCACACCAGAATTCAGTTATATTTTTATGAACTTCAATATGTCGTCCGAATAGTCAACGATGCAATGCTTCCCACGGTTTTCTGCTTTTTCGGTATACTCACACTAGCAGGAAATGATTTTTTGTTGAAATATTTGAATAAATAAATTCTTTTCGGACCACCAATGAAACAAGTGAGACCATGTATAACTATCAAATATACAAATACTGTACAACGAACTGTGAAAAAGCACCACCAATTACGATTATGGGCGACTTCTAACTCCAAGGAAGAAAACATTTGAAAGTTAATAATTACAAATGTAAGATAAGATATATCAACGTTTTTGGAATGAATCGTTTAAATGCGTAGCAATCCTATATTTTTTCCATCATTTAATAAAGAAAACGTGAAAAAAATGATAAGATGGCATAATTATCAAAAAGTCGGAAATCTGAAAATAGAAAAGGATACCATAAATACACAATCTACGATAGAAAATAAGTACCAGAACTTCGATATTAGGCATTCAAACTTGACTGTTCCTAACGTTTTATTTTACCATTTGTCAAGTGCACACAACTTGTATCCAACTTGCACCGCGGAGTACAGATTTTTCTTTCGCCGCGGTGTACAGTGGTTTGTTTACGTGTTGCACCGCGGTGTACAACGCGCCAAATTTCAATCCTTCGAAACATAGAATTTAGCGAATGTTGATGGCAAAATTATAGACGTGTGTGAGGGTTTATGCAATTTTCATAGATTTGGATTAGAAGATTTCAGAGCAAAAATCGTCAGTTTTCCTACGGTTTCTCGCTTCATTGTTCAGCTTCCTCAAAACATCGTGTTCGGCTAGACAATACAATCATGCAGATGCTACGGTTCGATCAAAAACGAACATTAACCGTTGAATTTCCAATTTCAAGCTCTGTTGTTTTACATAAAATATATAGTCGAGGACTTACTCTTTAACAAGATCTGACCAAAGTAAATGACACTTACCTTTTCATCATTTCACGACGGCCTTCTTGAAAACGCCGCGGTTTTTTGGCGTACAGAGTTTCCATACAGTGATACAGTGGTGTCACATATGTGATGACTGTCGCAATCTGGATTGACACATTGTTTGAAACACTATTACGAATATGTATAGAGTACGAGGGATGTTGATCATATGGGGTTATATCACCACTAAAATTGAGAGTGTATGGTAATAAATATAGTTTTTAAAAAAACTGATTAAAACAGCAATTATACAGATATTATTGAACAACAATTAAGTTATTATATAAACACTTACGCGTACAATGTACATTTTGAGAGATATGAAATTGATCCAATTATGTCTCTGTTTCAAAACCTTTAATAACAAAATTAGATAAAATCAAACAAAATCTAGTTAATACGGCAGTTTGAAAGTTCGATCGATACATTTGAACATATATGGCAGAATTTTATAATATGTAGAAATATATGTATCTCGCAACAGATCATATCGTTTACATATATACACAAAGTATGTTCATCCTCTATATCATTAGAGTTGCACAATTCATCTTTCCTATTTGCTCGTAAGATATCACGGTGGCGACCTTGCTCCATCGCAAAGTTATGAAAAGACAGTAATAACTTTAACAACGCATTTTGATTGAATTCCTTATACAGTGTCAGTGACGGTGACACATTAAATGATTTGAAAGCATGGCGGGGCCCCGGAGTGGTTAAATATCATAATTAATCATTTCCATAACACTCATTAGCACGTGTGACAGTAACGGTAATGCTAGTAGTGTTACGGAAATGATATCAAAATGATGATAATGATGCATTTCCGATAATAATATATATATAATATAATAATAGTAATAATAATAAACAATAAAAACAATAATAATTAATAGTAATAAACAATTATAAACAATAATAATAATGAATAATAATAAGAGCAATAATAATAGTAACAATAGATAGATAAATAATAAGATTACTACTACATGTACATGTAGTGCTATTAATACCAACACTACTACAACTATTACTATTAACGCTACTAGATCTACTACTAACTACTACCAATACTACTACTACTACTATAACTACCCTTAATACCACTTCAACTCTAACTACCACTACCACCACCACTACTACAACCACCAGCACCACCACCACTACCACCAAGCAACTTCTACCAACTACCAACACTACTACAACTACTACCATTGAGACTATACTACCAACACTACTACAACTACTACCAATGTGACTATACTACCAACACTACTACAACTACTACCAATGTGACTATACTACCAACACTACTACAACTACTACCAATGTGACTATACTACCAACACTACTACAACTACTACCAATGTGACTATACTACCAACACTACTACAACTACTACCAATGTGACTATACTACCAACACTACTACAACTACTACCAATGTGACTATACTACCAAACACTACTACAACTACTACCAATGTGACTATACTACCAACACTACTACAACTACTACCATTTAGACTATACTACCAACACTACTACAACTACTACCAATGTGACTATACTACCAACACTACAACAACTACTACCAATGTGACTATACTACCAACACTACTACAACTACTACCAATGTGACTATACTACCAACACTACACCAACTACTACTAATGTGACTATACTACCAACACTACACCAACTACTACCAATGTGACTATACTACCAACACTACTACAACTACTACCAATGTGACTATACTACCAACACTACTACAACTACTACCAATGTGACTATACTACCAACACTACTACAACTACTACCAATGTGACTATACTACCAACATTACTACAACTACTACCAATGTGACTATACTACCAACACTACAACAACTACTACCATTGAGACTATACTACCAACACTACTACAACTACTACCAATGTGACTATTACTACCAACACTACCAACACTACTACCAATGTGACTATACTACCAACACTACTACAACTACTACCAATGTGACTATTACTACCAACACTACCAACACTACTACCAATAATACTATTACTACCAACACTACTACAACTACATCCAATATTACTATTACTACCAACACTACAACAACTACTACCTATATTACTGTTACTTCCAACACTACTACAACTACTACCAACACTACTACTTCTACTATTACTACCAACACTACTACAACTAATACCTATATTACTATTACTACTATTACTACCAACACTACTACAACTACTACCAATATTACTAGAATTACTATTACTACCAACACTACAACAACTACTCCTAATATTACTACTACTATTACTACCAACACTACAACAACTACTCCCAATATTACTAGTACTATTGCTACCAACACTACAACAACTTCTACCAATATTACTACTACTATTACTACCAACACTACTACAACTACTACCAATATTACTGTTACTTCCAACAATACTACAACTACTACCAATATTACTGTTACTTCCAACACTACTACAACTACTACCAATATTACTGTTACTTCCAACACTACTACAACTACTACCAATATTACTGTTACTTCCAACACTACTACAACTACTACCAATATTACTGTTACTTCCAACACTACTACAACTACATCCAATATTACTGTTACTTCCAACACTACTACAACTACATCCAATATTACTACTACCTTTACAACCAAAACTACTACAACTACTACCAATACTACTACTACTATTACTACCAACACTACTACAACTACTACCAATATTACTTCTCTTATAACTACCAACACTACTAAAACTACTACCATTTACTATTTATTTATTGTGATATTTTGGCCACCGGCCCATTCACATAATATCAATACAATACATATATATACAATGTGAAGCAAGATCAGGATCAGTGCTCGACAATACAACAACATAAATGTTAGGAAAAAACTGACATGAGTGAGTTCCTGGTTTTAAATGCATAGTATACATACATACCAATATTACTATAATTACCACTACAACAATTACCTCCAATAATACTTCTACTATAACTACCAATACTATTACAACTATTCCAAGGCTATAAATCGCTGTTTGATTTCTTATTATTTCTATTTGTGTTTTAAATTGTATGTTAAATTTCCCTTTCCCTGTGCAATTATTTCCCTTTGTATCATGTTTATGTTATTTTCTCCCCACTTTCAGTCTCTTGTTGCCAGTTTTCTTGAATTGTCCAGTAATGTATTCCATCCATTAAATCCCCACCTGTTTGTCTTCTTTAAATGTACTAGTTATCCCTTATTTTCGGCTAGGCCATTCCTTGTGCCATTGTTCTCTTACGTATGTACCATTGAATCTCCTCAAATGCCGTGTGTTTTATGGATTGATATTTCCTGGAGGTCTGTGTGGAGAGACACCGTCTTATGTATGTGGCATTCCCAGTAGCAACTTATTCTCTCGCTTTTGGTATGTCATAATGAATTTGTTTAACTGACTATAGTCAGATTGCATTTAAAGCTTTAATGTCTAAGTAAATACTTAAGTACATTTGTCATTGGGAAATGAATTCATAATGTATTTATATTTTTGAAGAGATAAAATACCAAAACATATTTCACCATTCATTTCCATAACTCACCCATCATTACTATAACCACTGTATCATTTCCGAAACATGACATTTATATGT
The DNA here is from genome assembly GCA_032209605.1 of Mactromeris polynyma. NCBI lineage: Eukaryota > Metazoa > Mollusca > Bivalvia > Venerida > Mactridae > Mactromeris > Mactromeris polynyma. The sequence continues at coordinate 10,048,816 of JASFXZ010000008.1, forward strand.
TTTATTATCAATTAAATAGATGTTTGCTTGTTTATTCGATGAAATAAACTTTTTAAACCACGGCCAATTAAATTCCAAAAACAGACTAAATTTATGATGCTTATTATTGTTTTTCACATCGACATCATAGAAACGTTAAACGAATTGTATTCATCAAGAAAAAAAATGTAATATAATTTTGCATGAACACAATTTCAAAACCATTAAGTGTTACGGAAATGACAAAATGCAAGAGGTCGATCACAGAAAATAGCAAAATAAAATTCTATGGTTGTGTTTTGTCATTAAATTACTCGGATTCAGTCTTTGTAATCATTGTTAAGAGCTAAACTATGCATTTTTTTCAATCTAGTTTCAATTGATAGTTTTTGCCACGACTCAATGCAATGTGTCAACAAAAAATAGAATGACCCAAATGCCTGACTTTATATAAAACACGCAACATTTAAAAAAATCATGGTAAGTCCACACGTCATTAAATCATGCAATCTGTAACATATATTGAATATGAGTTAACCATTTAAATCTCGTGTGATTTCAGAAGATGATTATAAGAATTATAAAATAGACTATTATCGATGTGGCTAGATAACGGTTTGAAATTGAACAAATATTATATGATTTGCTGGCTGTCATAATTATTAGACACAACCTAGTCGCTGCAACTTGCTCACTGATTGGCTATGGGCAAACATAGAAAATACCAGATGTGCGCGTGTTATAAAGCAGAGGGTGGTAATGAAGGTATCAGAATAAGCGCCCGAAGCTACAGGAGAGTATATAGTAGAGGTATGCGAGCGGAGTTGGATTACGAGATTGACTATGAACACGAGACAAATATGAGGGATTTTCTCAACAATAAAAAGGAAGTAAATGTTATCGTAAAACAGTAACCGTCTGAACTAATTTGTTTTCGGTAACAGAACTCATGTTCAATCAAGACGGATCCAGAATCGGGGTAATGTTTTACATAATACGTCCAAAATATTTCTTTCTACGTGTAGGTGAACACACAGAGAACACTATGAGACTAGCAGGCTTATTGTACAAATATGTTATTTTCTCCCCTCCCCCTTCGGCCTACTGTTACCAGCTGTCTTGACCTTTGGTATATTCCATTCATTAAAGCCCCGCCTGTTTGTCCTCATTAATTCTTCTTAGTTGTGCTTTATGTTCGGCCAGGCCATTCCTTTTGCCCCTTATGTATTTACCCTTGTACATCCCCAAATGCTTGATGTTTTATGAACTGTTGTTTTCCCGGAGGTCTTTGTGGGAAGGCACTGTCTTATGGCGTTCCCTTTGCATCAACTTATTCTCTTTTATCTTATATTGAACGTAGTGTTCTGCGTTTGAACAAAATAATCTTTGGCCAGTGTACGCGCAAAATTACCATTTGATCAAACTCGGCAGTAAACTACCAAGTTTCTAAAATATTATTATAAATACGAAATTATAATATATTTTACCCGATGATTTGAGCTGTAAATTTTATTATTTATTTCCAGTATTGAGTATCTTTAAATGATATGAATGAATACGCTTTAACCATGAACAATTGATAAACATGTACACTTCAAATACAACCATTTTATATAATTAAAATGCAAAATGCATATATTTCACTGTCAAGTAAGCGTAAGCTGATGGAAGTTGTCTCCATATATTGTACCTGTACTGGTTCTACCAGCAATCACCTGTGAATTTACGGGCTTGTGTCCATACATCTTACCATGTTAATTGTTTGTATTGTCATACAGTAGAACGCATCCTTTCCTGTTGGCAATGAGAACTTCTCTACCACCTGAGCATGTTTTCACAACAGCTGGCCAAACAACTGTTTTTACTGTATTATGTTCACCAACTCCTGTAGATATTTTGCTAGAATATTCATAAAATTTCGATTTAATTTCATCAAAATGAAGACCAACAGCATCAAACTTGAGACAAAGAGGAGGGTCAGAGATAGCAGCTTGCCAACACATGTCCGTGCAGTTCTTTATGTATACTTCTAAACATTCTAACAGCTCTGACATTCCTGTACTACTTTCACTTTCAGCTGTCTCATGTTCTGATTTCAACTCACTATTTTCTGTCTGACTTGATTTCAATTTGGCAACAAGCTTTTGGACTGCTTCACCTTTCTTCACGTCGTTGTACATACACTGTAAATATATACATATTTGTAGTTATTATTCATTTACTGTTCAAATAGTTCCATAGAGTGAAATAACAAAAATCACTGTTCTAAATCATCTCTTGCCAATATTGTGGACTCAGCAACTTTATGTCACATGTATAGTAATAATTCCACTTTGCACAACTTTGTTGTGTGTTTATTTCATTTTTGTCATATATTAATAAATGTCTGACATTGGTTAGATGTCAGACATTTACAATCCACACTTGTGTTTGTGTCTTTACTGTGACATAAATGAACTGCATTGACTGGGGAACACAAATATAAAACCACAATTTATAATTGCAACATTATAAAGTAGTTTATATTTGCTGTTAGGCTACTTTATTTTAGTATGTATACTGATTAACTAAGGATGCATGTTGTGGCTACTTTGCTTAGTTGTTAGTCCTTGGACTTTTACCTACTATCTTTTTGTCACTTCCATACATTTGCTGTCAATATTCCAGCATGCTTTGAATCAACAATACGCAATATAGCGCAGAGAGGTTTTTCACTTTCAATTGTCTTTTTTCCTCGGTTGTTTGTTTCATATATAAGTTAATTCACTAGTGTTGTTTGTTTCATATATAAGTTAATTCACTAGTGTTGTTTGTTTCATATATAAGTTAATTCACTAGTGTTGTTTGTTTCATATATAAGTTAATGCACTAGTGTTGTTTGTTTCATATATAAGTTAATGCACTAGTGCTGTTTGTTTCATATTCAAGTTAATTCACAAGTGTTGTTTGTTTCATATATAAGTTAATGCACTAGTGTTGTTTTTTTAATTAATACTTGTTAGTATATGTTTGGACTCGGCTGTGTCCAACTTAATGTCACATGCATGTATAGTAAATTGCACTTTGCACAACTTTGTTGTGTTTATTTCATTGTGATGTATATTAATAAACGTCTGACTTTGGTTAGATGTCAGACATTTCCATATTGCGTATTGTTGATTCAAAGCAGACTGGAATAATGACAGCAAATGTATGAAAGTCAATGAAATAAAGTAGCCTAACAGCAACTATAAACTACTTTATACTGTTGCACTTATAAATTGTGGTTTCTTGCTAATGTCAATGACAAATTAGTTATTCGTCGTTTTCAGCTGTATGTAGAGCGATCAGTGTTCTTGAGTTACCAACCAGTACTAGCCCGCTCTTCTGCAAGCAACTGGCAACTTTACCCAATGAGTCAGGTATGGGTTACACATTTGACTTCCTTGACTTTAAACATAAACCTACTGGCTGAATGAATGGTACGACACTAGTACATAGACTTTGAACTTACCTCAATTACTGCATCTTTCGTTGACTTATGTTGACCAATTTGGCGTCGTATCTTGTATAAGTTATGCACATCCTCCTCAGATATAAGAATCTAGAAACATGAAAGAGGTTTACAGCCATGACAACTACAAGACAGGAGTCATATACAGTCACTGCCAATCACGTTCATAGTTTTATCAGTAACCCCCAATGTGTGTACATAAAGTAATGGAATCAACATGTTTTGATAAGGCTGCTGAAATGCGTAATCTTGATACTAAAAACTAAATTTATCAAGTTCCTATGTATGTTTTCAATATTGTTTATATTTTAGATTGTGATATACTTAACGTTCAATACTAAACAGATACTTGTCATAACATATTGCTGCAGTACATTTAACAATATGTGAAAAATGTGATAATTGTCGAGAATGTGAGTACTTGAATATCGATAATAGTGATCAAGGTGAGCAAATAATTCAATATAACCTACCTCAATGTTATCACATACATAGCGTGGTGAACAAGGTATTTACATTACCTACATTGGTGACATCACAACCATTTCTAGATGAACGGGATTTTAAATATGACCTACCTCAGTGACATCACACCTATTTCTAGGTGAGCACGGGTTGGTAAATATAGCCAATTGTTTATCAGCTGTAGCCTTGCAAAATGTCTGACAATCCTGTTCCGATAGAAAATAAAGTAGTACATGTACATTGTTGTTTAATCAGTGCTCACTGTTTTAACAGTGTTTACGTCCTTCGAAGAAAAAGAAGACACATGATGCACAGATATCGCACATGAGAGAATGCTAAAATACTAGGCAATGTTTATTACCAAAATGTTTATTAAAAGTTCATTTAAATAATAGCCTAAATCTCTAAAGACAAGACTGAACGCAAATATTACAGTCGGATCTCATCCGAAATTTTCTTTCGAATAATACATGGTTGCAAATAGCCCATTTCAATTCGTCGTGCCTAACATACCGGGACCTGATATATATTTCGGATTATACCAACTATTCGGATAATAGGTTGTCGACTAAAAGAGGTCTGACTATATTTAAACTACGAACATTTAGAATTTCAGCGGTTTTTTGTTTACCAAAATGTACGAGTATACATGAATGTATGGTATCATTTTAGACTACCTGTAGAATTTTTGACAGGAAACAAATGCCATATTCTTCATCATCTTTAAACAAATTAACCATAACATCTCTCCATTCTTCATCAAACATATCTTCACAACGTTTAGAGATATCGATTGGTTGCACAGGATCGCCTGTATTGTTAAAGTTGCCCTTTGCTCTTCGTTCAATGTCTTTACCAAACATTTCAGTCCATCTGTAAAAAATTGTGCAAATATTGAGGGCATCATGTTATATTTCGGAAATAATGTATATGTATTGATGCTTTGATATCGCGTATAGCCTGACAAATCTTGTTGGCTTAACTCAAATGATTTATGTTTATTTTACAGTAACACCTCACACAAAGACCACCACCATAATAAGACCACCTCATAATTCACCGTTTTCAAGTCCATTTTCCTTGTGTTGCTCTTTATTTAACCTCAAATTTAAGACCACCTCAATAAGAAGACCAATTTTCAAGGATCACAAGGGTGGTCTTACTATTGCTGTTTTACTGTAAATGATGTTGCACACATCTAGGAAATACCTTTATCATCTATCAGAGAGCCCGGATTCTTATTTACAACATTTTGTTTGAGAATCAAGACATAGTATTAGAAGCAAAAGACGTTTGTGAAGAAAAATCTTGGTTAAAGCTTCACAAACAGTTATCATAACATGAACAGTTAAACCTAAAAAATGCGACCACCCTTAATATTGGGACCCTTGGAAACTGGTCTTGTTATTGAGGTGGTCTTAATATTAAGGTTGAATTAAGAGCAAAAAAGTGAAAATGGACATATAGATTGTGGTCTTAATGTTGAGGTGGTCCTATTATTGAGGTGATATTTAAGTAAGGATTTACTGTACATTCTTACATCTGAAGATTGTAGCCAATTCATACCTTGTTTAACAAGAAATATCTGGGGAAAAGATAGTCGCCACAATTGGAATGTTTAGAATTGTTGCGCACGTTAAAATATGCCAAGATGTTACGATTGCTGGTCACTCCAGATCCAAAATGAATTTCGGTAAATTCACCGAAATTCGGTGGATTTCGGTGGATTTTGGTAAGGCAACGTATCCTTTATCGAAAAGTTAACCAATCCGCGTCATAGTTACAAACGTTGTTCGGTTGAAGAGAAATTGCCTAGGTGGTTAACGTAAGATTTGATTGGTTTACACAACACTGATATGCAAATAGCAAAACCATGTTAGTACGGCTGCGCCGAAAAACGTAACGGAAATGTGCTACTGTTAGACTTAAACTTAGTTGGAAATACAGTTACTGCGTTCACTATGTCTATAGGTCTATGCTTATAGTGCTTATAACACTATAGTGCGGTTTAATTAACCGCGAACGTATGAATATACAATCAGGGCCATCATATTTCAAAGTAGGTGTATTCAAATGTTCGTGTTGACGGAAAAAAGTCGAGGTTGTGTTTTGCTAAACAAGTAATCAAAACCATTATAGTTTGACGCAGGAGAGCAATTCCTTTGCTTAAATTGACATGGATCGGTCCTGAAAGAGCATACATCTGTTCGCGGTCAATCTTACAGCACTATACCAATAGGCGAGTGGAAATAATATCTATGTTTTGTTATATGTCTGATCACAGCATAATCTGACATGTGATATCAGTTTACATAAGTCGATCTGTTCAACGGTTGCAGAATTACCGTTATGTAAAATATAATCAATCGGCAATATCAGGGTTTCAAGAAATATTTAGAATAAATGTAGACATAGTCTTTGTTAAAGGATTCGCATATATACTCATTTCTTTTTTCTTCCAATTCTCTCTCCAAGACTTCTACTTTCTCTTGAAGTCGACAATTTTCTTCATCCAATCCAGTGTTTTTCGCTATTATGTCGTTAACGAATGCTGTTTGATCCAACTCATCCTGTTGCTGACGATCTTTTGTGTTTTCCTATAACAATGAATACGTCACTTGAAATCATTAGATTAATACAGTAAAACTTGAATTATAAGACTAATAGTATTCTTATTGTAGTAAATAGGCCATATAGATCAATAAAATAGTTTGTTTCAAGTACCTGTGGTCCAAATATGCAATGTGTGTTTCCATTCTTTCAACTTGTGATTTGAATGTCAAACGGTTTGCAAATGGTAGAAGTAATATACATGTACTTAATTATGATTTATCTTTACTTGGAACTGAATAAGATGAAGATTAAGTTTGATTTCACCATCATTAAAAAGTGCATGGTAATTATCCAAATTATGGTTCTTACGAGTGCAATAGATTTTGGGTGTGGCAAAACAGTGATTTAGACACAAAGTACTAAACTTCAGCAAAATGTAGGAACATGGGTCTGCTAAATTATCACGTTTTGTTTAGTAAATTTTGTGCACCAATTGGAGACAATCCAATGTCGAAATTCAGATAGCTTCAAATGATAGATTAACTCCCTTTGTATCGATCTATGTAAGAACTTTTTTTTCGAAATTGGAATTCGGGTGGTTTGAACAACAGAGAAGAGAAAAAGACCATGCCGCTTTAAATAGTTGAATAAGTTCTGAATAATTCACCAAACGAAACAAAAATACGCCATCTATTGTTTGGTGGCATTTTGCTGGTATAAAAACAAGCACTAGTGATAATTCCAAGATTTCTGAGGATCCGACCGATTTAAATACGATCAACAAAAAATGCAGCTTGAAGAGCAGCATATTGTACAAGAAGCTTAGAACAGAAAGTAACCCATTGCCAAGTGTACAAGTATTTTGTTTTAATAACTTACAATACCCTATTTTGAATCTTATCATTTTGATAAACATAGTGCTGTCCGATTACAGGCGCGATATTACTTATATGCAAGCTATCCAGTTGTGTATACATGGGTCGCAAAAAGCCTGAACTACAATGATAGAAGAACAGTGTGGCGACCCCATAGATTGCTTGCGTACTCATCGCACAATTAATCCCCGACTACGTCCCTGGATCATTAATGTATACGTAAATTTATAGCAGTATATATCAACAGCATTATGGTACATTAAAATATGCATATGTACTTTAAACATAATCTCACAGCGATCTATAAACTAGTAAAACGCTAAATTTCGATAAGGTTTAAAAACTAACATACATTTCCCTGCGTAAGACGGCTTTTACAACATGCGTTGCCCATACCTCCTTCCAACATGCTGAAACAGCAAGAAAACTGTAATATGCGTGGTAAATATTAACTTCCGGGTTTAAGACAAAAATTATAATTCCATACATGTTTAACATTTAAGTTCAATATAACGAAAATTGCTATCATCAAAAATGGGTATTTCGTAAAATTTATAATAATAACAACATATATTGAATGCATTTATTCAGTTTACACTCTCCTGCGAGACAATTTCAGTTGTGGTGATGCTGTAGTCAGAAGCCATAACCTGTGTTTTTAGTTGCCATCTGGTTCTGATCGTTTTTCAGTTAAAATTCAAATATATTTTCTTCAATTGAGACCTCGTCCAGTGTTCGCAGCTATGCTCTTAAGAGTGGTTTACTGATATTAACTATCTGTGTGGTTTAATATATATCAAATCAATAATTGAACTGATACGACTAATTAGATTAAATAAAATAATATGAAAGGAAATAAATGAAAGTACCGGTTAAGCCTTGAGTACCAGCTTTTAACCATGTCGAAACTAAGGACTAATTGCAGAATGTATTGATATGCCATACCATAGGTATATTGCAAGGTGCTGTTTTGTAAATACTTGTATCAAATGCAGGCAACTTACAGCTTGTTAATTAATAATTTAGCATACCTGCGTACATCCAGTAGTCTAAGGATAACTGTCCACGCCGTTGTTGAAACAATAACAATGATTGTGAAACTGAATACAGCAAGTATTTTGCACACCGAATAAAACTTAGTAGCAATCGAGCAGCCTGGAATCCAAAACCAAAAATAATCTTAATTTACATGCGTGAGTAGTATAGCTTCTATAAGTGCTGTACAAACAACGTAAAACTTGAGCTGAGACGTCAATGAGTAAATACCATGCAAGTCCGGTAGAGAAAGATTGTACATAAACACCAATAATATAAATGCAGATCATTTTTGGATCGTTTTTTCATTTTTCTGAGATATATATTATCATAGTTCACCACTACCACACAACCTTTTCAACTCAGCACCACCACCACAACAACGTATCACCATACGCAAACACCACTACATTGTACCGTATCACCACCAGCAATAATCTACTACATGTACCATAACCACCAAACAAACACTATCATTACATCGTCACCACAACTTTACATCCACTACACCAATACCATACTTGTAACCACTACCAAGACACCACTACCATGTAACCACTACAATCACAACACCACTATCATACCACACCACCACTACCACAACATCCTATGTACATGCGTGAGCAGTCATACCATATCACTGTTTCCATAACTTAATTACCACACCACATCTACCACAACACCACTACAATATAGCCACTACCACGGCTCCACAATCATACTTTACCACCACTTCCCGTACACCTATCATACTACAACTGCTACCATAACACCACTGCCATACCATCACTTTCACAACAATACTACCATACAACCACTACCGTACAACCACTGCCACAACACCACTACCATACCATACGACTTCTTCCACAGCTTCATTACCCTACTATTCCACAACACCACTACCATACCATTCCACTGATTCCTAAACTTACTATACCACTAAATTTAACCACATCGCCACTGCCACATCATCTCTTTCACAACATTACTTCAACGCCATATCAATGCAAACACAACAATATTACCATACCATTGCTTCACCACTGCCACATCACCATTACCATATCCTACCACTGCTATCATAACACCTCTATCATAACAATGCTACCAGAACACCACTACCATACCACGTCTACCACAACACCACTACCAACCATATCACTGCTACCACAAAACCACTACCATATCACTGCTACCATAACACCACTACCTACCATATCACTGCTACCACAACACCACTACAATACCACTGCTACCATAACACCACTACAATAACACTGCTACCACAACACCACTATCATACCAATGCTACCACAATACCACTACAATACCACTGATACCACAACACCACTACAATACCACTGCTACCACAATACCACTACAATACCACTGCTACCACAATACCACTACAATACCACTGCTACCACAATACCACTACAATACCACTGCTACCACAATACCACTACAATACCACTGCTACCACAATACCACTACAATACCACTGCTACCACAATACCACTACAATACCACTGCTACCACAACATCACTACAATACCACTGCTACCACAACACCACTACAATACCAATGCTACCACAACATCACAATACAACTGCTACCACAATACCACTACAATACCACTGCTACCTAAACACCAATACAATACCAATGCTACCACAACATCACAATACCACTACAATACCACTGCTACATAAACACAAATACAATACCATTGCTACCTAAGAACCAATACAATACCACTGCTACCACAATACCACTACAATACCACTGCTACCTAAACACCAATACAATACCACTGCTACCTAAACACCAATACAATACCACTGCTACCTAAACACCAATACAATATCACTGCTACCTAAACACCAATACAATACCACTGCTACCACAATACCACTACAATACCACTGCTACCGCAACATCACTACATTACCACTGCTACCACAACATCTCTATCATACTACTATCACCGTGCTTAATAGACAGACAATGTATGTCGATAGGGTGGGCCAATGTTTTTGCTTCATGTACATTATGCTAAACAAGCATGTAAGGCTAGTTTCCAACTCCCACCCCCTAAAGTCGCTTATGATTACGAATACCTACATTTTAATTTTCAAATGTCTAATCACGTATCCTCGATTACTTCGTCCCGTGTCTTCAGCGTTAATTCTACGTCATAAACAGATTGAACAAATTTAAGTAACAAAAGAACATACATTATATGTGTTGATGATCATATCGAACATAAAGTGAAACGCTTACCTAAGTCCGATATACAACTCATCACATAATCATTTTTGTGATGAACCACAAGTTTGCATTTTCGGTTTGCGACTGCGCAAAAAACATGAAGACCGGAAAACGCAGGGAATTTCCCTTCGTCTGGTTAGAAGATAATACGCAGGGGTAGTCAGAGGGAAAGAGTATTTGAGAATATAGTTATAACATTGTTTCAGAGTAATAATTACCAAGCGTTAGGATATAACAATGGCGACTGCGAGTACAAAAACAACAATTGAGGTAAATCTGTTATTTTTCGTTCATTATTTGGTAATTAGAATTATTATAACGATATGTTTCGTAAGTCTTAACTAAGTTCTATATCGAAGACATTTTATTAACATAATTTATTGGGCACGTTTGAATATTTACGTCACAAATGGAAGCCCGCAATGTTTCTACCTACACAATGATAAGCAGACGACGGTGAATAAATAACACATACAAAGGTAGAAACGCAATGCATGTTGCAAGTGATTTTAAGTAAATAAGCATATATTGGTTTGATACGGATAAAAACACCTGAAGAGCATGCGTAGGAGCAATCGTTACATGTTATGCTTTAATAATTCGCTCGTGATGTATGTCAGATTTGAGTGGGCTACAGTTATGTATAACGACATAAGTACGAAATCGTGTACATTTTAAAGCTATTCGTGCGAAACGAATAAAAAGCAAATATGTAATGCGTAAATATAACGAAATGCATACGTTATCGTTTTTATAAATTTCACAAATCGTACTAAGGTCAATCATAAGATGTTACTGTAGATCTAGGGTTTAATCATCACAATTCCACATAATTTATCACGTCTTTGTATAATTCGCATTAAGCTCGATAGATGCAGTTTTTTGTTTGTGTACAACTGTACATTATCATACAATGTTACAGTATACATGTAAATGCATAAAACCATGTTATACAGAATATATATATACTACAGTAAAACTTCAATAATAATACTTCCACCCTTGTGATCCTTGAAAACTGGTCTTATTATTGAGGTGATCTTAATACCGAGGTTAAATAGAAAGCAAAATAGGGAAAATGGACTTGTAAAGTGTGTTCTTAATTTTGAGGTGGTCTTATTATTGAGGTGATCTTTAAGTGAGGCTTTATTGTATGCAGATACATTGTCGCTTAATATTGGATCTCGACATGAGATTAACATTTAACATTTAGGCAAATAACCAATATATCAACAACAAAAAATTGATCAAATACAAATAAATTCAAAAGCATGATATTTAATATTTATTTTATACTTAATTACGTTTTTTACGGAAGATAAATCATTCGCCTAATAACATCTCTATATTTAATTTGTGATCGAAATTATCATTTGTAGTTTTACTGAAATCTATCGTGCAGATAATTCATGTTGATTATTCTCATATTGTTATACATACACTGACCAAAAATGAAAACTTTACATCGATTTCAAAAGTATATATTTTGTTGATAAATGTATATTCGGGGTTAATATTTTTTTCGTTGAAGCTTCAATGCAATATCAATGTGTTTATGTAATTTACTGGGAAACAATCAGACAATGCATATTTTTTTATGAACTATTAAGTTGACAGGGGTCGAAATGAAAATTCCAGAAAAACGCAAATTATCACACAACATTTGGAGAAAAGAAAGTACTGACTGAGTGATTTTATAAGAAGCATCAGTAACCAGTGTGACCGCCATTTTTACGAATGCATTGGAGAACACGTCGCCTCATTGAATTTACGTAACGTTGAATGACTGCGTTTGGAATACGTTGCCATTCTAACACAAGTGCATTTCGGAGGTCATTTATGGTATCAATTTGATGCTCGGACCTGGCTCTCCGACCCAATTCATCCCATATGCGTTCTATTGGGTTCAAGTCTGGGGATACAGCGGGCCAAGGCAAGACGTTAACATTATTTTGAGCAAGGAATTGTGTAGTTATACGCGCCTTGTGAGGCGTTGCATGGTCATGCTGGAAAGTGCCAGGTCCGTTATTTTGCATGAATGGTATCATTGTATTGTTTAAAACGTTGATATAACCATAAAAGCATTGAGATTTCCTTGGATAATGACCAGATCAGTTTTCAGATTGCCCATTATCCGTGGTCTCACCGGCTGGCACCGGGACACGACCTGGGTCACATCGGGATGGACCGGAAGATACTGGGACCTGAACCGGGACAGTGAGAACTAGGCTTTAGGGTTATCACTGATGCACAAGATATACCGACTTGTATAGTCTGCATACACAACTAATGGAAAAATACTGGTAACATGATAAAAAATACGGTAGTTAATATGGTCATGTCACTATATCTACACAGGGCAAGCAAATCCACAATTAAGCTATCTGCAGCCCAAGGCATTCAGCGCTAACAGCGCGTTGGTTAAACATGGCCCCATATATGAGTGGTACGGTCACCCAGCATAAAATCTGTCCACCATTTTGTTTAACTAGTATACAATTATTCCGATAAATCAAACCAGACAAACCACACCTGGGAGGTAGTTCGGTCAGTTTGATTAACCAGTTTAAGATTTGTTATAAACAAATACAGAAACTTGTTTTAGTTGAAACACAGTTGGTTTAAACAAATGAAAGGTTTGACAAACCAGTTTTTGATTCAAACCGGTTTGGTACAAACAAGTTCGCCCTATTATAATCATCCTCGTCGCTTGTCTCCGATTGGTTGTTGAAATTTAACACGCGACCTGGACATACTCCGGATTAGTATAAATATGAGTATTTCCCTTTAACCATGCAGTACAAACAAACATATAACGTTAGTTAACATTGTGCTCGAATCGCAATGGGCCCATTCCCAACTTCCGCGTCACTGTGGTCCGATCAATTTGTTGCGTGCACATATGATGCATGTTTTTGTCACTAATTGTTATAAGGCATATCACGTTACTGATAGAGATATTTGAATTTGAAACAAGACTGCTTATTTGTTGTTCAGGTAGCGAATACAAATACTTTAACTTTAATAAAAACGACATCATTTAGGTGTATGCGCGTTAAATTATTTACGAACTGGAGATTAACATGTTTCCTTTTGTAATGTTACACCACTTGAAACATGAACATGCATTTATATATATTTTGGGCATTAAACTACAACGAATGGTATAGAGAGTAGTAAATGTATGTTATTGTAAATCACCAACCTACGGTCGAACCTACATAGTTCTCAATTTTGACTTTCTTATCGAGCACCTATCTGTCTGCAATCACAATACTGCTAGCGGTTAAATCTGCAGTAAATGGAATAAGATTTTGTTGCGAATGTGTCAATTAATTCGTTATGGTCTTCTGACACTGTAAGTTCTTGTACAATCAAAATCATGTGGGTAATTTTTATTCGACTAAACCATCTGTTTGTTTGTAGACCAATCTTAATCATAACTGGTTTAAGTTTTTCAACCAAACTGCAACACAACTGAAACCTCAAACCTTTACTAGGTCTTGCAAAACAAATTCGCCCATAGTGACCAGTTGTGACGTAGAACTGGAAAACACACATATGTAGGACAGCGCTGGGGGGGGGGGGGGGGGGACGGGGTGTTAAATACTGTTTGTTGAATGCGAAGGGATTGATTGGGAAAAGATACAATAAACTTGAATTGAAACAATTGTTTAAAGGAAACGATGTTCTTTTATTTACAGAAACATGGTCGAGTAATATGTTCAATTATGATGTTTCGGGTTTTACGTCATACGTAGTAAACAGAGTTTATAGAAAGAAAACTACCAAGAGAGCCAGTGGTGGTATAATCTTTTATATTTCAGAAAAAACTATATGGTCATGTGGAGTTTTTAAAATCTATTGATGATTGTCTCCTGTGGTTAAAACTAAACGGTAAATTGTTTGACACAGAAAAAGACGTATTACTATGCTTAGTGGAAATGGAAATTATCAGTCAATGTAGAGAAAACGAAAATAATGATTTTTAGAAAGGGGGGAAGAATCCGACAAAGCATTGAATTCATATATGAGGGGTCAAAGTTAGAAATTGTCAGTCAATTCACCTCTCGGTATTGTCTTTACTACTGGTGGGTCATATACAGCAACATATGAAGCATTGAGTGGGCAAGGCCTTAAGGCAATTTACAAACAAAATAAATATTTGGTAAACATTCCGAAGATATCTATTAGTCATTACAAATGTATTTAGATTTATTAGATAAACTTATCTCACCAATTCTGGGATACGGAAGTGAAATTTGGGGTTTCAATAAAAGTGAAAAAAATGAAAGAATTAATCTACATTTCTGTAAGCAAAGTTTAGGTGTACGGATTCAAACCCAAAATAATTTTATATACGGGGGAATTAGGTAGAACACCCCTAATTAATAAGAGAGTGGTAAATGTTATAAAATATTGGTTTAAAATACTCAAATGTGATGATTGTAAATATGTAAAACTTGTATACAAAATGATGTTGAATGAATTAGAAACATATCCTGATAAGAAATCTTGGGCAAACTCAGTTAAATGCTTGCTAGAATCATTAGGTCTTAACTACGCGTGCGGTTTCAAGGTGTTGGGAATGTAAATGTATTTTTAGAAATATTTAAAAAATAGGCTCAGAGATGTATTTATTCAAAACTGGAATAGTCTGCTACAAAATTCGTCAAGAGCTAAAACATATAACTTATTAGCGGACTTTCGATATCAGCCTTATTTGGACATTATTTCAATATCTTACACGCTTACGAGTTTCGGCGCATAGACTAGAAGTTGAGTCGGGAAGATGGCAAAAACCAGTTTAAGTATCATTTCATGACCGTAAATGTAAATCTTGTGACACCTTGGAAGACGAATTTCAATTTGTTTTAGAATGTCCCGTGTATCATACCTGAAGAAAACAGTACATTAATAAATATTACTGGAACAATCCAAATGTTTTAAATTTTTCAGAACTCTTAAACAACGAAAGTATTTGTACAATAAGACGATTATCATTATTTGTTTGTAAAAGTTTTGAATTGAGATCGCAAATATATTTCTTATAATAATCCCAATTCTCCCCATTATCAACTATATTCTGTTATTTATTTATTAAACTACCAATTTACTTAGTACATGTAATTACTTTTTAAGAAGAAAATACACGCGCATGTTACTACATGTATGTACGTAATTATGTTTGTAAACTTTACTCATAGAATTTAGAACAAGATGTATTGTAAATCACCATTGACATGTTGTATTTATTGTATTGTATTTATTCATGTGGAATGATGGGCTAATTGCTTTTTTCTGAATAAATTTATCTATCCATCTGACCAAATTTGAAAATCAATACGTTTATAGTGTACTCCAAAGTCATAGAATGATCAGGGATAGTGCCAAAATCTCTATACACCCAAAATAGTATACATAAAGCCGAACTATAGCCCGAGGCAATTTTAACATGTAACGTGTATATACTGAACACAAAAAGAAACTTCCGCTAAACTTGAATGGGAATATTTCGTAACTTTTAATAGTGATCGTTTTGAAATATGTTGGTTAAATGCATTAAAAACATTGACCGTACAAATCTCTTCCCTCTATACTATTACGTACGGTTTGTGCGGAAATCCGCGGCATTGAAATTCATTTGTCAAACCTTTGCTAATTTTCAGACTGAAAACGTCTAATGCAATACCTTTTCTACATGTGGACCGGATATGCGTCCATGTGGAAATGTTTTACATCAGGTGATTATCTGACCGATTTCGTACGTACAAGGTCAATACATACTACTGCATGTACAGGTTCATATACATGTAACAATTAACCTTGACATTGTTAGATCTACCTTACGAAAGTTTCTTTTTTGTTCAGTATATAATCGGTTATAGCATAGAACTAATATCGATCAGGGGCAATATTACAGAAACGTCTTAAGTAAAATCTTATCCTTATCCTTAAAATTACATTTTCCTTAACTGGTTTATTTAACATACATGCAGGCTATTATATGGTCAAATCAAAAGTGATAAATGAATAGTATTAATATGTTATTGCCTAACAGTTTTAATGTGGTTTTGGAATTACATCCATTTGAAGTTTGAACTTAAGTGAAAATATTTAAGATTCACTTGAGATGCTTCTGTAGTCTGGGGTATCTTGCGATGAGCCAGATTTCTTACGATCTAACGTCATCTTTCAACAATATCGGTTTAGTCGTATACATACATAAAAAGGACCACATGAACAATAATAATACAGATCGTCTACTGAACCAATGATAGGCATTATTGATATTGAACCAAAAAGTTGGCCTCAGTTTAGTGTATATGTTGGAAATAAATGACCATATAGCGGTTCAGTGTGAGGCTAGCTAGTGTTAAATCGATTTAAACCCCCAGTATTTCTATTGACAGTTCCAAGGCTGTAACTCGCTGTGCGGTTATTATTTCTATTTATGTTTCATATGTATGTTAAGTCTCCCTATCCCCATAATTATGCAGTACTTTTACTTGGTATAATATTCTTGTTCTTTTCTCCCCCTTTCGGTCTGTTATTACTGACTTTCTTGAACGATGTATTCCATTCATTAAAATCTTTCCCCATAGCTGTCCCCCTAAATTCTCCTCAGTTGTTCTTTGTGTTCGGCCAGACCATTCCTTGCACCCCTAGTCATAACATGCTTACCCGACTTGCACATTCTCAGTGCCTTATGTTTTGTAGACTGTTGATTTATCGAGTGATCTGTGTGGGGATGCATTGTCTTGTGTATGTGGCGTTCCATGTAATGTCTTGAGCGTTGAAGATGTAGACAGCGAAATGTTCAGGGTTGATAATGTGTCAGCTATTTTGTCACGTCTGAAATTCCCATTTTATCTGTGGAAGCAAAACTTATTGTTCAGACTCAGCTGATTATAATTATAACAATAAGGTATTTTGGACATAACGCAAAGTGATAGAAACACTACTAACTACACAAAATCATATCAACAAAATGGGTTTTGAGAACTGAAAGAAAACATCAAGGTTTGATACCTCGGTACAACTACATGTCAGTGCATGCTATAGAACACATTTTGCGATGTTTGCTAGTTAACCCGTGATTCTGTATTGCTACCCTTTTTATTCACAGCTTGTAGTCGCCATAGACTTTGGTACAACGGGATCAGGGTACACGTTCCAAACATACGCTGACTACAAAACAGACCATCTTAAGATGTATGAAAATCTTCAATGGGGGCGAGAAAGTCTGGATTACAAGACACCAACATGTCTGTTAGCAAGTCCAGATAAGAAAGATATTTGGTTTGGAGACGAGGCGGAACAAGAATATAACACTTTAAGACAAAGTGATCAGCCTCATTTGTGGTATTTCTTCAGGAATTTTAAGATGCAGATATATGGCAAAGGGGTATGTTTTTTTGGCTCTTAATTTAAAAACGTTGAAATAGACAGGCAGACGGACGAATTGTCGAACGGGCGGAGAGAAACATCCGACAGATGTTAATATTGTTTATTATAGCATACTCTATTTATACGACTATACAGAACACTTGTTGTGAAGTTAATTATTTGATTGTGGTTTTGATTGTTCTGAGAGGAAGTTTATTTACAATAGTTCATAAGTGTCTCCAATGTTTAACAGTAATGAAAATTACATTGAATTTTAAAAAACGTATAGAGTTGCAGATCGACAAGTATAATACTGTTTAAGTGGATAATATCGCGTGTCTTAAAGTTTGCGAATCGCCGATTCCTGACGTTTCGCGCGCGGAAATGTTTGTGAATCGCCGAAATCAGCTTGTTTATAATATCTACACAATCATCGTAAAATTATCAATTTCTTGATTTATTTAATTCTACAAAAGTTCTAATAAGACTCCAAGTAGTTTCCACCGCGCAATGTGTTAGATGTGATTCCATGGAGTACTGGACTCGAAGAAGTTTTCGCCACGCAATGCTTTAGATGTGATTCCATGGAGCACTGGACTCCAAGTAGTTTCCGCCACGCAATGCTTTAGATGTGATTCCATGGAGTACTGGACTTCAAGTAGTGACTACACGCAGTGCTTTAGATGTGATTCCATGGAGCACTGGACTCCAAGAAGTTTCCGCCACGCAATGCTTTAGATGTGATTCCATGGAGTACTGAACTCCAAGTAGTGACTACATTCAGTGCTTTAGATGTGATTCCAAAGAGTACTGGACTCCAAGTACTTTCCACCACGCAGTGCTTTAGATGTGATTCCATGGAGTACTGGACTCCAAGTAGTGACTACACGCAGTGCTTTAGATGTGATTCCAAAGAGTACTGGACTCCAAGTACTTTCCACCACGCAGTGCTTTAGATGTGATTCCATGGAGTATTGGGCTCTAAGTAGTGGCTACACAATGCTTTAGATGTGATTCCATGGAGTACTGGACTCCAAGTAGTTTCCGCCTCGCAATGCTTTAGATGTGATTCCATGGAGTACTGGACTCCAAGTAGTTTCCGCCTCGCAATACTTTAGATGTGATTCCATGGAGTACTGGACTCCAAGAAGTTTCTGCCACGCAATGCTTTAGATGTGATTCCATGGAGTACTGGACTCCAAGAAGTTTCCGCCACGCAATGCTTTAGCTGTGATTCCTTGGAGTACTGGACTCCAAGTAGTTTCCGTCACGCAATGTTTTTGATGTGATTCCATGGAGTACTGGACTCCAAGAAGTTTCCGCCACGCAGTGCTTTAGATGTGATTCCATGGAGTACTGGACTCCAAGTAGTTTCCGTCACGCAATGCTTTAGATGTGATTCCATGGAGTACTAAGTACTGGACTCCTAGTAGTTTCCACCGCGCAATGTTTTTGATGTGATTCCATGGAGTACTGGACTCCAAAAAGTTTCCGCCACGCAGTGCTTTAGATGTGATTCCAAAGAGTTCTGGACTCCAAGTACTTTCCACCACGCAGTGCTTTAGATGTGATTCCATGGAGTATTGGACTCTAAGTAGTGGCTACACAATGCTTTAGATGTGATTCCATGGAGTACTGGACTCCAAGTTGTTTCCGCCACGCAGTGCTTTAGATGTGATTCCATGGAGTACTGGACTCCAAGTAGTTTCCACCACGCAATGCTTTAGATGTGATTCCATGGAGTACTGGACTCCAAGTAGTGTCCACGCAATGCTTTAGATGTGATTCCATGGAGTACTGGACTCCAAGTAGTTTCCACCACGCAATGCTTTAGATGTGATTCCATGGAGTACTGGACTCCAAGTAGTGTCCACGCAATGCTTTAGATGTGATTCCATGGAGTACTGGACTCCAAGTATTGACTACATACAATGCTTTAGATGTGATTCCATGGAGTACTGGACTCCAAGTAGTTTCCACCGCGCAATGCTTTAGATGTGATTCCATGGTGTACTGGACTCCAAGTAGTTTCCGCCACGCATTGCTTTAGATGTGATTCAATAGAGTACTGGACTCCAAGTTGTTTCCACCACGCAGTGCTTTAGATGTGATTCCATGGTGTACTGGACTCCAAGTAGTTTCCGCCACGCAGTGCTTTAGATGTGATTCCATGGAGTACTGGACTCCAAGTAGTGACTACACGCAATGCTTTAGATGTGATTCCATGGAGTGCTGGACTCTTAGTAGTTTCCGCCACGCAGTGCTTTAGCTGTGATTCCTTGGAGAACTGGAATCCAAGTAGTTTCCGCAAAGCAATGCTTTAGATGTGACTCCATGGAGATCTGGACTCCAAGTAGTTTCCATCAGACAGAGCACGCAGTGCTTTATAAGTGATTCAATGGAGGACTGGACTCCAAGTAGTTTCCACAACGCAATGCTTTAGATGTGATTCCATGGAAATCTGGACTCCAAGTTGTTTCCACCACGCAGTGCTTTAGATGTGATTCCATGGTGTACTGGACTCCAAGTAGTTTCCGCCACGCAGTGCTTTAGATGTGATTCCATGGAGTACTGGACTCCAAGTAGTGACTACACGCAATGCTTTAGATGTGATTCCATGGAGTGCTGGACTCTTAGTAGTTTCCGCCACGCAGTGCTTTAGCTGTGATTCCTTGGAGAACTGGAATCCAAGTAGTTTCCGCAAAGCAATGCTTTAGATGTGACTCCATGGAGATCTGGACTCCAAGTAGTTTCCATCAGACAGAGCACGCAGTGCTTTATAAGTGATTCAATGGAGGACTGGACTCCAAGTAGTTTCCACAACGCAATGCTTTAGATGTGATTCCATGGAAATCTGGACTTCAAGTAGTTTCCACCACGCAATGCTTTAGATGTCTTTCCATGGGGTATTGGACTCCAAATAGTTTCCGCCACGCAATACTTTATATGTGATTCCATGGAGTACTGGACTCCATGTAGTTTCCGCCACGCAATGCTTTAGATGTGATTCCATAGAGAACTGGACACTAAGTAGTTTCCACCACGCAATGCTTTAAATGTGATTCAATAGAGTACTGGACTCCAGATAGTTTCCGCCACGCAATGCTTTAGATGTGATTCCATAGAGTACTGGACTCCAAGTAGTGACTACACGCAGTGCTTTAGATGTGATTCCATGGAGATATGGTCTCCAAGTAGTGACTACACTGTGCGGAGGAAAAATATACTACGGTGAAAGTGGACATTTACGATGTGGGAATTATTTGCGAATTTTGTGCATTCGCGAAATTCGTCAATTGTACCACTTATGCAGTTAATGCCTTAAAACGCATAGCTACAGCAGGAAAAGCTGCATATATGACTACTAAAAACCGAATAGCTACAGTTTGAAAAGCTGCATAAATGTCTAGTTAATACCTGAAAACGCATAGCTAAAGTTGGAAAAGCTGCAAAAATCTCTACTAAATACCGCATAGCTACAGTTTGAAAAGCTGCACAAATGTCTAATAAATACCTGAAAACGCATAGCTACAGTTTGAAAAGCTGAAGAAATGTCCTTTTTTATATACCGCATAGCTACTGTTGGAAAACCTGCATTAATGACTACTAAATACTACATAGCTACAGTTTGAAAATTGCATAAATGTCTAGTAAAGACCTGAAAACGCATAGCTACAGTTTGAAAAGCTGCACAAATGTCCTATATATACCGCATAGCTACTGTTGGAAAACCTGCATAAATGTCTAGAAATTACCAGAAATCGCATAAGTACAGGTGAAAATGGATATCTCTATACCACATTACCAAATAAACGTTTAGACGGAAAGCGTCGAGTATTTCAAAACGACAGACATTAGTCTTTAAAAAGAACTATTTTCATATATATCTTGTAGTGGATACGGTGTTATGAAATATGAGGATATTGATGATTTTATCATTCATTTTCAGTGCAGTTCTTAATAATTTTAACACTTTTGAACACGTTTAACACTTTCACTATTCTTACTTCAGGAAATTGGAAATGACACGATCCTGATGAGCGAAAACGGCAACGAATTACCTGCCTTGTTCGTTTTTTCTGAGTCAATAAAATGGATGAAAGAGCGCGTATTGGAATTCATTGAGCAGACTCACTGTCGATACTTAGAACGGTCAACAAAGTGGGTGCTCACAGTTCCTGCCATCTGGACTGAAGGGGCAAAACGATTGATGAGAAAATCTGCTGAAATGGTATAAAGTTGTATGACACCTCACTTAAAGACCTCCTAATAATAAGACCAACTCAAAAAAAGACCACCTCAATAATAAGACCAGCTCAAAAATAAGACCAACTCAAAAAAATACCACCTCAGTAATAAGACCACCTCAGTAATAAGACCACCTCAATAATAAGACCACCTCAATAATAATACCACCTCAATAATAAGACCAACTCAATAATAAGACCACCTCAATAATAAGACCACCTCAATAATAAGACCAAGTCCATTTTCACTGTTTTGACTCAATAAGGAGACAAGTTTTTAATGGTGGTCGTATTATTGAGGTTTTACTGTAATCTATTTTGCATGTGTGGGAGATGTTTGCAATACTTGTTAACATGCGATATAAAATCCGTATAAAACTATAGCAACCATTCATATGCTGATACTAACTCCCTGTTTCCACATTCAGGCGGGCATTAACCCCGATCGACTGTGTATTGCCCTGGAACCAGAAGCCGCTGCCATCTATTGCACAGTTTATCAAGCCAATCCACAGAACGACCCTTGTATGGATATAGATAGAGCCTTGGTGACCGGACCTGGCACAACCAATATGATAGTGGACATTGGAGGTAGGTAGATGGTAGTACTTTTCCTTTTAAATACAGTGCAAACCTTTCCAGATCCTTTGGGGCTTGTACATGTTGGGTGCTGTTTAAAGGTTGCTTATCTAGAGAGGTAAAATGGAAGTAAAACATTATTTTGGGGGAAAATGATAACGTAAGTTGAAGAGAGGTGAACCAATTTGTTTTTCTCATGTTGTTGATGGACCATGATAACATTATGAATATGTTTTACGTAAGCTTTTAAGTTTTTAACACAAGTTTGTCATTTCAAGAATCAATTTAATGGAAAATGTTATCAATCTGAATAGCTTTAGTATTATTTTCTGCAATTTTGTAATACTTTTGTTGGAAACAGTTATACCTTGAATTAATCCTACAAAGTTGGGTTGAACATCATTTCTTTTGGTTTCGGGCGCTCTCATTCATGAACGTAACGGCAATGAAATCAAAACTCTGTGTGGGAGTTTTGAATAACAACACCATTATTGATCATGTTCATTCATAGATAGACATTTACAATATGTACCTCATTGTTCTGAATTGTCGGCCATATTCACAGGCAAATTTCCTTCAAGTTTATAGGGAATGTAATGAAATCGATGATAAACTAATCCGATATAAAAATACTCATGCTCATGTGGGCTGTTGGCTCAGAAAGTTGAAGAAGAAGTGGTTGTCACATGCAAATTATCTTGGTATTTTTTCAATTATCACATATTTGAGTATTACTCTTAAAAGTGATTATCAGTTTTGCCTATCCAAATGGATGATGATTAAGAACAAGGGAGGTAAATACATCGTATTGCAGATGTGGGAACTATCTATGCATATTACTTGTTAACATACAGTCATTTATATTTAATATTTCATACGATAGGTGGCACTGTTGACATTACAACAATAACCGTCAAGAAAGATGGAACAATGAAGCAGATACATATGGCGGAAGGTGGTCCTGCGGGAGGACAGAATGTTGATGAGAAGTTTTTGAATCTCATGTCCGAAATTTTGGGTTCTGAAGTATGGTCTTACTTCAAGAGTCATCTTCCTCTGGAGTTTTATGAGTTTCGAATGTCTTTTGAGAGAGCTAAGCGTACGATAAGACCAACTGTTCGCCATTCAAGAGCTCGAGATCAGTTTCTGATATGTTTACCAAGAGATATAATTGGAGAATTCGAAAGCAACTCTGGTGAAGACTTTGAACTTTCACTCCGCCGAAATCCACGTACGAACAAAAAAGTCGAGTTTGAACTCGGGAAATTGGCGTTTAAATGTGAAATACTCAGAGAAATGATGAGGGAATCGTTGTACGAGATAATGAACTATATTAAAAACATTGCAGCTGCCGTCAGGGAAAATAATAAACGTATTGATGCCGTAATTATCGTAGGTGGGTTTGCTTCGTCAACATTTCTATCGGAAGAAATTAGAGATGCTGTTAAGAAGGAGCTCAACATTCCTGTGATAAGACCTGCCAACTGTGAGCGTGCTGTTATGCGTGGAGCTGTATTGTATGGACACAACGAACGGGTGCTGACATCTAGAGTCGTCCGAATGACATATGGTATCGGTATAACGATTCCCTACAGTACAAAATTCCCAAAGGAGAAGAAATTTACCTTAGGAAGTAGCTCTTTCGTAAGCGGAGTGTTTGCTGTTCACGTGAAACGGGGACAGGAGGTCAAAATAGACGAGTGGCTGTCTACAAGTAAATATTACCCGTTGGAAGCGCATCAGAGAGAGGTTGATATATACGTGTTTTCAACTCCCCACAAAGACACGGCAATGATTGATGATGCTGGTTGCGAATGTATTGGTAAATTCAATGTAACATTTGATGATGCTGAAGGTAGTACTGGTCTTGATGAACGATCTACAGAAATTTCATTCAACTTTGGTAGAACTGAACTTACAGTAAGAGCAAAGGACACTGTTACGCAAAAAGAAATTTTTGTTCCATTGTCTCTGAAAAACTAATCTGGAGTCTACAGGAATATGGTCATTTTACTCTCCTTTCACATGGAACTCTATTTCAACTGCCGTCTTAACGGCAGTGAAATTCAAGCGCTGTGAGGGAGTGTAGATATTTTCAATGTAGGCAGTTTATTATCAGTGACTGCCGGGTCGTGTGTTTATAAATATTTTCCATCGACATATTATTAACCAGGGTATTTTGTAGTTTTATCTTTCTTTTTCATTGTTGCGACAACAGACATATGACCATGACATAGCATGACAACTGTGATTGTATTTTGTCTGCCATTTCAAATGTGATTACATTTAAGTTTTGACAGGTTTCTGAAGATAATTTTATATACATTGCTGTAATATTGCGATACCTAAATAAACATTTTTAGAGTAGAAATTCAATATTGCGGGTCAAAAATATGAAATGAATGCCAAGTACTTATTCGAAATCAGGATGAACAAGAACTATATTTAAAAGCGATGATCGGCGCATATTGAAATAAGTGAAAAGGTTGTTTTATAGGTAAAGGTTTTGAGTTATTACACGAACACATGATAATGGAATCAATAAATAAAGACAACGAAATATCAAAATTCTGCTTCGCTCATTTGTTTTAACTTATATATATATAATGTTCATAAAATTTAATAAAGAGCGTGAATAAATGTACGTCAAAACCTACTTTTTGAACACTGTCACACATATAGTGTGCGGATAATTGCTGAACTTTGAGTAATTAACATTATAATGTTTTTAGTGTGATGTACATCAAACTACAGCAATAATTCGCCAGTAATTAAACATCTGGTTACTTTCCGAAAGGACGAGTATCACAGTCAAATTTACGTACGTCTACATCCATACCTACATTTGGGAAACGTCCATTCTAATTTATCAGCCGGCGAATTTAGTCACTCTCGTCCAGCGTTTACACCATGCAGATTTCAACAAATCATCGTTCAGTTCTGAGACGCAGTGGGGTAGTCAAAAATTTGGTTCGACATTTAACTTTAGGTTTGATTGGCTTACGCACCTCTGTGACGCATGAAGCAAAAGCGAGATTGATACGGATGTGCCAAAAAATATTTCGAACATGTGTAGTTGAACAAGAAAGTTTGATTAAATGTATTTATGTCACAACTAACAGCAACGCGAAACTACACTCTGCAAAATTGAAAACTTTACATCCTATTTACTTCTTTGTCTCTGATATTTCCTCATATCTAAAAAACCGAATGATATTTTATTGCTAACCTGTTGGTACACATGGAGTTAGTGGGGCTCTCGTTCAGGTATACCTAGCATAAACTGCATGTCGTTCCATTTGATCATTTCTGGTTTCAAACACTACGCACGTGGCCTGTAAGTATCGCTATTTTCTTACGCAGAAGCACTCGCTGTTTACCAAAGACAGCAAAAACAGTTGTTTGATAAATGGACCGCACAACTAGCTTTACATCAAAGAAAACAAGCTTTCCTTATGGATACGTTTGTATCGTTGTCGTAAATTACATTGCACGCCATTTTATGCGCTCTTGTTAAACAAAATATTGCCTAAGAACGCGGTATATTAATATACGACAATGATCACTCGAGATAAACAAGTCACCGAAGTGTTGCGTCAATTCCCAAACTCCACGCAGCGGTTACATTCCCTTGCAGTACAGCAATAAGGGGAAATCACTGCGTAGGAGATTTGTCAATGAAGGAGCGCGTTTACATTAGAAACATAGGGCACGCGCGTTTCCGACTTGTTCCCGTCAACGCATTCAAGTGTTCATTATTGCGGAAGAAAGTGAAGCCACTATTTGTTCACTCCGTCGTTTTGTAGAATTTTAAGTTTAATCCGCACGTCATTATTCCTTGGTTTTTAACTTAAATAGTTTTAACGATAATGCCATCAATACATCGATATTACATAAACATGTTGATGCGAACAGATTTTATCTTACTAAGATGTTTTCAAACTAGACGTCACGTTTTCATTATTACTGCGTATATATGTTTTTTTTAATCCCCGAATAAGTAATCATGTATGAACACTTAATAGTATCGCACAGTTTTGTACATTTGGACATGCAATTCAATGAGAATTGAATGTTACTAACAAGCTTGACAAATTGGCTACTAATTACTTATTTTATTAGACCATTTCATTCAAAATTACAAAGAAACTAGTATGCATGTAAAGATAAATAGAAACTCAAATAAAAAAACAAATTATCACAATGTAATACATTGAAATATTCAATCAGTTTTGAATGTCTGTCTCAATCACCGACTCTGGTACACCAAAATTCTGTTTGGACTTTTTCCGCTTTCTTCTTCTGCTTTCACTATCAGTTCCGTTTAAATCTTCATCTGTCATTTTTAGGAACATGTAAACCTTCAACAAACTCCTTCATCTCATTTATCTCTTCGTCTAAACTATCTTCAGATGGTGCAATTTGTTCATTAAGATTACTTGACATTTTTTTAATAATAATTGTTCGATCCTTCTCATTCTTAACTACTTTACTTTCCATAACTTCGTCTTTTGTTATACTGTCGTGAGACATTGAAATCCTATCTTCTAATTATATAGATACAGGGAGACCTAAAAATATGGTTAACATTGCGCTAGTTCTTTTACCTTCTGGAGTAAAGTTGAGGCTGTAATCTTCGTTGCTAGGACGACAAAGTGCGTATAGTACACACATATTCCAAAATACAGCTAAATTCTCGGCCACCGTGTTGTTACTAGGGTTGATCAATATCTTGCATGAGAAAACATTAGCATTAAAACTCTGGAATTCAATATCAGCGCTGACAATTCTATTCGTTGAACTTTACCGCTACCAACCAGCTTCACAAAACGAACTTCAAGACCGCCTCCTTCGTCTGGAACAAAAACATACTGTATTAATGTCATAATGCCAGTAACTGAGGACAGACTAGAACATATCCTATACAACATCGCAATCTGATTCGTTCGAAATGCAAAAAGAAAGCAGTGTTTTTATTCTTAGAAGCATCAAGTGTAATTGGTAGATAAAAGAGTCTCACATCGATACCGAGATAACAACTAATCTACGGACTCTTTTTGCTGAATTTTCGGAAAAGTGCATTATGTCGAGTCTTTATTATTAATATTCCTACTCTTCTTCTCTTTGGATGAAAAAGTCATATTACCATAGTTATATTAGAGTGGAGGCAGCATACTGGTACATATAATTTACGATTACAGAAAGTCGTAAGTTTCATATTATTATATGTATTATATTTCTTTGAGGACGGTTGTAAACAAACTGTGAGATGGTGTACCAATGAAAAAGTGTTTGGGAAAATACATGTATTGACTAATAAACGTCGTGTTTACAAGAACGGTATCCTCGTCTTATTTTGATTCCACAATAACATCTTTGTTTTTATGTTATAATCAGCCACATGTGTTCATTCAGTGTAACTAAATATAGAACAGTATACCACCTACCGTACATCCACCTGGCTACACAAAGTCCCCAATCACCATTGTGGTTACGAATCAACATTGCTCGCTCACCAAGCTCTGGGTCAAAGGCAAGAGATGTATCATTCAGTTCCACCTAAAAGAAAACATTCTAAAATATAATTTCGGACTATTATCTCGAAGGTTTGATAAGTATGCGAGACACACTTATTGTTACAGTTACCGGAATGCAG
Source organism: Mactromeris polynyma (assembly GCA_032209605.1). Lineage (NCBI taxonomy): Eukaryota > Metazoa > Mollusca > Bivalvia > Venerida > Mactridae > Mactromeris > Mactromeris polynyma. The sequence continues at coordinate 10,077,362 of JASFXZ010000008.1, forward strand.
GTGATGAGGTATGTGCATTACACGACATTGAAAACTTTCCAAGTTTTCGTGATTTTTCAATCTAAATAAGATACAATAATTATTTGATAAGGACCAATGCATTCCAAGGAAAAGGCGCAATGTATTATCAATATAATAATAATAAAAATGTTACAAATACAAAACATGTAAACCTAAACTTATAGAATGGAATGATATACGCAGTCCGAAATTGTAAAACTTGGGTTTCGTATACAATAATTTATCAAACCATCACAATATACTGCGCTAACTGAATCGACATCACTTTGAACATTCAATACAGTCAAACTACACGAGACAAAACATCGTTCTGTTAATATACATACACAACTTCATTGCTCTGGACCTTGTCACATTATCAGTATTACATGCGTGTCAAAGAGATGGCATGTGCAGAGATGAGCCCCTAATAGCATGGGCTCTGATTTCGATATCATTTATATATTATTATTCATGCGGTTTGTTTTTTACATGCCGAGTTACCTGTGAATCTGATGAAAGCATACATCTTACAAGCCAAACGGCAAGCTAGCTGGCTAGTTAGCCTCTGTAGATATCAAAGTTTGAAACTTCAACAATTCTATTTTAACCATATTGCAATATTGAAAAACACAAAACACTCAGCAAGATAAACAACTTTGTAAGGAAGTCATTGTACTTAGTTACTAAATTATGTACGTACTTATGCGTTGCTACATGGAAAATGTGTTTCGGTTGTAGATAACTGTCAGGAAATCCACAATGCCCCCATGTCCCCCGCAATACTTTTGTTGATTTATTTTCTTTGACAAATTCTCCGTGCTGCAAAGTCAGATTACATACAACAGGTAGAGAACTCTTTACTGAGCCATCTAGCGTTAGTTGGTTGGAAGCAATGCTGTTTGGTGTACTCATGTGGATTTTCAAATTAAAAGCTCTGTCCATCATTCCTAGGCTATCTTATTCCGTTTTCAAGTCAACGTTAGCACTTGCCATCACACGGTGCCCGTAAAGACACCAATGTCTACTAGGCCGACATAGCACGATCTTCAATTCCTTGTGACTGGCTGCATTGAATTGGAAAGACAATGAAAATGACTTAATGCTTTTAGAACCTTCCAAATTAATTAATTCCTCTAGAAAGTTATCGTTTTGATGAACACGGTAGATCATAAGATCGAGATTTATCCTTTTACTGTCTGACATATCAGGGAGGTCAGCATACGAAAGAGATATTGCATAATCCATCACACAACAAGTCTTCAGTAATCACAGGCAATATCTCTCGTCGGCGTTCATTTGATCGAAGTTTTGAGCCTGGCTGCACCAGTTCTTCGCCTGAAACTTTCTTCCACAACTCGTTTGTTTTTTCACGCGCGAGAATAAACCGATCGTTTATCAAGGCAGGGCCAACATGAATGCACATAAAATATAAATTATTGTTTTAGCCGATCTTAATTTCAATGTGATAAAGTGACCATGAGGAAAAAAGGAAATAATATTTGCATCACGATAAAGTATAGAAAATTAAGTCTGTTACGTTTGTTTGCGCACGAAAGTTGATTTATCACGGTTTGAAAAGATTTTCCATTCATAATTTAATAATTAAAATAGTTCAATAATTATATTCCGCCGTGACAAGAACAGATCTAAATTATATAAAATGATTTATAATATTTAAAACCAGCCAATAACAACCGGCAATCAATTTAACCCATTGATAGTTACAACAACAACAACAACATAGCAGACGAGAATAATGAAAGAAAATAGAGATTTTTGGTACATTACTTACTTGAACAAAGAATGGAAGCAAGAAGCAATTAATTATAAAAAATTAATCAATAAAATTATAATTAATCAAGAAAAAAGACATAACTGCTAAAATGTTTCCACTTATTGGAAATTATGAGTTATTAGCCCCTAAACTTTTGGAAATGGAAACTTTTACTGATTTTTACTCTATGTTCTATATAATGATAGGTGATACTTTTAAATCAAATTGGAAGCAAGAAGATGTTTAGTTAGAAAAAATATTTTTACACTAAATGAAAGAGAATTAATTGAAGAATATTGTCATAACTGCTAAAATATTCTAGTATTAAGATAAAGTGTTTAAATTTACGTATTGATCAAAACTGGTAGAGCTGGGAACTCGATATCGATTTTCGGGTCATTTTCAAGGGAGCCAATCCACTGCGATAAGCCAGCTAAAAGGCACGGAAAGCTGCGTATGTGTGGTTTTGCAGCCTGGCTCTGTCCCCGTCGACCAACTAGAAGGAGTCCACAACATGGACTTGTCCATAATCTGATTACAGCCATTGAACTGAACCAGAAAGAGACGACAGCGAAAACGTCCGCCTGTCGAAAATCAGCTTGTAGCTGAAGACAATGACAAAAATATTGGCCGAAATTGGAATCAGTAGAAGTGACGACAGTGATTAAAGCATTCATTTCATTAATACTTTGCATGCCATTGAAGGGACAGTGTATAACCTGATGTGTATTTCGCCGAGTGATGGCATTGTTGGTAAAAGGGAGAGTAGGTTGCTACAGGGAACACCATATACACATGTCAATGCCTCCCACACATCCGGAAAAATACAATACATCGTAAAACCTCTATTAAAGAGGAAGATGATTTTGCGAGGTTTCGATAATTTTTTCCATGGCTATATATACAGATTGATTTGTCTACTTATCAGTATTGCCTTATCATATTGGACATACAATTTCAGATCATTAGCAGCTATTTGTTCTTGTTTAGAGTATTTTGGACGCCATCCTTTTATCAAGCATCCATTATCGTCAATATCTTCAGTTTGCATTGGGTTTCACATCTACTCCATGTTATCCAGACACGGACATTTAAAAAAAAATCACACATTAAGGTAGCTTTGAGAAGAATTGCATAATAACTTTATGTTCCAGGTTTGACATCGGTGTGTTCCGTTCAGCGGTTTTAGACTATCACGAACCTTGGCCTGAAAGAAATGGAACATTTAAACAATTAATATGTGAAACTCCTCACCGTTATCAAGTTTACAAGAAGCAAGTACATGTAATAGGTATCATGAGACGACAACTCTGTATGACTTATCAGTGTCAAACATGAAAACCTCATTGGTAAGATCAGTCCATATTAAATTGCAGGTTAGTTCAATGATCATGTCGGCGCATTTTCTGATTTTGAAAAAGAGCATATAAATGCATAGATATCAAATCAACGTTTTTATTACATTGCGTAATGGATACGCATCAGAGTCTCAACGACAATGATTTATGAAAAAATATAAATGACTGGGTTTGAATCCTGACATATAAGAATATTTAATTAATACACTTAGTGAACACACAGAGAACACTATGAGACTAGCAGGTTTATTGTACAAATATGTTATTTTCTCCCCTTCCCCTTCGGCCTACTGTTACCAGCTGTCTTGACTTGTCCTGTGGTGTATTCCATTCATTAAATCCCCGCCTGTTTGTCCTCATTAATTCTTCTTAGTTGTCCTTCATGTTCGGCCAGGCCCTTCCTTTTGCCCCTTATGTATTTACCCTTGTACATCCCCAATTGCCTGATGTTTTATGAACTATTGTTTTCCCATCTTTGTGGGAAGGCACTGTCTAATGTATGTGGCGTTCCCTGCATCAACTTATTCTCTTTTATCTTATATTAAACGTAGTGTTCTGCGTTCGAACAAAATAATCTTTGCCAGTGTACGCGCAAAATTACCATTTGATCAAACTCGGCAGTAAACTGTCAAGTTTCTAAAATATTATAAATACGAAATTATAATATATTTTACCCGATGATTTGAGCTGTAAATTTTATTATTTATTTCCAGTATTGAGTATCTTTAAATGATATGAATGAATACGCTTTAACTATGAACAATTGATAAACATGTACACTTCAAATACAACCATTTTATATAATTAAAATGCAAAATGCATATATTTCACTGTCAAGTAAGCGTAAGCTGATGGAAGTTGTCTCCATATATTGTACCTGTACTGGTTCTACCAGCAATCACCTGTGAATTTACGGGCTTGTGTCCATACATCTTACCATGTTAATTGTTTTTATTGTCATACAGTAGAACGCATCCTTTCCTGTTGGCAATGAGAACTTCTCTACCACCTGAGCATGTTTTCACAACAGGTGGCCAAACAACTGTTTTTACTGTATTATGTTCACCAACTCCTGTAGATATTTTGCTAGAATATTCATAAAATTTCGATTTAATTTCATCAAAATGAAGACCAACAGCATCAAACTTGAGACAAAGAGGAGGGTCAGAGATTGCAGCTTGCCAGCACATATCCGTGCAGTTCTTTATGTATACTTCTAAACATTCTAACAGCTCAGACATTTCTGTACTACTTTCACTTTCAGTATGTTCATTTTCCCCGGTCACATGGTCATCCTCTGCATCCTCACTTTCAGCTGTCTCATGTTCTGATTTCAACTCACTGTTTTCTGTCTGACTTGATTTCAATTTGGCAACAAGCTTTTGGACTGCTTCACCTTTCTTCACTTCGTTGTACATACACTGTAAATATATACATATGTAGTTAGTATTCATATACTGTTCAAATAGTTCCATAGAGTGAAATAACAAAACATTTGGCTACTTTATTTTATTATGTATACTAATTAACTAAGGATGCAGGTAGTGGCTACTTGGCTTAGTTGTTAGTCCTTGGACTTTTACCTACTATCGTTTGGTCACTTCCATACATTTGCAGTCAATATTCCAGCATGCTTTGAATCAACAATACGCAATATAGCGCAGAGAAGTTTTTCACTTTCAATTGTCTTTTATCCTCGGTTCCACCCCACCACCCCCCTTCTTAAGTTAATTCACTAGTGTTGTTTGTTTCATATTTAAGTTAATTCACTAGGGTTGTTTGTTTCATATTTAAGTTAATTCACTAGGGTTGTTTGTTTCATATTCAAGTTAATTCACTAGTGTTGTTTGTTTCATATTCAAGTTAATTCACTAGTGTTGTTTGTTTCATATTTAAGTTAATTCACTAGTGTTGTTTGTTTCATATTCAAGTTAATTCACTAGTGTTGTTTGTTTAATATTTAAGTTAATTCACTAGTGTTGTTTGTTTCATATTTAAGTTAATTCACTAGTGTTGTTTGTTTCATATTTAAGTTAATTCACTAGTGTTGTTTGTTTCATATTTAAGTTAATGCACTAGTGTTGTTTGTTTCATATTTAAGTTAATTTACTAGTGTTGTTTGTTTCATATTTAAGTTAATTCACTAGTGTTGTTTGTTTCATATTTAAGTTAATTTACTAGTGTGTTTTTTTTTAATTAATACTTGTTAGTATATGTTTGGACTCGGCTGTGTCGAACTTAATGTCACATGTATAGTAAATTGCACTTTGCACAACTTTGTTGTGTGTTTATTTCATTTTGTTGTATAATAAACGTTTGACATTGGTTAGATGTCAGACATTTCCATATTGCGTATTGTTGATTCAAAGCATGCTGGAATAATGACAGCAAAAGTATGGAAGTTAATAAAATAGCCTAACAGCAAATATAAACTACTTTATAATGTTGCACTTATAAATTGTGGTTTCTTGCTAATGTCAATGACAACTTAGTTATTCGTCGTTTTCAGCTGTATGTAGAGTGATCAGTGTTCTTGAGTTACCAACCAGTACTAGCCCGCTCTTCTGCAAGCAACTGGCAACTTTACCCAATGAGTCAGGTATGGGTTACACATTTGACTTCCTTGACTTTAAACATAAACCTACTGGCTGAATGAATGGTAAGACACTAGTACATAGACTTTGAACTCACATCAATTACTGCATCTTTCGTTGACTTATGTTGACCAATTTGGCGTCGTATTTTGTATAAGTTATGCACATCCTCCTCAGATAAAAGAATCTAGAAACATGAAAGAGGTTTACAGACATGACAACTACAAGACAGGAGTCATATACAGTCACTTCATCATAGTTGTATCAGTAACCCCCGGTGTGTGCACAGAAAGTAATGGAATCCACATGTTTTGATATGGCTGCTGAAATGCGTAATGTTGATCCAAAAACTAAATTCATCAAGTTCGCATGTATGTTTAATATGATAATATTGTTTATATTTCAGATTGTGATATACTTAACGTTCAATACTAAATAGATACTTGTCATAACATATTGCTGCAGCACATTTAACAATATGTAAACAATGTGATAATTGTCGAGAATGTGAGTACTTGAATATCGATAATAGTGATCAAGGTGAGCAAATAATTCAATATAACCTACCTCAATGTTATCACATACATAGCATGGTGAACATGGTATTTACATTACCTACATTGATGACATCACAACCATTAATTTTCTAGATGAAAACGGGATTTTAAATATGACCTACCTCAGTGACGTCACACCTATTTCTAGGTGAGCACGGGTTGGTAATTATAGCCAATTGTTTATCAGCTGTAGCCTTGCAAAATGTCTGACAATCCTGTTCCGATAGAAAATAAAGTAGTATATGTACATTGTTGTTTAATCATTGCTCAATGTTTTAAGTTTTTACGTCCTTCGAAGAAATAGAAGATAAATGATGCACAGATATCGCACATGCTAAGACACTAGGCAATGTTTTATTACCAAAATGTTTATTAAAAGTTCATTTAAATAATAGCCTAAATCTCTAAAGATAAGACTGAACGCAGATATTACAGTCGGATCTCGTTCATCGGGTCCGAAATTTTCTTTCGAATAATACATGGTTGCAAATAGCCCATTTCAATTCGTCGTGCCTAACATACCGGGACCTGATATATATTTCGGATTATTATACCAACTATTCGGATAATAGGTTGTCGAATAAAAGAGGTCTGACTATATTTAAACAGCGAACATTTAGAATTTCAGCGCTTTTTTGTTTACCAAAAATGTACGAGTATACATTAATGTATGGTATCATTTTAGACTACCTGCAGAATTTTTGACAGGAAACAAATGCCATATTCTTCATCATCTTTAAACAAATTAACCATAACATCTCTCCATTCTTCATCAAACATATCTTCACAACGTTTAGAGATATCGATTGGTTGCACAGGATCGCCTGTATTGTTAAAGTTGCCCTTTGCTCTTCGTTCAATGTCTTTACCAAACATTTCAGTCCATCTGTATAAAATTGTGCAAATATTGATGGCATCTTGTTATATTTCGGAAATAATGTATATGTATTGATGCTTTGATATCGCGTATAGCCTGACAAATCTAGAATTGGCTTAACTCAAATGATTTATGATTGTTTTACAGTAACACCTCACACAAAGACCACCACCATAATAAGACCACCTCATAATTCACCGTTTTCAAGTCCATTTTCCTTGTGTTGCTCTTTATTTAACCTCAAATTTAAGACCACCTCAATAAGAAGATCAATTTTCAAGGATCACAAGGATGGTCTTACTATTGCTGTTTTACTGTAAATGATGTTGCACACATCTAGGAAATACCTTTCTCATCTATCAGAGACCCCGAATTCTTATTTACAACATTTTGTTTGAGAAACAAGACATAGTGTTAGAAGCAAAAGACGTTTGTGAAGTAAAACCTTAAAATTGCGACCACCCTTAATAGTTTGATTAATGTGTTTTGATATATAAGTAATAAAAACCGTTATAGTTTGACGCAGGAGAGCAATTCCTTTACTTAAATTGACATGGACCGGTCCTGAAAGTGCATACATCTGTTTGCGGTCAATATTACAGCACTATACCAATAGGCGAGTGTGAATAATATCTATGTTCTGTTATATGTCTGATCACAGCATAATCTGACATGTGCTATCAGTTTACATAAGTCGACCTGTTCAACGGTTGCAGAATTACCGTTATGTAAAATATAATCAATCGGCAATATCAGGGTTTCAAGAAATATTTAGAATAAATTTATACATAGTCTTTGTTAAAGGATTCGCATGTATACTCATTTCTTTTTTCTTCCAATTCTCTCTCCAAGACTTCTACTTTCTCTTCAAGTCGACGATTTTCTTCATCCAATCCAGTGTTTTTCGCTATTAAGTCGTTAACCAATGCTGTTTGATCCAATTCATTCTGTTGCTGGCGGTCTGTTGTGTTTTCCTTTAACAATGAATACGTCACTTGAAATCATTAGATTAATACAGTAAAACTTGAATTATAAGACCACCCTTGGGACCATTGAAAACTGGTCTTCTTATCGCGGTGGTCCTAATATTGACGTTGAATAAAGAGCAAAACATTGCGGATAATGAACTTGAAAAATGTGGTCTTAATATGGAGGTGGTCCTATTATTGAGGTGGTCTTTAAGCTTTTTAGCGAGTTTTGGTAAAAATCCCACTTTTCATTTGGGAAGGGGTAAGAGTACGCGTCTGCAACATTATGACGTTTTGTTTATTAAATTTTGTACACCAATTGGAGACAATCCAATGTTGACATTTAGATAGCTTCGATAGATTACTTCCCTTTGTATTACAATGCGTTTGATTGAAAGCAGTATTTAGCATATTTATATTATCGATGTATGTAAGAACTTTTTTTTCTTAAATGTAATTCGGGTGGTTTGAACTACACACATACCAACAGAGAAGATAAAAATACCATGCCGCTTTAAATAGTTGAATAAGTTTTGACTAAATTCACCAAATGAAACAAAAATACGCCATCTATTGTTTGATGACATTCTGCTTGTATAAAAACAAACACTGGTGATAATTCCAAGATGTCTGAGGATCCAACAGACTTAAATACTATCAGCTTGAAGTGCAGCATATTGTACAAGAAGCTCAGAACAGATATTGTCAAGTGTACAAGTATTTTGTTTTAATAACTTACAAGACCCTATTTTGAATCTTATCATATTGATAAATATAGTGCTGTCCGATTACCGGCGCGATATTAATTCTATGCAAGTTATGCTGTTGTAAACATGGGTCGCAAAAAGCCTGAACTACAATGATAGAAGAACAGTGTGGCGACCCCATAGATTGCTTGCGTACTCATCGCACAATTAATACCTGGCTACATCCCAGGATCATTTATATATATGTAAATTTATAGCATTGTATATTTACAGCATTATGGTACATTAAAATATGCATATGTACTTAAAACACAATCTCATGTAGCGATCTATAGACTACTAAAACGCTAAATTTCGGTAGGGTATAAAAACTAACTTACATTTCCCTGCGGAAGACGGCTTTTACACCATTCGTTGCCCATACCTCCTTCCAACACACTGAAACAGCAGGAATAAGATGATGGTGTTATGCTACATGTATTATGCGTGGTAAATATAAACTTCCGGGTTTAAGACAAATGATAATACCATACATGTAGGACTACAACATTGAAGTTCAATAAAACGAATACTGCTATCATCAAAAATGTGTTTTTCGTAAATAACAACATATATTGAATGTATTTATTCAGTTTCCAATCTCCTACGAGACGATTTCAGTTATGAAGATGCTGTAGTCAGAAGCCATAACCTGTGTGTTTTGTTGCCATCTGGTTCTGATCTTTTTCGGTTAAAATTCAAATATATTTTCTTCAATTGAGACCTCGTTCAGTGATCGCAGCTATGATCTCAAGAGTGGTTTACTGATATTAACTATCTGTGTGGTTTAATAAATTAATATACATCAAATCAACAATTGAACTGATGCGACTAATTAAATTAAATGTAATAATGTGAAAAGAAAAAAATGAAACTTCTGGTTAAGCCTCGAGTATCAGCTTTTAACCATGTCGTAACTAAGGACTAATTGCAGCAGGTATTGATATGCCATACCATAGTTATATTGCAATGTGCTGTTTTGTATATACTTGTAACAAATGCAAGCAATTACAACTTGTTAATTAATAATGAAGCATACATACAGAAGTCTTACGATAACTGTCCACGCCGTTGTTGAAACAACAACAATGATTGTGAAACTGAATACAGCAAGTATTTTGCACACCGTATAAAACTTGGTAGCTATCGAGCAGCCTGGAATCCAAAAACAAAAATAATCTCAATTTACATCCGTGAGTAGTATAGCTTCTATAAGTGCTGTACCAACAACGTAAAACTTGAGCTGAGACGTCAATGAAGTCCCTTAGAGAAATATTGTACATGAACACCAATAATTTACGAGGGTTTAAAATAACAGAACTTCATATACATGTTTTATGAATAGCTTTATAATTGTAATTATTAACTTGTTATACATGTGATTCCACCATGACATGTACTTTATATATGTTTACTATTGTATATATATTGTGTATATGGGCCGGTGGCCTTAATGCAAAATAAAGAATGTTTGGAGGGTTGTTCGGGAAGTTCGCGGAATTGAGCTATAATTATTGAAAGGGGCCGAATGGTGAAAAACAAAACTGACAGTGATAAATATCTATTCTTTACTGCTCAATTGCCAGAATTTATATAAATTACAATAAATAATAATTTTTTACATGAACGCCAACATGTAAATAATGGATCATTTTTGGATTGTTCTTTCTTGTTTCTGAGATATATATTATCATAATTCACCACTACCACACAACCTTTCGAACTCGGCGCCACCACCACAACAACGTATCACCATACGCAAACACCACTACCTTGTACTACATCACCACCAGCATTAATCTACTACCGTAACCACCAATCAAACACAATCATCACATTGTCACCACAACTCTACTACCACGACACCACTACAATCACAACACCACTATCATACCACTACACCCTATGTACATGCGTGAGCAGTCATACCAAACCACTGTTTCCACAACCCAATTACCACACCACATCAACAAAATGACCATATCTTTGCTACCAATACAAGACCACTACCATTATACTGCTACCACAACACCACTACAATACCACTGCTACCACAACATCACTACAATACCACTGCTACCACAACATCACTACCATACCACTGCTACCACAACACCACTACAATACCACTGCTACCACAACATCACTATCATACCACTGCTACCACTACATCACTACAATACCACTGCTACCACAACATCACTATCATACCACTGCTACCACAACATCACTACAATACCAATGCTACCACAACATCACTACAATACCAATGCTACCACTACATCACGACAGTACCACTGCTACCACTACATCATTACAATACCACTGCTATAACAACCCCACTACTATACCACTGCTACCACAACACCACTACTATACCACTGCCACCTCAACATCACTACAATATACCACTGCTACCACAACACCACTACTATACCACTGCTACCACAACACCACTACATTACCACTGCTACCACAACATCACTACCATACCACTGCTACCACAACACCACTACAATACCACTGCTACCACAACACCATTACAATGCCACTGCTATAACAACACCACTACAATACCACTGCTATAACAACACCACTACAATACCGATGCTATAACAACACCACTACAATACCACTGCTATAACAACACCACTACAATACCACTGCTATAACAACACCACTACACTACCACTGCTATAACAACACCACTACAATACCACTGCTATAACAACACCACTACAATACCCCTGCTATAACAACACCACTACAATACCACTGCTACCAGAACACCACTATAATACCACTGCTATAACAACACCACTACAATACCACTGCTACCACAACACCACTACCATACCACTGCTACCACAACACCACAACCATACCACTGCTACCACAACACCATTACCATAATACTGCTACCACAACACCATTACCATAATACTGCTACCACAACACCACTACTATACCACTGCTACCACAACACCACTACAATACCACTGCTACCACAACATCACTACAATACCACTGCTACCTCAACACCACTACAATACCACTGCTACCCCAACACCACTACAATACCACTGCTACCACAACATCACTACAATACCACTGCTACCACAAGACCACTACAATACCACTGCTACCACAACATCACTACAATACCACTGCTACCACAACATCACTACAATACCACTGCTACAACCAATACCACTACAATACCACTGCTACCACAACACCACTACAATACCACTGCTACCACAATACCACTACAATACCACTACCATATCACTACAATACCACTACAATACCACTACAATACCACTGCTACCACAATACCACTACAATACCACTACAATACCAATACAATACCACTACAATATCACTACAATACCACTGCTACCACAATACAACTACAATACCACTACAATACCACTGCTACCACAATACCACTACAACACCACTACTATACCACTACAATACCACTACAATACCACTGCTACCACAATACCACTACAATACCACTGCTACCACAATACCACTACAATACCACTGCTACCACAACACCAATACAATACCACTACAATACCACTGCTACCACAATACCACTACAATACCACTGCTACCACAACACCACTACAATACCACTACAATACCACTGCTACCACAATACCACTACAATACCACTGCTACCACAACACCACTACAATACCACTGCTACCACGACATCACTACAATACCACTGCTACCTCAATACCACTACAATACCACTGCTACCACAACACCACTACAATACCACTGCTACCACAATACCACTAAAATACCACAGCTACCACAATACCACTACAATACCACAGCTACCACAACATCACTACCATACCACAGCTACCACAATACCACTACAATACCACAGCTACCACAATACCACTACAATACCACAGCTACCACAATACCACTACAATACCACAGCTACCACAATACCACTACAATACCACAGCTACCTCAACATCACTATCATACCACTGCAACCACAATACCACTAAAATACCGCAGCTACCACAACATCACTACCATACCACTGCTACCACAACATCACTACAATACCTCTGCTACCACAATACTGCTACCACAACACCACTACAATACCACTGCTACCACAACATCACTATCATACCACTGCAACCACAATACCACTAAAATACCGCAGCTACCACAATACTGCTACCACAACACCATTACAATACCACTGCTTCCACATCATCACTACCATAATACTGCTTCCACATCATCACTACCATAATACTGCTTCCACATCATCACTACCATACCACTGCTACCACAACACCACTACAATACCACTGCTACCACAACACCACTACAATACCACTGCTACCACAACACCTCTACAATACCACTGCTTCCACAACACCACTACAATACCACTGCTTCCACAATACTGCTACCACAACACCACTACAATACCACTGCTACCACAATACTGCTACCACAACACCACTACAATAATACTGCTTCCACATCATCACTACCATACCACTGCTACCACAACACCACTACAATACCACTGCTTCCACAATACTGCTACCACAACACCACTACAATACCACTGCTACCACAATACTGCTACCACAACACCACTACAATACCACTGCTTCCACATCATCACTACCATAATACTGCTTCCACAACATCACTACCATACCACTGCTACCACAACACCACTACCTCGTCCCATGTTTTCTAGACTTCTCATTCTTAATACAGTTTTATCGAAATAAATGACAAGCGTTAATTCTACTTCAAAAATAGTTAAAACAAAAATACTTAAGAACATACAGTATATGTGTTGATAGATGCATGCAAAAATGTATGTGAGTGTATTATAGATGATATCATAGTACTTAAAATCATATTGAAAATAAAGTGAAAACGCTCACCTAAATCCGATACATGTATACAACTCATCACATAATCATCTTTGTGATGAACTACAAGTTTGCATTCACGGTTTGAGACTGCGCAAAAAAACACGAAGACTGGAAAAAGCAGGGACTTTCCCATGACTGGTCGGAAGTTAATACTCAAGGGTTATAAAGTCAGAGAGAAAGAGTATAGCTATAACATTGTTTCAGAGTAATAATTACCAAGCGTTAGGATATAACAATGGCGACTGCGAGTACAAAATCAACAAATGAGGTAAATCTGTTATTTTTTGTTCATTATTTGGTAACTAGAATTATTATAACGACATGTTTCGTAAATTCTTAACTAAGTTCTATATTTAAGACATTTTGTTAACATAATGTATGGGGTACTTTTGTATAATAACGGTAACAAATGGAATCCCGCGTTTTTTCTACCTCCCAATAATAAGCAGAAGACAGTGAATAAATGAAACATGCAGTTGTAGAAAAACAAAGAATGTTGCAAGTGATTTTAAGTATATAAGCATTATATTGTATTGGTTTGATACGGAAAAACACTTAAAGAACATGCTCAGGAACAATCATTATGCATAACGACATAAGTACGAATTCGTGTACATCGAAAAGCTATGCGAGCGAAACGAATAAAAAGCAAATATTAAATGTGTAAATAAAATGAAACGGTTACTTGGTCGTTTTATAAACTTCACAAATCACACTAAGCTAGGAAAAGTATTAGATGTTACAGTATATCTATATTTTAACACCATTCCACATCACGTCTACGTAGAATTCGCATTAACGTTCGATGGATGCTGTTGTTTTGTTTGTGTACAACTGTACATACAATGTTACAGTATACATGTAAATGCATACAACCATGTTATACAGAATATATTTATACTACAGTAAAACTTCAATAATACTTCCACCCTTGTGATCCTTGGAAACTGGTCTTATTATTACAATACAATACAATACAAAATACTTTAATTTGGTCATGGTTACATTTGTAACAACAGACAATGTTATGACAGACAGATAACATATATGGGTAATCAAACAATTCAGTTATAAGTAAGCAATGTAAAAACAAACATAAATAGTTGGCTGAACAGTTACATGTGTTTAGGGGACAGCGATGTTTATTTATCCGTGAATGGTTTAAACAAGTTGGGAGAATTAAAAAATTTACAATGAAATCACGAGAAAATCGAGGGTCACGTTGTAGGAATTTCATTGACGACTTGGAGATAGTACAATATGTGTGTATAATTGTGGATGGTGTTTTTGTTTTTCAATTAAACTATTTTGTGATATAAGATATGAATAGACCTGTACTTCTAAGTAATTCATAATTGTTGCTGTTTAACAAGTCTTTATATTTGATTATATTTGGATATTGATGGAAATAAGTTGGGATTAGTTGCTTACGTTTCATTTCAAAGTGTTTACACTCCAGTAGATAGTGGAATTCGTCACCTAATTTGTTCGGACAAAAAGGACATTTTCTATCGTCATATTCAGTATTTGCCCAGCGTCCAGTTTCTATTGGGAATTTATGATTTGCTGTTCTTAATTTCAAGATGGGTAAGTGCAAATTTTGATGTAGTAGAGTTAAATATTCCTCACGTTTATAATTGACTTTGAATAGACTATATAATTTTCCCTTGTTTGAAGTCTGCATTTTGCCATGCCAGTTAGTAATAAATTGGTCAACAAGTACTTGCTTAATCGTTAAATGTATGTTCTTTAGATTCAAGATATGTTGGTTTAAAAATATGTTACTACAGCCCGTTATATCAAATATTGTTTTTAAATAGTTTATCCAATTGAATGTATGAACGCTTCTCAGCATGAATTGATAGGCTATATTTGAATATTTTAGCGGGTTACCGTGGACTAGATTAATCCAATATTTGATAATTCGCGTTTTAATGAGGATATCCAATGGGAATCTGCCCAATTCACCATATAACATGTAAGCGGGTGTGCTTTTCCTGGAGTTTGTTATTCTGCGCAAGAAATTTACATGGATTGTTTCAATATCACTTGTATTTTCAATTCCCCAAACTTCGCAGGAAAATAATAGGATGGGAGTTATCGTATTGTCAAAAAGTTTTAACTGAAGATCTATAGGCAAATTAAGGTTATAAATTCGTTTGTATAAGAGATGCATCGCTTTTTTAGCTTGTGTAATTAAGTGATCTCTGGCCCGTTTGAATTTGCCGTTCTGGCTAAAAACAACTCCAAGATACTTATACATTTCTACAATTTGCAGGGCATTTCCATTTAGATTAAAATCCATGTTACGAGTTCCATGTATGTTTGAGCCAAATACTATGACTTTACTTTTTTCCGTATTTATTTTCAATTTCCATATTTGACAATAGGTACTAAAGTCGTTTAAGCATTTTTGGAATTGTTCTTTGCAAGAAGAGATAATCACAGTATCGTCTGCGAAAAGAAGTACCAATATGGTCAATAATCTTAAAACGTCGTTATTTTGGAATTATATTTTAATGCCTTCATTATTTCTTAAATTCAGAAAATCAAGTAAATCGTTTAAAAAAAGAGAAAACAGCAGAGGAGACAAATTTTCACCCTGTCTTACTCCATTTTCACATAAAAACATTTCGGAGGTTTCGTTATTGATCTGTACACATGACTTAATATTGTTATACATGTTACGAATTAATCTCAGAAATTTTCCGTTGATTCCGTTATCAATTAATTTTTGGAACAATTCTGCCCTCGGTATATTGTCAAATGCGCGGGAAAAATCTATGAAGGCGACGAATAGTTTTTTTTCTGCTTACGCATTAATTCGGAATATTTTTTGTTTTATTTTTATTTAATGTATTAAAAAATTTCCAATATGATTTTGGATCGAATTTATGCATTTGTCCGAGTTTATTTTCATTGATAGATTTATGTTTGTTTATGTAAAATTTCATCGTACGTTTATATTCTCTACTATAAAAAAAAAAAAGTATACCACGATAAGTTGAGAGTGACGTCATGCAATGTTTACATGGTTTTACCAGCCTTATTGATCAAATAGGTAAATCAAATAACAAGCAAAACTATTTATTGTGATAATGATTTCATTAAACTAACAGCCGTGATAGCTCAGATGGTAGCGAGTCCGCTTCTTGCAATGCTAAATAAGCTTTTTAGTTTTGGGTCCGAGTTCGAGACTATCAGGAGGTAGTTTTTTTTCATTACAATATTGTATATTTCGTTGTTCATCTACAGTTGTACTTACACGACTTATGCTTATAAATGTTCGCTCGAATATCATTAATTTAAAACATTGTATAGCATGTGTATTTATAAGCTATGCACTTATAACAACAACAACAACAACAACAACATAATTTATTGCTTTGTAGGCCTCCGGCCCATGGCATCATAATGTACAAAGACATAAAATACAAAACGAACATTTCTTTCGTGTAAGAGAGAATGAACAATGTACAAAAGCAAACACAATATTTCAGAATAGTATTAAACAGCTTGTAATAATAATTCTCTTCTAGTAAATGCATGATATAGATAATTGGCTACATTTTTCACCATGGTTTCTGAATGGCTAGACATAAGTATATTAAATTTCATTACTGAAGGATTAACAAAGTATTTTCGTGGTATTAATTGGTCTCTTAAGTCTTGGTAGGAAGGGCAAACAAGTAAGAAGTGAATTTCATTCTCAATTTCATTAGTGCAAAATTTACACAGGCGATTTTCCCTTCTCACGTCAGTATAGCGACCTTGTTCAATCATAAGTTTATGTGAAGATGTTCTAAAACGGACAAAAGCGCTTCTAAATTTTCTGATAGTAAGGTATTCCAAGTACAGTTCTTTTTCGAAACATTGCTTAAATCCACTATAATAACAAAGTTTAGCACTATTACTACATGAACTTGACCAATTCTGTACAAAGTCTGTCTTTAAGTCTTTGTAAATACAATTGTAGAAATACTACTTCATTAGCAACACCATGTGATAACCATACATGACCAAACCCATTAGCATACAAATTTTTTCTAACAAATGTAACCCAGTTTGTAAATCCAATAGAGTCAAATTGTTTTAACATATGATAACACTTGTACACATATCTATGATGTGGTAATCTTAGTATACGTAGCCAATATTTGATAACCCGTTTGGCGCTAAATATAAACAGCGGAAATCGACCACAGTCACCTAGAACAGCTGCATTACATGCATGTAACGGTGCTGATAAAAATCTTTTGCAAGCATAGTTGTGAACACGTTCAACAGAATCGAACGTACTTAATCCCCATATTTCAGAGCCATAAAGTATAACAGGCAAAACTTTAGCATCGAATATTTTAAAATAACAATTGTGTGGCATTGGTATAAAATCATATAATGTATTCAATAAGGAAATTAATACCCTTTTTCCCTTACTCGCCATGTTATCGGCCATTTTATGTAACGACAATGTGGAGGTGAAATGTACACCTACATAGTCAAAGCTACTAGTACAGTCAATATTATTATCATCAAACTGCCATTTTTCATATTTTGACAAACGTCCCCCATTTTTAAATACAACAATTTTAGTTTTTTCGACATTTACAATTAATCCTGTATTTTTACAATATGTGTTTACAAGATCTAGTTCACGTTGCAAACCTACCACAGTATCTGATAATAATGCTACATCGTCAGCGAACATGAGCATAAAAATTTCGATTATATCTGGTGTGATTTGGATCCCACCAACATTATTATTAGACAAAAATGTATACAAATCGTTTATAAATAAACTAAACAGAATAGGGCTTAAACTGCACCCTTGTCGTAGTCCTATTGGACAATCTATGGTAAGATCATTAACATTTTTGTTTCTGACTCGAGTTTTTACACTCATATATATAGATTTTATTGAGTTCAATAGTTTGCCTCCTATACCTTGTCTCAGCAGCGACGTATATAACTTGCATCTATCCACACTGTCAAACGCCTTCTTAAAGTCGACAAAGGCCACATAAACTTTTCTGCGTTTACGACATAAGTATTTACTGATAATTGAGTATAACGAAAAAGCATTATCAATGGTAGAATAATTAGACCTGAACCCCGCCTGAGCCTCGGTAATTTTATCCAAAGAATCACAATAAAATGTTACTCTCTTATTGATAATAAAAATATAAATTTTGCTGAAAACATCTAAAAGCGATATTCCGCGGTAGTTATCGGGGTCGTCTAAGGAGCCCTTTTTGTGCAGTGGAACAAGAATTGTCGTCGTCCATTGTTCAGGGAATTCCCCCCGGGAGAAGAAACGGTTAAATAATTTTCTGAAATACGGAATGATTACATTTATACTGCAAATAAAATGACCTGCGTTTAATACACCGGAACTAGCCTTATTCGGGTTTAAGGACTTTACTGCTTGCTCTACCTCTTTATCGGTAATTTCCCCATTTAACAAACTAAATTCAATATCATTTTCTATATTTATCTCTCCTATATTGTAATATAACAATATAGTATCATGATTTTAAAGTGCCGGATATCATCGTGCAGTAGATTTACATGTACAGTTATCGTTACACACTCACAGTATATAGAACACAGTTGATATAGCTACTTCGAAAAACGTAAGGGGTTCAAATGAACATTTTAGCGACGACGCTATAGCCATCATTAAACACGTTTGATTTTACGACAAAGCAATAAGACGATAACAAAAAAATAAAGAGGCAGAAACGACAAACAACAAGAAATTGACAAGCACTGAGGTAAGGGATAAAAACCATATTGTTCATAAAAAATGGGATGCAGAATGGGTCTCGAACTCACACCCTATCTATTTATCGAAGTTACTTATCAGAAGCGCTACCAATTGAGCTATCGATACTGTCTACTATGAGCTGCTTTACATGTATTGGAAAGTGGGTATAGCGTGTTTACTATCGACTTATCTTAACTGAGTTATAGCACGGTTGAGTACATGTCTATTATGTGTTGTTTTGTTTATATTGTACCTCCTCCGAGCACGATTATAGTTTACACGTTTATTTCGACAGTGAGGCCCGTACCAGGGTTAATTGTAGCTGAGTTCGGCTTATGTTTCTTAGACGTTTGAGGTAAAAAATTGTTAGGTATAAATATCTTATTGGCCGATGCATTAAAAAATCTACTAATGTTTTCGATAATGTAATTTAAGGCAGATTTAGGATCGGATTCACGTGCAAAAAATTCTAACAAGTAATCAGTTTTTACGATTTCATCTGTGTTTAAATTTTGTAAAAAATCCTCTTCCTTACTGTTTTGCCATTTTGGGATTGTATTACGTACAGAAGAAACATTAATAGCATTACAATCAACATCATAATTAATACACAGGGTTGATAAAGAGTGTCCATCAGAAAAAATACAATCGACTTCATTTATACTAAAGTCGTATAGTTTGTTAAGCATTTTCATTGATGATATGGTATAATCAATAACAGAAATATTTCAGAATGTAAATTTACCAATTCCTTTGTCATGGCCAAAACGACCATTTAATATACATAAGTTGTTATTTTTACATAAATCAATGAGTTTTCTTCCTGTATTATTAATATTTTTATCACGTGACGAACGTACAGTATCTATATTTAGCTGACTTAAAGTGTCAATTTGATTTAACGAGTTCACAGTATCTTCACCAAGACCCAAGAATCTTGTAATAAATTCATCAGTCACTACTAAATCTTCCATGTCAGCAACATGGGCATTTGCATCACCTGTTAATAAAACGTATTCATACGAGTTACACATGTCAGTAATTTCGTTTTTCAAAAATAAACAATTCATCACTACTGAAAAATTTTGATGATGCTGGAGGTATTAGTTGGGAGTCCATCAGGAGAAAATGTGACGGGCCATGGCATCAGAGAGTAGAATTGGGCATGCATATTATATGTTATCTTTGATATGTGTGTAATCTGAAACTGCCCCATGCCATCCATGATTTTGCCTCGTTTTCTCAAAATTGGGTCAAAGGTCAAGTAAATACATTTTTCATATATCTCACTTGAATTATCATTATATCTTCGCCATTTTCGAGTAAAAAATTACAAAAATGGTATCAAAATGAAGCTAACATATTGGGCCTTTACTAAAAATAACTTTTTGCTAATTAGCTCATTTCCATATTCATGAATATTAATGAGAACACCACAAAAATGGCAAAAAAATCGTTAGAAATCGTTGTGTATGAACGATACATTTGTCATAATATCGTCATTGATGCTATTTTAAGACCTACATGATATTAGATTAAAGGTGAGACATTATGCTATTAATAAATAACATTATTAACAGTCATAATTATCAATTTACGAGCAAACATATACTACGAAAAGTGGGTGGGGGTAAATTGACACATGAACACGAAAAATCTCAATTCCGTCAAAACTTTTGACTCAAAAGAAATATACATAAATGATATAAATTCTTTTAGATCTGGAAATGGTTAATCTATGTACAACAATTTCGCTTTTTCGATAAGCGCGAAATCGCTCAAAATGGCTTCAGTCGACACTATAGAATATAGAGGGAGCAGTTGACATGTTTGGCTATAACTTTTTTTATTTTTCAAATGATCTTAAAAGCACAGGTAGAATAACAAACTGTCATTTGTCACCTTTCGAGTTATTAAAAAATATTAGATTTTTTAAAATATTTTGGCGGGGGAATTTGCATTTATATGTAACCACTCATATTCACATTGAAGAAGTGTAATTCGTCCGAAAAAATGCGAACTCTCTGGTTTAACATTTTGCCTAAGACATAGGTTAATTGTTTATCTGACGAAATATGCTTAAAAAAACAAAAAAGGCACAGGCGGAATTAAAAAGCAAAATTTATTATTATTTTAAAGATATCTTTCAATAAATTTTCGATTGAAATTTAGGCTGGGGAATTTTTAGTTAAATAAAGTCCCCATCAATTTTTTTGTCAGTTCGGCATTCTATACGGAGTTTCACGGAGATTGCCGATCTTTCGAATGCTCGTTAGCGTCCGGACTAGTGTTATATGTTCGGGTGTGTTATCATTTTATTGCCCTTTACGATACTAAGCAAATATATTATGCAATACATGCGGTGCAGTTGTTTAATGCAGAAAATTCTGAATCAGTGTAAAATATTAGCAAAACTAAAAAAATATAATTTAACATTTTAATGTCCCAATTATTATTTTAAAGACTTATTTTACAAGCTTATGATTAAATATTGAATCAGTTATGGTGGTATACGTCAGTTCCATTTATATTTATAGACATGGATTGTTTAAAATGATAAATAAAACTGATAGGTAGTCATACATACGTTTTGGACAGAAACATGTATTTTTTTAAAAAGGAGGAAAATGTGAAAACATAAATGTAGGCTGTATCTGGAAAAAACAAAATGGTTTTATTTTTGCAACATTATAGGCTTAAATATTAAAATCCCTTTCATAAACTATTGAATTGAATTAAATTGTTTTAATGAATTTAGTAATATGAGGTGTCAAATCCCCCCCCCCCCCCTTCCATTGTCAATCACTAAAACAACACCGCGACAGATTTCTGCGTTTTACAGACGCTTTCATTACATACATGTGATAAGTAATTTGAAAGCGCCTGGCTGATGTAGAGTGAAAAGCCATACGATTCTAGTAGACGGTCACAAAATGCCAAGGTGCACAACAGGGCGTCAAATGTTATTGCACTTGCTTCCGCAATACTTGTAGTAAAGGGGAAATCGATATAAATTGACGTATTGTATTTAAAGTGCTAGAATAGTAGCCTTGAGACCTAATCTGGTCACTCCACAACCGACCTTGGGGCCAGGCCCCTCTTCGCTTCCGTAGGATCCAGTCCTGGAAAGGGATCGTAGATGACGCCACAACGAGTATAACTATTCTCATAAAGTTTTGTCTCGCAGACCCGATCTATCGCGTAATAAACAAAACGTTTTGCGTGGTATTTGCGGACACAATGCGTATTTAAAAAAGTACCCAAAATGATTTGCAATTTCAACTTGAATTGGAAATTACACGACAAAGTGTTTATTATTATTTGTTTTTCCTATTTTATTTCATGAGCAAAACATGGAACATATACGGTCCCTGGCAAAACATTTGCCTATCACATAGTTCATTTTCAATAATAAAATAATCTCGCGTTTCATCAACAAAATCGAACTCCAATAGTTTTCTCTTTATGTACATAAAACACTTAATGTTAAAGGCCTAAGTATTACATTCCATTCCATAAATTATTGAAATTTAAGAAACTTTTAATGAGTTCTGTAATACGTGGTGAACTTTTTTCCAAATCACTGATCTTTCTATAACTAAAACTTATAAATTGGTACAAACAATAAGACTAGCTATGATATCTTACTTTGAAGAGACAATTATACCCAATTATCAATTGGAAGAGAACATTTCTACCTATCAAATTTCACCTAATTTTACGTTTGCAAAGCGTTGCTAGCTTGCGTGTGGTAAAGTAGTGATTGTAATTATTCCCTATCGATAATTTCAATCGGTAGTGTTATGAATTACAACTGGGACAAATAACAGCATGCACATGGCCGAGCATAAATGAGAATAATCGACATGAAATATCTGCACGATAGATTTCAGTCAAACTACACATTATAACTTCGATCATAATTAAATATAATGATATTATTGGCCGAATAATTGCTATTCGGTAAAAATCCGAAATTAAGTATAAAATGAATATCAAATATCATGCTTGTAATTTTTTTATTTGTTATGTTAGTTATTTGCCTAAAAACTTGTATCATCTGTATCACTATATCTCACTATCATTATTACAATAAGATCGCATTCTGTATATAGAGTTAAACAATACCATAGCCTAGATGCTGTATATAATAAAAATATGAAGTTTAATTTCACCACAGACATAAGTCCGTTATTTCACGCATTAACAGATTAAAAGTCAGGCTATTGTCATTCGATATATAACCCCACCAATATTTCACCTCAATGCTATTTTGTAAAATGCCATATTTCCCCCTAAAGTATTGCCTATAAGCGACCTCGATGTTAATTAGAACAGTTTGTATATTTGCTGCATCTGGTTTTATTACTTCAATCAAGGACCGTATATTTTACTTCGTGAGAAAACCATTTGCCTACAACATAGGTTAATTTTCACAAATAATCTCATGCTTCATCAACAAAGTCGAACTCCGATAGTTTTCTCATTATGTGCATAAAACATAATGTTTTAAGCGTTTATCGGATATATAGATCTTAGATAGCCCGAGGCTACATGTTTAATATTGTGTCATACCAGTTATCAATCGGTGAGCATCGGAAAATTTACAATTAATTACGGAAACTACCGACAGACAAATTGACTGCTGACCAGTAGCCCATCGATATCGATCTGCATCGGCAGGATTTATCTGATAAGCGATATTGTTGTGTATGTTGGTCATTGGATTTTGATTCGTATCAATTAAATTCAGCTAGGTCAAAGGTCATATAAGTGTAAAAGACAATTAAGAGTTTGTCATTATCCAACTATCTATTAATGTAAGAAAATACTACACATCATCCATAGAAACATTAAGCAGTTCGTTTTAAAACGAGCAATGTCAATTTTAAACAGAAATGAGATTTTTTGTAATCAGGAGTCGATTTATCCCACCCACATGTAGCGGTCATTGTACATAAAATTTAATTACATATACAGGTATATAAATATATATCAATAATTTTATGTCACGCTTACCTTGAAATCGGCACCACTTGGTTCTTCAAAAGCAGAAATTACAAAGCTATGGAATAAATCTGCCGTCCATACACATGCATTCTTAACGAAAATAACCCTTTTCCGACATTCTCATTAGTATTCAGGAGATTGCAAAATACTAAATTTGCATGAAGTAAGTGAAAATAAAAGACCAATCCCTTAGCTTCATTTTGATACCATATCGATTATGCTATCTGTAAAACTGACCAAGATATTGTGCAAGTTCAAGTACATGTATGAAAAATGCACTTAATTGACCTTTGACCTCTATTCTGACCTTCACAGAGGGTTTTGCGCGTGGCATGGTTAAGAACCATAGACAACTAGTATTGGGCAACATGAATATGGTATTGAAACATTTCTACTAAAAAATGCCATGGACCATGAGAAATAAGCGACTTTTGTCCTGATGGACTCCCAACTATATGTACATAATACCTATAATTAAATCTTTTTGTAGAATATGGTCACTGTTCTTAATTTTCAGCCACAATATATAATCAGAGTGGGAGTCGATAGTTTCGACTTGGCCGCTGAAAGACTTTTTTATCAAAACTCCAATTCCACCAGATTTTCGAATAAACGACTGTTTACGTGGTTGGTTGATGAAACAATAGTCCTCCAGGTTTACTTCATCGTGTTGGTCAATCTTGCATTCGGTGCAGCAAAAGATATCAAATGATTTCACGAGATCTATAAATTCTGGATAGTTAAGTCTACTTTTTATTCCACATACATTTAGAGTACCAATTTTCAGATCGTATTTAACTGTGTTAGAATAGTCCACTGGCCCCAGTATATCCTATGTGTTATTTTGGTCTTGAGTTGTTGTTGGTTTGTTGATTAACTTACATGTATTAGTATTTCTTGGTTGTAACGGTGAAGTCGTTCGCATTGGTGATCGAAAGGTCGACTCCGGTACCCCGTCAGTACGTTTTGGTTGCCTCGATTGGACAGGTCTGTTCACCGAGTGTTGCCTTCGTGAACGTGATCGGCTCTGTCTTTGCTTGTCGTACGTGCGAGGCTTGTCAGGCGAATTATGGCTTTGCTGTTCATTGGAATCCATACAGGAGTCAGGTTCGTCGTCAGAGCTGTTGTTTTCAGGCTGTGGAAATGACATTTGTCGTTTTATCGCGTTTTGCTTCTCTTTTAGAGTATCAATAATTCTATGTTTAACGTCTGTATTACGTGATTGTGATAGTACATCAAACCAGTCAGGGAATACGTCTCTGTGTACGCGACCTTTAACAAGTATTGCTGCAGGATACGCTATGCGCACATTCTTTGCACCGTGTTGGTTGCGGAGTTCCTTGAACTCTGACCAAAGAGATTTACGTGCTTCGGAGATCTCCTTTGGGTAATCTCTGGATATACTTATGTCGGTTCCCTTCAACATGGTGGCATTGTTTAGAATCCTATGTACGTGTGCTGGATTTTGGAATGTAACCAAAATTTGGCGATGACGAGGCTTATACCTTAGTTCGTCTCCATGTTTTGGTTTTAGTATTCTTCCAAGTCTGAAAGCTTTGATGATTTGAAGACAATTCCGGTAAATTTAGGTTGTGAGATTGTATTTCAGAGACGATTGAGATACAGTTTTCATTCACATTTTCTGGACATCCGGAAAACAATAAATTAACTTCCTTTTGACGGGCCTCAATATCAATCTGTTAAATTTAGACGCTTGTCAACAACTTCATGTGCTGCGCTATTAAAATATACATATGATTCAATGTTGTCAAGTCTGTATTGCATTAAATTTAGTTTGAGCATTCCTTCTTACAAAACATTCAGTTTTTCATCCGTTGACAATTGTTTCAAAATATCCATATTTGTTTCTAAATAGCTCGAAGTTTGAGAAGGGGGTGGGGTAGTACTTACCCCACCCGTTGATCCAGTAGAATGTCTGGCACATTTTGGTGGCTGTACCGTTCTATAATCTTCAGATAATGGGAAATATTTACCCGCATACTGTGGGAATATACTTCTTTGTTGATTGTGTGATGACTTTTCCATGACTAGAAGTCTCAATCTTTTCGTACTGGTTGATTTTCTAAGTTCAATATGCCACGTCTACAAATTCCACGTCCGCCATGTTTGATTACCCGGTGAGGTGATCTTAATACCGAGGTTGAATAGAGAGCGAAATAGGGAAAATGGACTTGAAAATTGTGTTCTTAATTTTGAGGTGGTTTTATTATTGAGGTGATCTTTAAGTGATGTTTTATTGTATACAGATACATTGTCGCTTGATACTGTATGGATCTCGACATAAGATTAACATTTAACATTTAGGCAAATAACCAATATATCAACAACAAAAACTTGATCAAATACAAATAAATTCAAAAGCATGATATTTAATATTTATTTTATACTTAATTACGTTTTTTACGGAAGATAAATCATTCGCCTAATAACATCTCTATATTTAATTTGTGATCGAAATTATCATTTGTAGTTTTACTGAAATCTATCGTGCAGATAATTCATGTTGATTATTCTCATAGTGTAATACATATGTCCCAGTTATAATTTATAATACCACTGATTAAAATTTAACGAGAATCACTTCTTTACCACAAACAAGCTATAAATATTTTGTAAATGTAAAATTAGGCGACCTGTGATAATTTGCGGTAGAAATATACTACATGTATTGCAATTGATCAGTCAGAAGAGTAAGATATCGTAGCTTGCCTTAATTATGTAACAATGTATAAATTTCATATCATATCTGATCAAATTTAAAAATCAATGCGTTTATACTTTATTCCAAAGTCATAGAATGATCAGGGATAGTGCCAAAACCTCTATACACCCAAAATAGTATATATATAAAGCCGAACTATAGCCCGAGGCAATTTTAACATGTAACGTGTATATACTGAACACAAAAAGAAACTTTCGCTAACTTGAATGGGAATATTTCGTAACTTTTTAGAGTGATCGTTTTGAAATATGTTTGTAATTGTGACAATAAATATTATCAATGCATTAAAAACATTATCCGTACAAATCTCTTCCCTCTATACTATTACGTACAGTTTGTGCGGAAATCCGCGGCATTGAAATGCAGTAGTCAAACCTTTGATAATTTTCTAGTGTAATACCTTTTCTACATGTGGACCGAATATGCAGGTGTTATCTGACCATTTTTGCAGCGTACAAGGTCAATAAACACTACTGCATGTACAGCCGTGCGTTCGGTTAAGGCTAACACTCGCACGAGTAAGAAACTGTGCACGCATTTTGCAACCGAACGCTCTGTTTGCCAAAAAGTACGCGCCCACTGTGCGCCCACTCGCTTGAGCATCTCCGAGGTAGCTAGCGAAGGGCGCGTACTTTTTGGCAAACAGAGCGTTCGGTTGCAAAATGCGTGCACAGTTTCTTAACTCGTGCGAGTGTATTAGCCTTAACCGAACGCACGGCAGGTTCATATACATGTTACAAGCAACCTTGACATTGTTAGATCTACCTTACGAAAGTTTCTTTTTTGGTTTATTATATAATAGATTATAGTGTAGAGCTAATATCGATCAGATCTGGGGTATCTTTTGATGAGTCAGATTTCTTACTCATCTTTCAACAATATCGGTTTACTCGCATCAATACACAATAAGGACCACATGAACAATAATGATACAGATCGTCTACTGAACCCAGGTTAGGGTCCAACTCGATAGGCATTATTCATATTGAACCAAACAGTTGGCCACAGTTTAGTGTATATGTTGGAAATAAATGGCCTTATAGCGGTTTAGTGTGAGGCTAGCTAGTGTTAAATCGATTTATACCCCCAGTATTTATATTGACAGTTCCAAGGCTATAACTCGTGCGGTTATTATTTCTATTTATGTTTCATATGTATGTTAAGTTTCCCTATCCCCATAATTATGCAGTACTTTTACTTGGTATAATATTCTTGTTCTTTTCTCCCCCTTTCGGCCTGTTATTACTGACTTTCTTGAACGATGTATTCCATTCACTAAAATCCCCCCATGTGGTCCCCTTAATTCTCCTCAGTTGTTCTTTGTGTTCGGCCAGACCATTCCTTGCATCCCTATTCCCATACATGCTTACCCGGCTTGCACATTCTCATTGTCTAATGTTTTGTAGACTGTTGATTTATCTGGGGATCTGTGTGGGGAGGCATTGTCTTGTGTATGTGGCGTTCCATGTAACAACTCACTCTCTCTAACAATAGTTCGGCGACTAAAACCAAGCTAATTGATGCTATGTGTCAAGTACAACCGTATTTCAACTTTTAAATTGTACCGTGATTTTTAAAATTGACTTGAGATAAGAAAACACTCAAGCGTTGTAGATGTAGACAGCGAAATGTACATGGTTGATAGTGTGTCAGCTATTTTGTCTCGTCTGAAATTCCTATTTTATCGGTGGAGGCAAAACTTATTGTTCAGACTCAGCTGATTATCATTATACACAAAAAGGTGATTTGGACATAACGCAAAGTGATATAAACTCTATTAACTACACAAAATCACATCAACAAAATGGGTTTTTGAGAACTGAAAGAAAACATCAAGGTTTGAAACCTCGGTACAACTATATGTCATTGCATTCTATAGAACACATTTTGCGATGTTTGTTAGTTGACTGTAACCCGCGATTCTGTATTGCTACCCTTATTATTCACAGCTTGTTGTCGCCATAGACTTTGGTACAACGGGATCAGGGTACACGTTCCAAACATACGCTGACTACAAAACAGACCATCTTAAGATGTATGAAAATCTTCAATGGGGGCGCGAAATTCATGAGTCCAAGACACCAACATGTCTGTTAGCAAGTCCAGATAAGAAAGATATTTGGTTTGGAGACGAGGCGGAACAAGAATATAACACTTTAAGACAAAGTGATCAGCCTCATTTGTGGTATTTCTTCAGGAATTTTAAGATGCAGATATATGGCAAAGGGGTATGTTTGTTTTTGGTTCTTGATTTAAAAACGATGAAATAGACAGGCAGACGGACGAATGTACGAACGGGCGGAGAGAAACATCCGAGAGACTGAAAGACGGACGGACAAGCATTGGACATACGGGCTGACGGACGGATGAACGGACAAAGAAATGTTAATTTCCTCTTTGAATGCAGTGGGATAGTTTTTTGAATATCATTTCTGCAGAGACCGTGTGACACTCCAACGTTCATAGCATATAGTCGAACTGTACCAAGCGGCTCGCAGCAGGTACTCCCTCTGAAGAATAAAAGTTACTCACAATCTCTATGCGGAAGTTAATTTTGTTTATGACAGAACACTCAGAAAACTTTTTATGACTTGTTTATTATTTGCTTGTGGTTTTGATTGTTCTAAGAAGTAGTGTAATTGACCTTTCTGCAGACGCTCCGTAGCCACGCCCCCCTTAGTAACAGGTTCTCGCTGTAACCACGTTAGACAAGCCATGTCCAATATGGCGTCGAACAAAGAACTATAACGGGCTGATGTAGATAGTATTCCTTCGGATTTTTCCTCATTATATGATATTTCGACTTTAAATCATATCTTGACAAAATAAATATTACATAATATAGATTTGCTTTGACTAGATTAAGAGTATTGAAACGGGAAGATGGAATAAACCTTAAATGCTATACCACG
Organism: Mactromeris polynyma; assembly: GCA_032209605.1. Taxonomy (NCBI): domain Eukaryota; kingdom Metazoa; phylum Mollusca; class Bivalvia; order Venerida; family Mactridae; genus Mactromeris; species Mactromeris polynyma. Next base: position 10,107,617 of record JASFXZ010000008.1, read on the forward strand.
ATCAGAAAGAAAATGTCAACTATGTAATGTTTTAGAAGACGAATTTCATTTTATATTAGAATGTCCTTTATATCAGATAAATTTCGAACCGATTATTATGCAATACATTCACACGTGATAATTATAATTCCATATAAGTCCATGTTTGCAGTTTATTGCGGGATTACAGGGGAAGTATTTACCCAAAAAAACATGAAAGTTATCTGTAATGTCCGTCCCCTTATGTATAATGTTATCTAGTGTGAATGAAAGTCATTTTAGTTATCAAGTTTAAGTATAGTTATGTTTGTGTACATAACCCACCTTTATTTTGTGTGGAGATGGACATTACACAAAAAGGGATGGACATTAGAATATCAGAATTATTTCTCAAATCCTGCAACATATATTTCTACAAATTCCAGAAGTCATACTGTAAAGATACTATGATAAAATAGAAACAGCGACAGACACAAGGCCAGTATTAGGTTGTACAAATTATATAATGTTATGCAATAAACAATAATGTCGCATGTGTGCACTATCTAGATGTAAATCTTATCCAGCCCCGTAATCAGCATTTCACAGTCTGGCCCAGTGGGAGTCCAATATGCATCCAATCAGTTTTTGCTGTCACCATCCGACACATATATACAGCAACGTTGAGAAATGTAAATACACACACATACATGTAAATTATTTGTATAGCCTTTAACTAAATGACCATTTATAAAAAATAAATGATCAGACTTGTGTTGAAAGGTTTATTTATTTAACAAAATCAACATACTCGTAGGTGTGATATTTAGGATTTTAAACCAGATATATTACTAATTTCTATACGTACATAAATTGTAAACCCACAATGCAATTGAAATACATGTAAATTACGTTCGAAAGAAATACTTGACAGTGAGAAACCAATACTGGTATATCACATGTATTTAGATTTTTCATCAATATCAATTATAACCAAAATTAAGATATTTTTCTCCATGTATATATGTTTATAGCAATACATGTTTCAGTTTCATGTTTTTAATCGCAATAATTATTGATTTTATAATGATTCTGGTCATGAAAAATATATAAAGTAATGGCCGTCCTAAGCAAACACAAGTCCAAATACTTGCTTAATTGCTGACATAAGTCAATTATTTTTGTTTAGAAAAATAATATTATGTTCCCTCAATATACAGATATAATATAGTTGGTTTGATATATTTTCACATATATAATTTGCAACTGATTATGTGAAATAAAAACATTTTAAGTTGTAAATTTGTGTTTCTTCATGTTTTAGGGTACAAACTTTTCATTAACTTGTAATGTTTGTCCCCTCCCAGTCAAACTGATATTTAAAGGTAAAAATAACAAATACCAAACAAAAAGTCATCTTTTTATCAATGGGGCCTATCTGTTTGCGTTAATTTTAGACGGATTTAACTCGTGATGCGGTCTGCCGCACAACTTAATTCCCCGCATGCATTTTTTCCAAATTTGTCTTAGGTTTTGGAAAAGGTAAGAATTTCACGCCACCTATCAGTCTGGACATCTATTGTCACTACACCTTTTCACCATTGTCAATAATAAACACCCTGTAATTTGCTTTCCCGAAAACTACCACTCTTAGACAAATTTGTTGACAACAGTGTAACTTGTCTAACAAAATGGCGTCGATAAAACAATACCGGAGGTGTGCGCGAATACTGCAACGCGAGCTGTCAATCAATATCTGCAGAAAGGTCAATTGAAATAGTTCATAAGTGTCTTCATTGTTTAACAGTAATAAAAATTACATTGAATTTAAAACAATCTACATGTCTAATACTGTAAAAGTGGATAAAATCGCGTGTCTAAAAGATTGCGAATCGCCGATTCCTGATGTTTCGCGCGCGGAAATGTTTGCGAATCGCCGAAATCAGCCGTCACGCAATGCTTTAGAAGTGATTCCATGGAGTACTGGACTCCAAGTAGTTTCCACCACGCAATGCTTTAGATGTGATTTCATGGAGTACTGGACTCCAAGTAGTGTCGCCACGCAATGCTTTAGAAGTGATTCCATGGAGTACTGGACTCCAAGTAGTGGCCACACAATGCTTTAGAAGTGATTCCATGGAGCACTGGACTCCAAGTAGTGTCCACGCAATGCTTTAGATGTGATTCCATGGAGTATTGGACTCCAAGTAGTTTCCGTCACGCAATGCTTTAGATGTGATTCCATGGAGTATTGGACTCCAAAAAGTTTCCGCCTATCAATGCTTTAGATGTGATTCCATGGAGTATTGGACTCCAAGTAGTTTCCGCCACGCAATGCTTTAGATGTGTCCATGGAGTACTGGACTCCAAGTAGTGGCCACACAATGCTTAAGATTTGATTCCATGGAGCACTGGACTCCAAGTAGTTTCCACCATGCAAAGCTTAAGAAGGGATTCCATGGAGATCTGGACTCCAAGTAGTGTTCGCCACGCAATGCTTTAGAAGTGATTCCATGGAGTACTGAACTCCAAGAAGTTTCCGCCACGCAATGCTTTAGATGTGATTCCATGGAGTACTGGACTCCAATGAGTTACCGTCACGCAATGCTTTAGATGTGATTCCATGGCGCACTGGACTACAAGTAGTGGCCACGGAATCCTTTAGATTTGATTCCGTGGAGTACTGGACTCCATTTAGTTTCCACCACGCAATGCTTTAGATGTGATTCCATGGAGTACTGGACTCCAAGTAGTTTCCACCACACAGTGCTTTAGATGTGATTCCATTGAGTACTGGACTCCAAATAGTGGCCACACAATGCTTTAGATTTGATTCCATGGAGCACTAGTTTCCACCACGCAATGCTTTAGAAGTGATTCCATGGAGATCTGGACTCCAAGTAGTTTCCACCACGCAATGCTTTAGCTGTGATTCCATGGAGTACTGGACTCCAAATAGTGGCCACACAATGCTTTAGATTTGATTCCATGGAGCACTAGTTTCCACCACGCAATGCTTTAGAAGTGATTCCATGGAGATCTGGACTCCAAGTAGTTTCCGTTACGCAATGCTTTAGATGTGATTCCAGGGCGTATTGGACTCCAAGTAGTTTCCGTCACGCAATGCTTTAGAAGTGATTCCATGGAGTACTGGACTTGAAGTAGTGGCCACACAATGCTTTATAAATGATTTCATGGAGATCTGGACACCAAGTTGATTCCGCCACGCAATGCTTTAGATGTGATTCCATGGAGGACTGGACTCCAAGTAGTTTCCGCCACGCAATGCTTTAGATGTGATTCCATGGAGGACTGGACTCCAAGTAGTTTCCGCCACGCAATGCTTTAGATGTGAATCCATGGAGTATTGGGCTCCGTGTAGTTTCCGCCACGCAATGCTTTAGATGTGATTCCATGGAGTACTGGGCTCCATGTAGTTTCCGCCACGCAATGCTTTAGATGTGATTCCATAGAGTACCGGACTCCAAGTAGTTTCCGCCACGCAATGTTTTAGATGTGACTCCATGGAGATCTGGACACGAAGTAGATTCCGCCACGCAATGTTTTAGATGTGATTCCATGGAGTACTGGGCTCCATGTAGTTTCCACCTCGCAGTGCTTTAGATGTGATTCCATGGTGTATTGGACTCCAAGTAGTTTCAGCCACGCAATGCTTTAAATGTGATTCCATGGAGTACTGGACTCCAAGTAGTGGCCACACAATGCTTTAGATGTGATTCCATGGAGTACTGGACTCCAAATAGTTTCCACCACGCAGTGCTTTAGATGTGATTCCATGGAGTACTGGACTCCAAGTAGTGACTACACAATGCTTTAGATGTGATTCCATGGAGTACTGGACTCCAAATAGTTTCCACCACGCAGTGCTTTAGATGTGATTCCATGGAGTACTGGACTCCAAATAGTTTCCACCACACAATGCTTTAGATGTGATTCCATGGAGTACTGGACTCCAAATAGTTTCCGCCACGCAATGCTTTAGATGTGATTCCATGGAGTACTGGACTCCAAATAGTGGCTACACAGTGCTTTAGATGTGATTCCATGTAGTACTGGACTCCAAGTACAGGCTACACAGTGCTTTAGATGTGATTCCATGGAGTATTGGACTCCAAGTAGTGGCTACACAGTGCTTCAGATGTGAGTCCATGCAGTACTGGACTCCAAGTAATTTCCGCCACGCAATGCTTTAGATGTGTCCATGGAGTACTGGACTCCAAGTAGTGGCCACACAATGCTTTAAATGTGATTCCATGGAGTACTGGACTCCAAATAGTTTCCACCTCGCAGTGCTTTAGTTGTGATTCCATGGAGTACTGCAATCCAAGTAGTTTCCGCCACGCAATGCTTTAAATGTGATTCCATGGAGTACTGGACTCCAAGTAGTGGCCACACAATGCTTTAGATGTGATTACATGGAGTACTGGACTCCAAATAGTTTCCACCACGCAGTGCTTTAGATGTGATTCCATGGAGTACTGGACTCCAAGTAGTGGCCACACAATGCTTTAGATGTGATTCCATGGAGTACTGGACTCCACATAGTTTCCACCACGCAGTGCTTATGTGATTCCATGGAGTACTGGACTCCAAGTAGTTTCCGCCACGCAGTGCTTTAGATGTGATTCCATGGAGTACTGGACTCCTAGTAGTTTCCACCACGCAGTGCAGTAGATGTGATTCCATGGAGTATTGGGCTCTAAGTAGTGGCTACACAGTGCTTTAGATGTGATTCCATGGAGTACTGGACTCCTAGTAGTTTCCACCACGCAGTGCAGTATATGTGATTCCATGGAGTATTGGGCTCTAAGTAGTGGCTACACAGTGCTTTAGATGTGATTCCATGGAGTACTGGACTCCAAGTAGTGGCTTCACACTGCTTTAGATGTGATTCCATGTAGCACTGGACTCCAAGTAGTGGCTACACAGTGCTTTAGATGTGATTCCATTTAGTACCGGACTCCAAGTAGTGGCTACACAGTGCTTTAGATGTGATTCCATTTAGTATTGGACTCCAAGTAGTGGCTACACAGTGCTTTAGATGTGATTCCATGGAGTACTGGACTCCAAGTAGTGGCTACACAATGCTTTAGATGTGATTCCATGTAGCACTGGACTCCAAGTAGTGGCTACACAGTGCTTTAGATGTGATTCCATTTAGTACCGGACTCCAAGTAGTGGCTACACAGTGCTTTAGATGTGATTCCATGTAGCACTGGACTCCAAGTAGTGGCTACACAGTGCTTTAGATGTGATTCCATGGAGTACTGGACTCCAAGTAGTGTCCATGCAATGCTTTAGATTTGATTCCATGTAGCACTGGACTCCAAGTAGTGGCTACGCAGTGCTTTAGATGTGATTCCATGTAGCACTGGACTCCAAGTAGTGGCTACACAGTGCAGTAGATGTGATTCCATGGAGTACTGGACTCCAAGTAGTGTCCATGCAATGCTTTAGATGTGATTCCATGTAGCACTGGACTCCAAGTAGTGACTACTCTGTGCGGAGGCAAAATATACTACGGTGAAAGTGGACATTTACGCGAAATTCGTCAATTGTACCACTTATACAGTAAATGCCTTAAAACGCATAGCTGCAGCAGGAAAAGCTGCATATATGACTACTAAATACCCCATAGCTGTGGTTTGAAAAGCTGCATAAATGTCTAGTTGATACCCGAAAACGCATAGCTAAAGTTTGAAAAGCTGCATAAATGTATACTAAATACCGCATAGCTACAGTTTGAAAAGCTGCATAAATGTCTAGTAAAGACCTTAAAAAGCATAGCTACAGTTTGAAAAGCTGCAAAAATGTCCTATATATACCGCATAGCTACTGTTGGAAAACCTGCATAAATGTCTAGAAATTACCATAAACCGCAAAGGTACAGGTGAAAATGGATATCTCTATACCACATTACCAAATACATGTAAACGTTTAGACTTTTTACGCGGAAAGCGTCGAGTATTTCAAAACGACAGACTAGTCTATAAATCTCGTAGTGGATACGGTGTTGTGAAATATGAGGATATTGATGATTTTATCATTCATTTTCTAGTGCAGTTCTTAATAATTTTAACACGTTTAACACGTTTTACATTTTCACTATTCTTACTTCAGGAAGTTGGAAATGACACGATCCTGATGAGCGAAAACGGCAACGAATTACCTGCCTTGTTCGTTTTTTCTGAGTCAATAAAATGGATGAAAGAGCGCGTATTGGAATTAATTGAGCGGACTCACTGTCGATACTTAGAACGGTCAACAAAGTGGGTGCTCACAGTTCCTGCCATCTGGACTGAAGGGGCAAAGCGATTGATGAGCAAATCTGCTGAAATGGTATAAAGTTGTATGACATTAAAACCTCACTTAAAGACCCCCTAATAATAAGACCACCTCAAAAATAAGACCACCTCAAAAATAAGACCACATCAAAAATAAGACCACCCCTGTAATAAGACCACCTCCGTAATAAGACCACCTCAAAAATAAGACCACCTCAATAATAATACCACCTCAGTAATAAGACCATCTCAATAATAAGACCACATCAAAAATAAGACCACCTAAATAATAAGACCATCTCAAAAATAAGACCATCTCAATAATAAGACCACCTCAAAAATAAGACCATCTCAATAATAAGACAACCTCAGTAATAAGACCACCTCAGTAATAAGACCATCTCAATAATAAGACCATTTCAATAATAAACCACCTCAATAATAAGACCACCGCAATAATAAACCACAGTCCATTTTCAATGTTTTGACTCAATAAGGAGACAAGTTTTTAATGGTGGTCGTATTATTGAGGTTTTACTTTAATCTATTTTGCATGTGTGGGAGATGTTTGCAACACTTGTTAACATGCGTATAAAACAACAGCAACCATTCATATGCTGATATTAACTTCCTGTTTCCATATTCAGGCGGGCATTAACCCCGATCGACTGTGTATTGCCCTGGAAGCAGAAGCCGCTGCCATCTATTCCACAGTTTATCAAGCCAATCCACAGAACGACCCTTGTATGGATATAGATAGAGCTTTGGTGACCGGACCTGGCACAACCAGTATGGTAGTGGACATTGGTGGTAGGTAGATGGTAGTATTTTCTTTCTAATTACAGTGCAAACCTATTCAGTCAACATCCTTTGTGGCTTATACTTTTCGGGTGTTGTTTAAAAGTTGATGTTCTAGAGAAGTTAAATTGGAAGTAAAACTTATTGTTTTTTTCTCATGTAGTTTATGGACCATGATAACATAATAAATACGTTTTAAGTAAATATGTTTAGTACTTTTTTCTGTAATTTTGTTATATTTTTGTTGGTAACAGTTATACATTGTATTTCGAATTAAACCTACAAAGTTGGGTTGAACATAATTTCGTTTGGTTTCGGGCGCTCACATCCATGAATGTAACGGCAATGAAATCAAAACGCTGTGTGGGAGCTTTGAATAATAACAACATTATTGACCATGTTCATTCATAGACATTTACAATATTTACCTCCCTTGTTATGAATTGTCGGCCATATTGATAGGCAAATTTCCTTCAAGTTTATAGGGAATATAATGTAAACGATGATAAAATAATCAGATATAAAAAATAACTCATGCTCATGTGGGTAGTTGGCTCAGTAAGTTGAAGAAGAAGTGGTTGTCACATGCAAATTCACTTGGTATTTTCTCAATTATCACATATAAGTGATTATCAGTTTTACCTATCGAAATGGCTGATGATTAAGAACAAGGGAGGTAAATACATCGTATTACAGATGTGGGAACTATCTGTAAATATAACTTGTCAACATACAGTTTCATACGATAGGTGGCACTGTTGACATTACAACAATAACCGTCAAGAAAGATGGAACAATGAAGCAGATACATATGGCGGAAGGTGGTCCTGCGGGAGGACAGAATGTTGATGAGAAGTTTTTCAATCTCATGTCCGAAATTTTGGGTCCTGAAGTATGGTCTTACTTCAAGAGTCATCTTCCTCTGGAGTTTTATGAGTTTCGAATGTCTTTTGAGAGAGCTAAGCGTAAGATAAGAAGAACTGTTCACCATTCAGGAGCACGCGATCAATTTCTGATATGTTTAACAAGAGACATAATTGGAGAATTCGAAAGCAACTCTGGTGAAGACTTTGAACTTTCTCTCCGCCGAAATCCACGTACGAACAAAAGAGTGGAGTTTGAACTCGGGAAATTGGCGTTTAAATGTGAAATACTCAGAGAAATGATGAGGGAATCGTTGAAAGAGATAATGAACTATATTAAAAACATTGCAGCTTCCGTCAGGAAAAATAAAAAACGTATTGATGCCGTAATTATCGTAGGTGGGTTTGCTTCGTCAACATTTCTATCAGAAGAAATTAGAGATGCTGTTAAGAAGGAGCTCAACATTCCTGTGATAAGACCTGCCAACTGTGAGCGTGCTGTAATGCGTGGAGCTGTATTGTATGGACACAACGAACGGGTGCTGACCTCTAGAGTCGTCCGAATGACATATGGTATCGGTGTAACGATTCCCTACTGTACAAAGTTCCCAAAGGAGAAGAAATTTACCTTAGGAAGTAGCTCTTTCGTAAGCGGAGTGTTTGCTGTTCACGTGAAACGGGGACAGGAGGTCAAAATCGACGAGTGGTTGTCTACAAGTAAATATTATCCGTTGCAAGCGACGCAGAGAGATGTTGATATATACGTGTTTTCAACTGCCCACGAAGACACGGCAATGATTGATGAAGATGGTTGCGAATGTATTGGTAAATTCAATGTACCATTTGATGATGCTGAAGGTAGTACTGGTCTTGGTGAACGGTCTACAGAAATTTCATTCAACTTTGGTAGAACTGAACTTACAGTAAGAGCAAAGGACACTGTTACGCAAAAAGAATATTTTGTTCCATTGTCTCTGAAAAACTAAACTGGAGTCTACAGGAATATGGTAATTTTACTCTCCTTTCACATGGAACTCTTTTTCAGCTGCCGTCTTAACGGCAGTGAAATTCAAGAACTGTGAGGGAGTGAAGATCTTTTCAATGTATGCAGTTTGCTATCAGTGACTACAGGGTCGTGTGTTTGTAAATATATACCATCGACGTAATACTAACCAGGGTATTTCGTAGTAATATCTTTCTATTTTATTGTTGCGACAACAGACATATGACCATGACATAGTATGACAACTTTGATTGCATTTTGTCTGCAATTTCAAATGTGATTACATTTAAGTTTTGACAGGTTTCTGAAGATAATTGTATATACATTGCTGTAATATTGCGATACCTAAATAAACGTTTTTAGTGTAGAAATTCAATAATGTAATGAATGCCAAGTACCTTTTCGAAATCAGGATGAACAATATATTTAAAAGCGATGATAGGCGCATATTGAAATAAGTGAAAAGGTTGTGTTATAGATTAAGGTTGGGTTAAATGTTAATAGAATCAATAAATAAAGACAACGAAATATCAAAATTCTGCTTCGTTCATTTGTTATAACTTATATAATGTTCATTAAATTGAATAAAGAGATTAAATAAATGTACGTCAAATGTACGTCAAATGTACTCTGTGTACACTGTCACACCTATAGTGAACGGATAATTGCTGTGAACTTTGAGTTATTTACATAATATTATTTAGTTTGATGTACATCAAACTACAGCAATAATTCGCCATCAATTCAAAATATAGTTACTCTCCGAAAAGACGAGTAACACAGTCTACAGTACGTCTACATACATACCTTAATTTGGGAAACGTACATTCTAATTTCTTGAGCCGGCGAATTTATTCATTCTAGTCCAGCGTGTACAACGTGCATATTTTAACAAATCATCGTCCAGTTTAGAAACGCAGTGGGGTGATAAAAAATTTGATTTGACATTTAACTTTAGGTTTTATTGGCTAACGCACCTCTGTGACGCATGAAGCAAAAGCGAGATTGAGACGGATGTGCCGAAAAATATTTTGATTAAATGGATTTATATCACAACTAAAACAGAAACGCGAAACTACACTCGGCAAAATTGAAAACTTTACATCCTATTACTTGTTTGTCTCCGATATTTCCTCATATCTAAAAAAGCGAATGATATTTTATTGCTAACTTGTTGGTACACTTGGAGTCAGTGGGGCTCTCGTTCAGGTATACCTAGCATAAAGTGCATGTCGTTCCATTTGATCATTTCTGGTTTCAAACACTACGCATGTGGCCTGCAAATATCGCTATTTTCTTACGCAGAAGCACTCACTGTTTACCAAAGACAGCCAAAAAATGTGTTTGATAAATGGACCTCACAACTATCCTTACATCAAAGAAAACAAGCTTTCCTTATGGATACGTTTGTATCGTTGTCGTAAATTACATGGCACGCCATTTTATGCGCTCTTGTTAAACAAAATATTGCCTGAGAACACGTTATATTAATATACGCCAATGATCCATCGAGATCAGCAAGTCACCGAATTCAATTCCCGAACTCCACGCAGCGGTTATCTTCCCTTGCAATACAGCAATCTCCGATAAATATAAGGGGGAGATCACTGCGTAGGAGATTGGTCAATGAAGGGGCGCGTTCTCGTTTACATTAGAAACATAGGGCACACGCGCTTCCGACTGGTACCCGTCAACGCATTCAAGTGTTCAATATTGTGAAAGAAAGTGAAGCCACTATTTGCTCACTCTGTCGTTTTCTAGAATTTTAAGTTTAATCCGCACGTCATTATTTCTTGTTTTTTAACTTAAATATTTTTTTAACGAAATTGCCATCAATACATCGATATTACATAAACATGTTACGCGAACAGATTTTATCTTACTAAGCTGTTCTTCAAACTAGACGTCACATTTTCATTATTACTGCGTATATGTTTGTTTTAATCCCCGAATAAGTAAGCATGTATGAACACTTAATAGTATCGCACAGTCTTGTACATTTGGACATGTAATTCAATGAGAATTGAATGTTACTAACAAGCTTGACAAATTGGCTACTAATTACTTATTTTATTAGACCATTTCATTCAAAATTACAAAGAAACTAGTATGCATGTAAAGATAAATAGAAACTCAAATAAAAAAACAAATTATCACAGATATTGCTAAAACATGTAATACATTGAAATATTCAATCAGTTTTGAATGTCTGTCTCAATCACCGACTCTGGTACATCAAACTTCTGTTTGGACTTTTTCCGCTTTCTTCTCCTGCTTTTACTATCAGTTCCATTTAAATCTTCATCTGATAATGGAAACTTGTGTTCTCTGTCTTTTGCTAATCTTTTCTTCCTATTAAAGCTAGATTCCCTGGTGATACTTGAAGTATCTGATAACTTCTCGTCCTGCATACTATCTGTTCCTTCGATATTAGAAGATTCAGACTGTTTACTGTCTTGTTCTCCAATATGGAAGACCACTTTTTCACTTTCGTTTTCATCAGCACTACCTCTCTCAGACAAATGTCTTTTCTTTTTCTCTGCAATGTCTTTAATTAGTGTAGTTTCTTCTCTGTTGAATGCTAATTCATCTTCTACACCTAAACTATATATCTGTTGTTTCTTCTTCTCGACAACTTCTTTGATGAGGGTTGTACCTTCTCGACTTAAACCACTGTCGGAGTCATTTTTAGGAACATGTAAACCTTGAACAAACTCCTTCATCTCATTTATCTCTTCGTCTAAACTATCTTCAGATGGTGCAATTTGTTCATTAAGATTACTTGACATTTTTTTAATAATAATTTTTCGACCCTTCTCATCCTTAACTACTTTACTTTCCATAACTTCGTCTTTTGTTATACTGTCGTCAGACATTGAAAGCATATCTTCTAATTTGCTTGAAACTCGTTTCCTTACTTTCTTCGGCTTCACAACTATCGCTTTTTGGTTTCGGGTCTTTTCACATAAAGTTGGTTTGTGATCATCTAAACTTGCTTCCATATCTTCAGCTATCGGGTGTTCGATAGCACTTGTTAAGCTTTCGTTCAGTTTAGAAGATCGTTTCTTTTTCAACTTCTTGACAGGAGTACTTCCAATTTCAGAGTCCATGGAAATTACGCTCTCTTTTTTCAACAATCTGCGGCTTGTTTTCTGTTCTTCTACAATAACGTCTTGAGCATCTATCAGCAGATCGTAAGTTAGAGACCCAAACTTCTCTCGCATGTAATCATTGCTTGGTGTCTCAGTTGTCAGACCAGCTGCCACAAGGAACTGACAGTTCTTATCCTGAATTTTAATTTGGTGCGCTGCTTCTACCTCAACCTCGTCATTTGCTAAATGCTCCACTAAACAAATGAATAAAAAAAGAAATTCATCTTACATTATTGATAACATGTTGCAAGCCATATGGATTCAATGAAAAATGCTAGGACAGAACAATTGAAAGGAACATTGTGTTAATCAGCTGTAACGTCGAAGATAAGTTGCGAACTGCAAAAGAATCACCTACTTTATGCTGATCGTTTAAATATTTAACGGACACAACTATTAGGACGATAAGTAGATACAGGGAGACCAAAAGATATGGTTAACATTGCGCTAGTTCTTTTACCTTCTGGTGTAAAGTTGAGGCTGTAATCTTCGTTGCTAGGACGACAAAGTGCGTACAGTACACACATACTCCAAAAGACAGCTAAATTCTCGGCCACCGTGTTGTTGCTAGGGTTGATCAATATCTTGCCTGAGAAAACATTAGCATTAAAACTCTGGAATTCAATATCAGCGCTGACAATTTCTATTCGTTGAACTTTACCACTGCCAACCAACTTCACAAAACGAACTTCAAGACCGCCTCCTTCGTCTGGAAGAAAAAGCACAGGTCATTCTACACTCAAACTAACTACACTCAAATGTAACAATTTATGTAAGACTGTTGCATGATGAGTCTGAAATGTAGTATACAATGTGCAGACCAGGAACAGTATAAGTGACAGAGGCCTTACCTTTGATGCCAGATAAACAGGTAACTTTACCTAGGTTAATGCATTGCATATTCTCAATAAAACAAACATACTGTCAACTGAATGTCAAAAGGCCAGTAACTGAGGACAGACTAGAACATATTCTATACAACATCGCAATCAGATTCGTTCGAAATGCAAAAAGAAAGCAGTTTTTTTATTCGTAGAAGCATAAACTGTAACTGGTAGATACGCGAGTCTCATATCGATACCGAAATATCACAACTAAAACATGGATTCTCTTTTCTTAATTTTCGGCTTTCTCCATTAAGACTAAAATTAGAACTTAGAACTGTAAAAGTGTTTACCCTGGAAGAAAAGTGCACAATGCCGAAATTTTGGTAAGAGTCTTTATTACATGCATTAATATTTCTACTATTTTTCCCTTGGAAGTAATAGTCCTATTATCATAGTTTTCTTAAAACATGGAGGCAGCATACTGGTACACATAATTTACGATTACAGAAAATCGCAAGATACATATGACTCTATGTAAACGAACTGTAAGATGGTCAACCAATGAAAAAATGTTTGGGAAAATATTGACTAATAAACGTCGTGTTTACAAGAACGGTATGCACGACTAATTTTGAATCCACAACAACAGCTTTGTTTTTATGTTACAATCAGCCACAAGTGTTCATTCAATGTAATTAAACATAAAACAGAATACCACCTACCGTACATCCACCTGGCTACACAAAGTCCCCAATCACCATTGTGGTTACGAATCAACATCGCTCGCTCACCAAGCTCTGGGTCAAAGGCAAGAGATATATCATTCAGTTCCACCTAAAAGAAAACATTTTAAAATATAATTTCGGACTATTATCTCGAAGGTTTGATAAGTATGCGAGACACACTTATTGTTACAGTGAGTTGATATTTTTGAAAAGAGTCCGGTGTTTTCTGTGAAATATATCATAGATCACAAATGTATTATATATGACTCGATATGTTTTCAAACGTAGTATCTTCAATGGAAAGCATCTCATTATTGTTCTAAATAGTTTCGTGTTAATTATCCGTAAATAACTATAGTCTATTAAGTTAATTTCAAAAGTATTGAAGTGAAAAGGAATTACTTCCGGTCGAACACAACTCTTTACCGTAACCATAGCATCATCAATGCTTGATATTATTTTAAATACATGTATGTCTTAAATGAAAACTTTTATGATTTGTATATGATTGCGACACGTCTGTCTACTAATTCACACAGTTTTGGACAACATTTAGTAGTCTTACCTGCGTAGGACGAGGAAGCTGAGACGATCCAATCAGATGAGATGTGGCCACAAGCTTCTGGTGAAAGAATATCTCGATACCGGAATGCAGGTGATGGGGTATGTGCATCACACGACATTGGAAACTTTCCAAGTTTTCGTGATTTTTCAATCTAAATAAGATACAATAATTATTTGATAAGGACCAATGCATTCCAAGGAAAAGGCGCAATGTATTATCAATATAATAATAATAAAAATGTTACAAATACAATACATGTAAACTAATCTTATAGAATGGAATAATACAAGCAGTCCGAAATTGTAAACCCTGGGTTTCGTATATAATAATTTATCAAACCACCAGAATATACTGCGCTGACTGAATCGACATCACTTTCAACATTCAATACAGTCGTTCTGTTGATATGTAAATATACATACACAACTTCATTGCTCTTGATCTTGTCACATTATCAGTATTACATGCGTGTCAAAGAGATCGCATGTGCAAAGATGAGCCCCTACTAGCCTGGGCTCTGAATTCGATATCAATTATATACAATTTTTCATGCGGTCTGTTTTTTACATGCCGAGTTACCTGTGGATCTGATGAAAGCATACATCTTACAAGCCAAACGACAAGCTAGCTGGCTAATTAGCCTCAGTAGATATCAAGTTTGAAACTTCAACAATTCTATTTTAACCATATTACAATAATGAAACACACAAAACACTCAGCAAGATAAACAACTTTGTAAGGAAGTCATTGTACTTAGTTACTAAACTATGTACGTACTTATGCGTTGCTACATAGCAAATGTGTTTCGGCTGTCGATAACTGTCAGGAAATCCAGCATGCCCCCATGTCCCCCGCAATACTTTTGTTGATTTATTTTCTTCGACAAATTCTCCGTGCTGCAAAGTCAGATTACATACAACAGGTAGAGAACCTTTTACTGAGCCATCTAGCGTTAGTTGGTTGGAAGCAATGCTGTTTGGTGTACTCATGTCGATTTTCAAATTTAAAGCTCTGTCCATGAATCCTAGGTTATCTAATTCCGTTTTCAAGTCAACGTTAGCACTTGCCATCACACGCTGTCCGTGAAGACACCAAAGTCTACTAGACCGACATAGCACGATCTTCAATTCCTTGTGACTGGCTGCATTGAATTGGAAAGAAAGAGAAAATGACCAAATGCTTTTAGAACCTTCCAAATTAATTAATTCCTCTAGAAAGTTATCGTTTTTATGAACACGGTAGATCATAAGATCGAGATTTGTCCTTTTACTGTCTGACATATCAGGGAGGTCAGCATGCGAAAGAGATATTGTATAATCCATCACACAACAAGTCTTCAAGTCTTCAGTAGTCACAGGCAATATCTCTCGTCGGCCTTCATTTGATCGAAGTTTTGAGCCTGGCTGCACCAGTTCTTCGCCTGAAACTTTCTTCCACAGCTCGTTTGTTTTTTCACGCGCGAGAATAAACCGATCGTTTATCAAGGCAGGGGTAACCTTGACATTGTTGTCAAACACTTTTCCACATATTTTCATCATATCATTGGCGTAGGCAACAGGATTGCACATATGGGTGTACCACATGAGTAAAATATCAACAGACGGTGTGAGAAACTCGTCAGGTTCTAACCTTTTAAGGCATAGGAACTGTTTATATCTTTTCATGGCACTTTCCAGATACTTTTTGTCACGAAAATGCGGAAGAGCCACTTGGTAACAAAACTGCATTTGAGCTTCTGCAAGAGATATCAGGTCCACGGAGAGTTTTGACGGCTTATCAAAATTGACCAGACCTTTATTTCGACCAGGTCGTACGTACTCATTGTTGCGAATAATATTGTAGCCCTCTTTCGGATAAGTCGCGTACCAAATTTCAATTGCATTGTTTGTACTGATAATAAGTTTCTTGTCTTCTTTGAAATAATGATTGAGAACAGTTTTAAGGGACTTACGACAGTCTCGCCTATAAGCCAGAGGTTGTAACATGTGTATGTACCATAACCAATAGATATCTATTGGCGCTTCAATGGTAACAGAGCGGTTCTCGTACGCAAGCGGCAGCCATAACTGTTCGTATCGTTTAAGACCGTGACGGAGTGCTTCCCCTTTGAGGATTTTCTCGAAGTTGTCGACCCTGTCGAGGAAGCACAAATGGTTATAAGCTGAGGTCACAAGGTCAACGGAAAATTCTACATCCATCCAATCCATACTGATACCTGTGTAAGAAATGAAACAACACTGTGAATGAAAGTTATTTTTGGCACCTATTTCTAAAGTGTTGGATTTTGGAATGTCGATACAAGGAAAACTATTTAAACATATATAAGGACATTACCAATGCTGCTATAGGACAATAATTCACGAATGAACGAACGGACACGAACGAACGAACTAAAATACGGATTAAATTTGATGATATACGAACTTAGATTGGTATCGAAAAAATCATAATCCTGTTTAATAATACATGGACTTTATACATTACAACTCTATCCCATATTACGGATCGATCATTACATGAGAACTATATCAAAACAAACACGCTTACATATCGACTTCATTTTCATTAAGCCAACTTAAAAAAATATCCGGTAACTGTTTACGAAGTACGCTTTGACGATATGTACATGCGAGGCTTTTGTTATAACTTTTTACAAAGACAACGATAGATAGAACGTTTACATAACAAAATAGGGTACCCTTACCAACGACTTACGCAGGTTATGGTTTAATCATTTAATTTAATAGTTCAAGATTAAATAGTTTAATAGTAAAAACATATTTACAATTGGCCATCGCCAGTTTATGATATGACGGTATACGATATAAATGTACATGAATATACCGAACATGGTATCTAACTACTCACTTCTTATATTGTCATATTTTTGTTTTCAAATAAATACAGTGAAATATAAAAGAACTAAATTTATTTAACTTCTTTCTTTCTCATGTCTCAACCTTTTGAAACCAAAATCACACATGGCTGCACCAAAAAGTCTGCTTATAAAGATTTCTATCAAATTGATAAACAGAACCGTAGGGTGACCAGTGAGGAAAATGCGTCAGTGTACATGGTTGACCACACATAACACGATACAAACAATTGGATATGAGATTCACATACAGTAAACCCTCACTTAAAGACCACCTCAATAATGATACCACCTCAATACTAAGAACACAATGTTCAAGTCGATTTTCATTATTTTGCTCATTATTCAACCTCAATATTAAGACCACATCAATACTTAGACTAGTTTTAACGATCACAAGGGTGGTCTTATAATGGAGGCTTTACTGTACTTCGAACGTATTTCGAAAGTATCAAATGAACACGGCGAATGTAGTTATTTTGTTTCTATAATGTCACTATTACATTGAGACATTTAGATGGTATACAACTCGGACCCTAACATTAATACAGCCCATGTGAACACATAACGATGTGTTTATGATAATCTACGTATTGCCATGTTGGTATGAACACACGCTAGATGATTGAGAATAAACACGGAAGTTATAGCGAGTGAAAGTTTAGTTCTTGTAGAGATTAACTATGACATTATAAGATATACAAATATAAAAAAAACATACCGTATATTACTGAATGTCCGTCATAAATCCATCATATTTTAACTATATTGTCGCGTTTCTGGGTTCGTTGTGTATGTATATATCATAACACAACGACTTAGATTTACTGTAATAATATCAAAGTCTATAATTGGATACTAATCTTAAAGTACTGTACTATCTGCATAGTACACACGCGTAGTCAGCTCGGGTTTAACGACATTTACTTCATTATTATTTCAGAATATAGTACAGTTAGAATATTGATTTTATTGGTTAGTCAACCAGTCGATGAAATGTACATTAATTGTACGGCATATAAATAGCGTCCGTGGAAACGCTGATACCCCGTCTAACAATAAACAATATAGAGAAATCGGGTACCAGATTGACACGTTAAAGGCGATATAGTGCTAGAGCTATCTATGTAAACGCGGCGAAAACTGAAATCGATGTACATGATATAGTATAGCCGATATGATTTGTAAACCAGAGATATCATGCGACATGTTGAATATGAATGTGAGCTTCCGCATAAAACTGTTATATCTTGAATTTTTAGATTCTGTCAAGTGAGAACATTTCGATTTTAACCGTAAGTAAGGTAAGAAGTTAAATAGACAAATTGAATAACGGGGCACTCTCTACAGCCCTAACATGTAGAAAATGGGCTAATCAAACCCATAAAGCAATTTGCAATACATGTAGTCATTCCTTCTACCATCCAATTTGTATTATTGACTGTTTCCATAGTACATAAATATTATTATGGGGCTTTTGGAAAAAACATTGAAATTATTATTTAAGCTTCAGATAATCAAGAGGAAACACAAAAAGTGTGAAGTACTGTACAGAAACAATACTGATAATTACCATCCTGCGTGTTTGATAAACATATTTTAACCTGCCTAGTTGGAAGCGCAATCGACAGCACTAGAGGTCATAGGTTGAAACACTGGGCGAGCTGTATGCTCTGCACGGCAGTTTGACTGAAGATAATACGTCTAGCAATTTGTTCTTTACCTCTGATTCATGCGGGGAAGTCTTCTTCTTCCAATATTGTACAGAACTCACTCTGGAGCATAGACGTACAAGGGGACTGTACAAGGTTGCAGTGAAGCGCGAACAGTGCAGAATTTAAAACTATGTACAGCAGATACTGCACCACCCCAAATTTGAAAGCTTCCAGGGAGGTGGCCGTCGCAAAATGCTCTGGTAGCTGGTTCCATAGACGTATGGAGGACGGGAAGGAGTGTCGTAGGTAATCTGTTCGGCAGAAGGGGACAATGTAGCGGATGGCATGGCCTCTGGTTGCTACTATGGCTGTATGCAGGTATGGTGCCGTAGGAATGTCTATGGGGTTGTACACGATGCGGTACATCATTGATAGCTTCGCTTGACTGCGTCTCTGCTGTCTATGTCAAGGGACATAATTAGTCAGTTTACGTTAAATGTACGCTGTAAATATATGTGAGGTTTTCAGTGAAATCAGGATATTGTTTGATGAAGATCAACTGAAAAATGGAAGCTCTATTCACAAGCTCATGCATAGCAATGTTGTCATTTTCAAGGGGCCATAACCATGTCATGCATGGACGGATCTGATTTCACAAAGGAACTGAGAACGTATGGACCTCTAACTACGGTATAAGTTTGGTAAACATCGAACAATGAATGTTATTGTGTTCACACGCTCAATTACACCAATTTTAAAGGGCTATAATCCAGTCACATATGGCCGTATCTGGCTACTATATAAGTTTGATAAACATTAGATACTACATGTGGGCTCTATTGAGTTCACAAACTCGATTGTAGCAATTTTGACTATTTCAAGGGCCATACTCCAGTCATCCATGGGCGGACCTGGCTGCTTTTCTAAGGAACCAAGCCCTCATTGATATTTAACTACTGTATAAGTTGTATTTAGATACAATCAAAACTGACAACTTTATCGTGTTCACATACCCATGGACGGACAGATTCAGAAACGCACGACGGACAACGTACCAACCAAACCAATTTTGAGAAAAAATAACAACATCACATGTAGTTTCAGCATTTATTTGTAGTCTAAAACTAATCTAATATATATAATATATATATTAACTCTGATAAGTGTTTACCAATACACACAGATAGCGATTTATAATACGTCTCTCACAGATCCATGATAAACAAAAACAAAAAATGTCTAGATGTAAAAACTACAAAATATTAACAAACTAGTAAAAGCAACAGTAACTATCAATATACACTAAATGTATGATATAAACATCTATCTCTAAAGTTCTGATGTAAAACATCACCAGATTGTTGTTCCAGTGTACTAAAGACAAGATGAAATATCACTGTACAAATCAAACAGAAGATTTATTATCTTAGCTAATCTCGAACAACAATGATGATAATAAATTCACCGTAATTTTCAATGATGTCATAAGGGTTTGGTGTGAAACTATTGTCACTCAGTTAAGGTATAGAAGCAGTATAACAGTTTTGTGGCGACTCCTCATAGACTTATTTTATTACATTTGTATTCCGACATAGTTTTTAGCACTAGCATAATTAGAAAAAAAACAGACACAAAGTTATATTCACAAACATCCTATAAGACTTTATAAGAAGTTTGGATAGCAACATTACTACTTTTCATTAATATTTGGTTTACAATCCAGATCACCAAAGCAAGTCAAGCATGAATACTTATCTCTGCAAATACAACAAACTCAACATAGAACCATGCAGATACTAGAAGTGTTAGGTGTGTAAAACACAAGAGCAAAGTTCACCAAATCACCGTTAGCTCACAACCCAGTTTGTAGTAAATCATTTGAGCAAGACCTGCAGAGATAACTGACCAATGTATGCCAGGGCTTAACAACTAAAAATCTACTGAAGTTAGTTAACCAGTGTCTGCATTGTTCATACCCATAGATGCAAAGGCAACATTGATGACACTGTCAATTATATTAATATGTCCTTGTATCGCTAAATTTTCTTTTAAACATAGCAATGATCTGGAAGTTTTCTAAGCTAATCATGTCCCTCCCCCAAAACTGCCCACTTGACCTTCGATCCAACAAATTGACATTGACCTTCCTGTAATCCGCTAGTTAAAGTAAACTTTTGTGCCATGATATTAAAAACAAATTTCAAGGGGGTATAAAATATGGATCACACCCAATTACAGCCTATTCAACTTTTGATCTCATTTTATGACCTAGAAGTGGCATTCTGTGCCATTACTCATTATAGCAACATTTGAGCAAGTATGTTTGAAAATCCCCCCAGATGTATAAAAGGTATGACAGATAGACAGACAAATGAACACAAAGAAAATGCATTCCAATAATCGGGGGGGGGGAATATAATGAGGGAATCATGAAATATAAAATCCAAAACCTGATGCCCACATCACAGTTAAAACTCCTCATACAATTGCTACGATATTTAAATAAAACATAAATACATATGTCTGGAACCAATATTTACATCAGAACTTTTGAGAGTTTAAAAAATTGCCATGTTTTCAACATTGTTAGGAAATGTACAACTTTAACATGTATAATTATACTGGCAAAAACACAACAAATAGTAAACTTTTAATACACAGTAAAATAGTCACTACACAACACAGATGTACAATCTTCAACAAATAACATCATATCAAGAAGCCAGAGTAAAAATCACTCATCAAAAATCATTTGAAAGAATTGCAATGATAATCCCTGCCCAACTTGTACAAATAAAGGGAACTAACTCTGGTTTAGTGAAAGTCATAATTCATGCTAGATTAAGAGATTTATTTAACATAAGGACATTTCGCCATCTGAATAATTTTTAATGACCCCAATAAAACTGACCAAAAATACATTTAGATTTACAAAATTAATACAATTTCCATCACATGCCATTTAAACACAAGGTCTTTTTATAAACAATTGTCAGGAATATTAATTTCTGTTAGATTATATTGGTACACACAAAATATATAAACTGAATTAAAAACAGGGCCAGCCATGCTAGGTCTACATCACTGAAATTAATAAACTACTAATACATTGTAGCAAAAACCAAGTTAAACACGAGATGTATGCCAGTAAAATCATTCACAGAATACCATACACAATTGAACAATGATTGAATATGGTTTAACACAAACTAATATTTCAATTTTACACAGAAACAATGGAACACAAATTTATCCAGCAGTTAATCAGCAGAAATAAAGTAATGAATTACCGAACTGAATATGGTTGTAAGATGATGGTAACATAAAAATGTTGTTTTGATAAAAAAATAGCAACCAATGTTGTAAGTAAGTAATGGTAGAACTATTTCTCAATAGGCAATTAGGCATTGGTGCACATACATGTCTAAATTTCATGGTAGTGTAAACAACATGCAGTTACAGAAAGATAACTAAAGAAGAATGCATGTTTATACATTACTCCAGACTTCACAAATTAAGGTGCAGAACACAGCCAACAATGTACCATTCAATCTTGATAGTTATTTAAATGAGTTGACAAAAACAATCATTCGATTAAAAAAAGAAACTTACAAGAAACTAAGAACAAACACGGTCAACAATAGACTTTCAGCGAAAACATAACCCTCTCAAATAATTTTGTTACCATTCTACCCACGGAATACTGTATATTAAGTACTGGTAAACAGACTTAATATATTTGCATGCAATTTTAGTAACATAATATCCTATCAAGATGTATAATAAACCATACATATTTGAAACAAGTCCTGAAGAGAAAAGTGAGTTCATTAAGCAGTAAGTAATGCATTTGGAGTTATTCCTAACTTCAATTAAAACAAAATCTGTATATAATGTAGCAAAATAGACACAACTCTATTTTTCAAAACAGAACATTACCAACATCAATGAAAAAGGTTTTATTCAATGGAATCACAGATAAAAACATAAAATACAAGCCCATACTTTCACCAGTTACACATTGGAGATGGGAATAATGGAACTCAAGGTAGCAACAACAATGGTTTGCAAAAGGGGGCAAGCATTTTGTGCAACAACAATTTGACGACCTATTTAGCATACATTTATTAGGTTTTAATTGTTTTTATTTATAAACAACCAACCTGTGTTTTAAGGGATTTAGAAGTGACATATAAAAATATAACTGCAGTATGGTGTTGTTTTTTCAAAACTCAAAAAATAAATTCTCATCAATGTGTACACATCTGGATTATATACTGGAGAACATTCTGCCATTTCATGGAAACAACATACATTCACACACAGAAGCTGAACAAATGGAACCATTTCAATTGAATGAGATTTTACAATGACAGTAATTGGACTGAACAAGAACCATATCTGATCAAATCTACAGCTTTTTGTCTTCATCATGACCAGAAATGTGTAAGTTTTTCTTAGGAAGGGTAGTGCAATAACAGTATTTACAGTGAGATACCAGCAGCAACAGCAAGGTGATGTTACAGTTAGGATACTATTACATTGCTCACTTTATTAGTATATATGCTTGAATTCCATAAAATTAGCAAATCCTGCAAGACATCAGGTACACTGGAGAACACTGGACTCTATTGGAAGTACTAAGATTGCTATGTTGCAGACAATGGCAGCAGAGTAAACTACTTAGTCCAGTTGTTTGATACAATGGCACATACCAAAAAGATTACAAAGCAGTCAGTGCATGAACATTACATAAAAACCAGATCAAACATTAACATTGCATGACTTCACGACTTCAAAATGACATCAAAACTTCTCCATAGATTTTGCACAGACATTAATGGTCCTAAATAAATCTAGACACAGTGAAGAATGTAAACACAGACAAACAATACGTTATCGGCCATGTCAGTCAGGACAAAGTTTATATTCTAACATTTGAAGGCCATATTTATGCAACTTGGATAGATCAACTTGTCATAGTACAAATCTGTTAATGGCAGGATGAAAGCGAGTCAAGTCTACCAGCTCCTCTCTGTTTAAGAACAAAGGTGAGTCTGGCTTTGGCGCTGGAAATGTTCTAGTAAGTTAACTTTTGTGTTCCAAAAATATTTGTGGCAAACGACAGAAATTTGCAAAAAGAATATGAGAATTGAAATTTACAAATGTTTGAAGCAGTGTGTATAAGTGGTACAAAGGTAAATGGTTGTATGTAAAGCTATAATCAGCAAGTTATGTATAGGAAGCAATATATACAGAAATACGGACACAGTTTGTTTATATACATGATCAAACAAAAACATCTCGTGCTTGTTCACTGAAAAACATGGATAAAAACATGTCAATAATAAATATCATGTAAGAATTATCTAAATCCATGAGATAAAATTATAATTTCTCATCACTTTTCTCAATGTATACAAAAATGTGTATATACAATTCAAAATGGTGTTCATTTACACACAAAAAAAATGAAATCTTACACTCAGTGATGTAAAAATATCATTACATAAAAACATTTGATCATATATGGCATCTGTAAAGTTTGCTTCAATTGCTTGTAATGTTAAAATGGTGTATACTTGAAGGTTTTAAAAATTACAATAATTATAAAACACTATTCACAACATTAAGTGCAGCACATTATGTAATGTTATACATAAAACAAGTGATTTATTGACATACAGCAAATATTATATTCAGCATAGCTGATAATTCACTGTGGTAAGTATAATGTAATGTTACATGAAAATGTCTGCCGTGCAGAAAAAAAACTATGATATGCTTATTATATGACAGACATATGTACAAATAACATTACATCTGAAGGTTTTTCTATTAAAAAAAACTTAGTCACAGCTGACACACATGTAACACTTGTAGTTTGGATTAACTGAAAATATCATATCCAAAATTTAAGTACAGACAAGATTATCAGAGTTATAGAGTCTGCAATGACGAAAACTAAGCATGTGAAAATATAGGGAGAAAATTTATACAATCAGAGAATTCACATCAAGTAAAACATTTTGACAACGAGCACAACTACAAGAAACTGAGTGCTATCCATAAAATCCAATCATAACAATATTGCTTTTCAAGAACATAAAACTTAACAATTATTTCAAGAAGAGAATAAAAATGAATTATTTATATGTATATCTACACACAATTTAAACTTACCTGACCCCAATCTCCCAAAAATTCTTAAATCTGAGCAAAATCTCACCTTGAATATTGTCTTAAATCGTTGAGATTTTTCTCATTTGAGACTGAACTCAAAATCTGTATTGCAACATGAATAAAATGAGATTACCGGTAGTTCTTTTTCTCTAAATTTTTCAAGATATACAAAATGAGACTTGTCTCAAACTCAGGCTCTGATTGAGCAAAATCTCAAAACTGAGCTGAGATTTCTATATGAGATGCTTTGGGAGATCAAGGCCATGTCTTACAGTTCTTCTGCAATGTTTCTAATTATGTCAAGCACTGATCACAAACTTTAAGGTCTGAAAAGTGTCCCTTCACAATAAATATAACTCATTATACTGCGTTTCTATAAAAAGAAGAATGTAATAATACGCAGTTCACATGCTGGTATCTTAAACCTAAGAATGCAAAAGTGTCATCGAAGTCTAAGCATTTGTAAATTCAGTTATATTTTGAGTGGGAATAGCTTAATAATCATCAGAAATCTCATATAAAGTTATACATTACATATATGACAGAACTGGTTTAACTTTCAGGCTAATACAATATTTTGCAAATTATTTAGAAATGAAATAATTACAGACCACAAATCATCCAAAAATGAACTCAGAAATGAATAAAAATGAACTAAGCAACAAACTTTCTGAAGAATACATGCAGGAAAATCAATGAGCTCTATTATTGCAATATTAATTGTCACACAAGTCAATGAATTGTTTTTGATAACACAATACATGTATTGTACCTAGTTTTCATTTTAAGAAACATATGCTGGAAGGTATCATCTTAATGAAGATGGCAACATGTGTATCTGACAACCTGTGACCAGATATGACGCTCCTAACTCAGACAGTTAACATAGATAACATCAATTGATCAATACATGCACAAAGGTAGCTAGATTTGTTCACAATACATAAACTAATTTCAAGAACTAGATTTAAAAGTATTTGTTCATCATATTATACAACATAGAACTATGATGATGTCTATATGGATCCTGCAACTGTGCATCTGGGGCCGTCATATTGGGTCTTGGCACTGGAACTAGGTCCCTTTGAGGTGTTACACTGTCTGTAGAATGACCGAGTTTAGCTGACGCGGATGGATAGTTTTTATCATTCATGTTCATGAAAGGATACGGTGAATTTTGAGTATAGAAACCCCTATGAGGGTAATCACGACCAAAGACCGAGTGTTGAGATGGAACACCAGGCAAGAACGGATTGTTTGTATTGTCTGTAATATGTTGCGAATGATACATAGGATCTCGTGAATAAAACTTTTCAAAGTTAAATGTACTATTCATGCCAAACATCTCAGAAGCACTTGACGTGGGAGGTAGAGATCTGAAGTCTGTGATGCCAGTTGAAGGTTGCCGATAACGATCGTCCAGAGATTTTTGTGTAGAACTATGAGCTCCTCTTGTATAGTCCACAGGAAGTGATGGGGCGGCATTGTAACCATGACTACTGAGATAACTTCCAAGGTCAAAACGATCAAACTGGAAAGTATCATGTGGTAATTCAGGTCGCTGCGAGTGAGCTGACGACAGACTTGAAAACATATTCCTATCAGCAGCTCCACGAGATGGATCAAACATGAATTCCCTGCCAGGCAGATATGCTTCCTTACCAAACAATGACGAAGATGCAGCGCCAGACTGTTGCTGAAGGTAAGTAGGATGAGTCCAGTGAGTGGGTCGTACATCTTGTCCAGTCCATGAACCATGGAAAGGATTTCTTGCCATGGAACCTGGTACACCAGCAGCAGCACCAGAGAACATTTCTTCTCTACCGGGTACATGCCTTAGAAGCGGCGAAGAGCTATTGTGTTGCGGTAAAGGCCCTTCAGCGATACGGTGCAAATTCTGAAGATTACGGTCATATGGTGCAGTAACTCTCTGTCTTTGAAGCATAGCCTCACTCTCTGGAAACCTCATAAAGCTGGTACTGGTACTAGGTGGACTTGGAACCTTGCTTGGCTCCGTTTGTCGTAAGATTGAGTCTCGCTGCGAAAGAGGTGAGCTGTAAGGATCTATAGATCCAGTGTAAGAAGGATCAAATGATGGCACACTTGGGATTCTCTCTGAGGATCTATTATGAACGCTTTCACTGCGTGGTTGGTAATGAGGATCTGCAACTCTGTCAGGAGATATCAGATCTATTCTCTTGTGAGATAAATCAGCTGGAGGTGATTGCATCTGAATACTACTCTCTGTCTGGTTGGATGTCAACGATGATGGAACACCACTATCACTTCTTGGTGCCTCAACAATTTTATCCTGAGATTTGGTGTTTTCATCTAGACTACTCATTCTATTGATCTGATTTTCTACTTGAACCTGATTACACTGAATCTCTTCAAAAAATCTGCCAACATAATCTTTATCCACCTCGGGCATTGAACTTTCATCAGTGTTTTCCTCATTTGTTTGTCCCTGAACAGGAGTTTTGATCATAGGTTCACCTGGATGATCGATGCTACGAGATTCTGGATAATCCTGGTTGGCTACTGGTGTTGGTGGTACACTATTGTGAGATGGGGTATGAGGAACACTACTGTGATGAGATAAAGGATTTTCATGCTCATTTGTAACAGAGTCATTTCTAGTGTAAGGATTAGCTGAACCGGGTGTTCCTACACTGTGTGCAGCAGTGTCTTTAGGAGTTGAAGTTTCCACTGAGTTAATGTACTCATTTGTTTTAACACTGTCATCAATATTTTCTCGTGAGCTTTCAAAGTCACGAGAAATCTCTCTGGATATTTCTCTAGATGATTCAAAATCTCTTAAAGGCTCATTACTCATTGCAGAACCATTGAAGTCTTCATTTTCTGGACCTGATTCTATGTCACCATCCTCACTATCATACATGGGCGGAGGTCTAGGAGCTGGTGGTGGTTTCAGATCTTCATCAAAATCAGAACCGATGTCACTACTCTCGCTATCACTCTTCTTCTCTTCTGGTTTATAATCAGATGGAACTATTTTATTCTTACTAGCACTATCTTCTTCAATATCACTATTATCACCATCAGCTTCTTCAACTTTTTGTTCACTGACCTCCTCTTTGTTATTATCATCAATATTTTCATTTTCATTAAAATCATCTTTCTCTTTGTCATTTTCATTATCATCATCATTATCATCATCATCATCATCATCATCATCATCATCTTTATCATTATCTTTATCTTTATCATTATCTTTATCATTATCTTTATCGTTATCATTATCGTTATCAAAATCATTATCAAAATCATCATCTCTTATTTGTACCATTTCATTTGTGTCAGGCATGCTATCTTTAGTACTGTCACCAAAAAATTCATTACTTTCAACTTCACTGTAATTTATTGTAGCATCACCATTCTCAGGAACAATTTTTGCACCATCACTTTTATCTGCTGATCCTGTATCTTTGACAACCTTCTTCTTTCTTCCCCTTTTCTTTGGATTCTTGTGAGCTGAAGTTTCCTCTTTAAGTTTCTTTTTAGGTGGCCTTCCTTTACGTTTTGGTGGTGCAGCTGGCAAAACATCATCATCATCATCATCATCGTCATCATCAATAATTTCAGCTTCTCTGATCTTTTCTTCCTTTTTGGCTTTAGGAGATCTGCCTCTACCTCTTTTCACAGGTTTGGCTTTCTTTGAAGTAGATTCTTCAGCCAACTCAGAATTTTCTGATTTCTCATTTTGTGGCTTTTCAACTTCACTCTTCCTTTTTCTTCCCCTTTTCTTTGGTACTTTAACTTCGCCAGATGCAACTTTCTCCGGCTTTGGTTTGGGTTTCGGTCCAGGTTTTTTACGGATTTTTTGTGATTTTTCAGGCTCCTCTGATTTTTGTGGTACATCAGTCGTGGGTAAACTGAGATCAGACAAAAGTTTTGCATTCACTGGTGGAAGAGGTGGTTTATCTTTGTCATAGTCTTTCCTTAGCAGACCTGAAAATTTAATATAAAATATTTAATAAAATAGCTGAGGTAGGCTATTCCAAAAACAATAATTTCAATATTATCTACCACAAGGATTTAATTGTAGTGCTTTAATAATACATGTGCATTTTAAGTTACAGATTTAGTTTGATCACGAGTCCATTTTTTCATCTCATACATAGTAAATCTATCTTTTGTTGCACATAGCAAATAAGTGTTATATAACTTCAAAACGTTATGACCAACAGTGAATTTCACATGCATGTATACACTACTTCATTTCAGCTCCTATGTTTTAAAAGCAAGATACTTATTTTAATCACTCTCAAGTTAACTTCCTAGCAAAATCTACCTGGGGAGGCATGAATGTGCTCCTGCAGATTCGAACCCACAACACTACAATACCAATGCCCTCTGACATTGAAATCTGGGTTAAGTGGACAACATCACATACACTACACTCTGACATTGAAATCTGGGTTAAGTGGACAACATCACATACACTACACTCTGACATTGAAATCTGGGTTAAGTGGACAACATCACATACACTACACTCTGACATTGAAATCTGGGTTAAGTGGACAACATCTAATACACAACACTACCCTACACTCTGACATTGAAATCTGGGTTAAGTGGACAACATCACATACACTACACTCTGACATTGAAATCTGGGTTAAGTGGACAACATCTAATACACAACACTACCCTACACTCTGACATTGAAATCTGGGTTAGGTGGACAACATCACATACACTACACTCTGACATTGAAATCTGGGTTAAGTGGACAACATCTAATACACTACACTCTGACATTGAAATCTGGGTAAAGTGGACAACATCTAATACACAACACTACACTACACTCTGACATTGAAATCTGAGACTTAGCAACCTCCTAATGTAAAAATTGAACATTTTTTAACAGTTATGTAACAGCTATATCAGACTGCTTTATAATCTTCAAATAATTCAAGCATACAAAGATATAATCCGTTTTCTAGTTTGTCTTATCAGATGGTTAGATCAATAGATTTCAGAAAAATACAAGTCAACCTCAAAGAACATATTTGTTTAAAGCAAATATAGCATTATCACATAGATGTTATCACAACTACAATGTATAATATCACTGCAGTTTATACAGTGTACTGCTAGGACCAAGACCAATAAAAAATGTTCATTCAAGTCCTAGACACAGTATTCATCATTGTACAATTAAACCTCATTGAAAGGCCACCTCAATATTAAAGACCACTTCATTAATATAACTTTCTACCGAGTCAAAGAAGGTCTTATTGTTGAGGTTTCACTGTACATGTACATCAAGACAGTGCTGTTATTAATAATTAATTCCATGTTTTATCGGATATATTCATAGAAAAGCAACCAACAGCTCAGCCATTGAACAATTCTTTTTCTCTGACATCACAAAGAGTTGCCATGCAGATAACCATGCAAACAATGTTTGTGTTTATAATCAAACATGAGAAATCATTATACAGTATTGACAATTTCAAACCATGGAAACTGCAGAAAAATTCTTTGTGAACGAAACATGTGTTACCTTGGAGTGTTATTACAAAAACAAATGCATGACTGCATGTACTATTAAATTATTCATCTTGGAGACAAGAATATGAATTATGACTTACAGAATACATTTTTGCTTATTTGTTTTTTAGCATATTTCTGGCAAGAAAAAAAGTCAACATTCTCTAGTAGAAGAACTGGCAGGGCGAGGATAAAGCTCATTAAGACAGGGCTCGTTAGAGTCACGGTACCGCAATGAAGCTACAGGATGAAACGTGAGATATTTAAAAGGCCATTCCATATCATAAATTTCAATCACAACGATCGCAGCAAATATGTACTGCACTGGAACCTAGCACTTCTGTATACTAGGAGAATGTGTTGATTATTTAAACAAAGAGAGAGCATAGTTCAATAAAACCCATTAGCAAGTCAGACATGTAGACCTGTAGCACTGTAGCAACCTTCTTGTGATTTTCGGAGTGTTTTACTTTTAGTATGGAATGTGCTTATATTAAACAATCACAAATAGTGAGCCAAAATTCACACTAATACATCAGATCACAAATTGAAAATTTTATCATTATGGCAACACATTGGAATTGAATGTAATATTTGTATATGGGATAATGTAATTTTGAAGAAAATGAGAGGGTATATTGATTATTGTGTAATAATGGTATGGAGAAATGAGTCCATTGCCACGTTCCATTTTGAGAAATTATAATTGACAAACCATTAAGGTCTAATGAAGCTCCCTAATCTCTCACTTCTAAATTTATCATGACTAAATTCACTAAGGCTAAAAGGGGGCCTAGAATTGTTGATTGTAATTCACAAATAATGAACCACTATTTATTTTATACTGCATGGGGCACTACATCTTAGCTATCTAACAAGTAATGTTGGTACATTGTATCTTCATAGGAGTTACTTAGAGTCAGAGGTATGAAATAGCACAATTCATTTATAATGAGACCAAATTAAAACTGTCATTCTGAATCTGATCAACAAAATAACAACATTTCTTTACATTTCAAACTTACGATGACAATCTGTTTACAAATATTGAAAGTAAATAAATTGTGTAGAATCAAACACATTATGAATCCGCTGGAATTGATTTTGTACAATAATTTATTTTTAGCTGCTAAAATTTGATTATGAAGTAATATGTTACAAAATGAACAGTCAGGAAGAACGAGAAAATGGCACAAATTGATTGTTGAAGTTCTGAAAGATATTGACAGAATTTATGTAACTGTAAAACAGACAGCACGGTAAAACAGATCAATTTAAAGGAAGAGATATACTTTCATTAAATGGTGGATCCTTACAATGGTGATGGAATATTTTTGCAGTGCTTGGAATGGGCAATTTTGATGATGACAGTCAACATAGCCAAAATCAAATCGAACAACAGAAGTACTTGTAACAAGTCAGTACTCAGTCCCAGAACTGAAATAAGGACAAAAGAAGCCATCTCTAAGCTTCTCTAATGTAGACACCATCATTGTCCATGCATCTTCATCTTCATTGTGTGTAGAGACAACTGAGTGATCGGAACAATTTGAATTAATTAGATTTAATTAACTGAGGGTACTAGAATACTGAGATGGAGGATAGTTGAGGTTCTCAGGACAACTGACTGTGATGCATTATGCCATAGATGCAAATCATTCACAGAAAACACATTTATCTGAGTGTGCTTCATAGAGCCAGATTTTACCAGACCAAAAAATTATTTCCGTCTTGGCTCATTGAAGGATTTCCCATCTTTACCAGACCAAATGAATTTTTACCAGACATGCACACTTGATTTATGTGTCTTTGTATGATGCAACAAAATCTGAATTCCTCCATTATAACAGAAGCAACAAAGTTGGGACATGCCAGCGAGAGACAAAATGACAACAGTTATGTTTTGTAGAGGTGTATTTGTAAAGAAAGTACCCTGTCGACTAATAATGCCAAAAAAGTGACAGTAATACGGTACTTAGTATTACTTTCATTCACACCATATTGTGTTCACAATGACAAAATTCAGACATCATGCTACAGTAACAGACATTTTTGTCCCATTTTCTGAGTTGTGTTACCATAGCAACATCATTGTACCAAATCATCCCAAAATCAATAAGGACTCACAAGGCCATCAAGAATAAGACAATATGAAATTTCAAGCGTGTTGCAGTAAATGGAGTAATGGATTTGAAATGTCTTAATGATACAAAAATACCAGCAGTCGAGTAATGGTGGTTATATGTGATTATGTACGGTGTAGAATTTTGACAAGAAGCTGTAAAACTGAACAGCTGTAAATCACTAATGATGATGATCACAGAAATTTCAAGAATGAAAGGAAATTGTAATACATGTAATTGCTGATTTAAAATCATGTCGTAAGATTAAAAGTGAACAAATTGTTGAACGCTGAATGACTATGAGCAAATAAAGCATCCTTGCATAAATCTGTGATTATAAAACATATATATGCACTGGATACTTTGTAGCCAACCACATCAAAATCTTGGTTAAGGAACGTTACAGGAATTTCATTTCTTGAAAAGGCATTTGCAATATTGAGTTTGAGAATTGACTCTAGAACATTTTACCTAAAGGGTCAAATTTACATTAACGTTTATAGTATTAGGTATTTAGGAAGTTTTATCGATTATTTGAAATCTTATCACCATGGTATTTTTTACCCTAGATTTATTAAGTCTAGTGAGAGCCCTGAATTCGATTTAAATCACATATTTTAATAATTTAAGAGGACAGATAAATTAGATCAATAATTATTTCACCGATTTTCAATCCCAAACATATATATGCAGGAAAAGTTTGACAAAATGCATAACAGCGAAAAAAATAAGAATATAACCTTAACAATAGAAAGATGTTAACTGAACAATCAGTTACTACTTATTAATTGATTATGCAAATAATGAGATCCGTGAAAATAGAGTAGTTGTAGAAAATCTCTAGCTATTGTGAGTCGGTTACAACTGGGTGTACTGCAGATATTATTTATAACTATTCTGTTCATTTTATTTATTGATTATTACTTTGTTATACAAAATCAATACACTACATCATAATGAACTTGATTGCATTTTACAGATTTCCAATTCAATACAACTATGTGTACATTATACCAGTAATCTATTGCATATATTTTAATAGACCAACATGCTGCGTATTTGTATCGTCCACTTTGTTCACATCAAAATTAAAAGTGAATTTGACAAAGCAAACACATCATTAATGTTCTACATTTACATGGAGTTAAATACAGAGAATTTCAATTGAAATCAATACAGTAAGGAAAATGTGAGACAGTCTGCTGTAGAAGTGTGCATGTGTGGGGAATATGAGCAGCAGCAAGCAGACGGGCTTGGATAACTTTTTTTTATTAAATATTCATAAAGCTTATAACAGAATGATTCAATTATAGCAAATAGCAAATCAGGGTTCCGTGTATTTTATAGTGATGTAATCATTTACATGAAGAAATAATTAAAATATAGATAACTTCCCACAGAGATGCCAACAGTGAAGTGTGAAAAATGAGGAAAATTTTGCCATGGGGTTAAATGGGCCGCATATGTGGGGGACCAGGAGCGAAGTCTCCTGAAGAAAATGCATTTCGGGCATACTTTTGGAAAGTTTTTCCTTGAAGCTTTTGCTGTATTACACAGTTGCTTCTGATGTAAAAAACCCGTGTCATTCTGGTATTGGCAGACAACTTACTTTCAACTTTCATAAGTTATTCCATGCCCATATCATTCTTAATGTACAATTCCATCCCCATATCATCCTTATTATACCATCACGTTACAATGTGGGAATATTAATCTCTCAGTTTGCTTCCCTTATGTTATAGATCTACTACATTCTTATAAATCTGAGGTCAAAGGACATAACAGTCCTGAATCAAAAGTCAATCCTCCACTCCCTAAAGCTATATCAGAAGAGGGGATACATATTAGGTGTAGAAGCTTGACAAGTTTTTAATGTTAATTTACTACTGTAAAGGACAGAGGGGGTGAAAGCAACATGTAGAGCCAGTTTTGTAATCAGTTTTCGCGACCCTGACTTAATCAAATTTCGAGTTAGATACGAAGGTAATTATCTATATTTTTTCGACAAAGAGAACATTTTCTAGAATTTCTACAATTTCTTGTAATGAAAACATCGTTATTTTATGCTTTTAAATGCCATAGTCGAATCTTCATCCAAGACAAAAATCAAAAACGCTCGGAACGTTGTTTTGTTTATGCTTTTACCATAAACTGATATTTCATCACTTCCTCAGATCAGCAACAGTCTCTAAACAATGTGCAGCATATATATGCCCAGAATGCATCACTTTTGTTTTGTGACCTACATCAGGAGCGATAAACGGACGGTTTGTCATTTCAATAAAAGAACAACAACAACAGCACGGTTGTGTTTAAAACCCCGTCATCCGTACTTGGTATTGATTAAAATCGCGTGGACCGTATTACGCCCGGAATTTTACATACTCTACCCCCGCAAATTTTATCCTCGGATTTATGTGTTTCACGAGATCGACCCCAAATCAGTGGAATTCACATCCTTGTAATCCCAGTAATTAGATTAAACAAAATATACAACGTTTGGTGTTTATTTAACCGAAAGCAGCCTACACAGAACTCAGTCTCTGCACATATTCTGTATCAAGGCGCATAACAATTGTAACTGTTTGGTAAAAAAAGTACAGTAAAACCTCAATAATAAGACCACCTTTGGGACCCTTGCAAACTGGTCTTCTTATTGAGGTTGGATAAAGAGCAAAGCAGTGAAAAGGACCTGAAAAGTGTATTCTTAATTACAAGATGGTCTTATTAGTGAGTTGGTCTTTAAGTGAGGTTTAACAGCAAACCAGGGGTTCCAATTCACACTGGAGTTGACCCTTTGACCCCAGGAATTTCCAAAAAACTACATTTTGACCCTAAGGATTCTGGCTAAGGGGTTAATTTTTCTCTAAAGAATAGGTAATCTGGCTATAAAATGGTTTTATCAGGTATAAATTATCACAATGAATCCTTGAGATTCAGCACCTAGTGGAACCCCGGCACCCAACTCTAATTATTAAGATTTTGATTTTAATATTACAATTAAATATGCTTACAGAGAAATTTATGTAATTTACATAAATTTCTCAATAAGCATGTGTATTTAAACTTGACCTATATGAGATACCAAATAATTTTCTTGCAATATATCTTTTGTTCAAAATATCTTACAAATTGTAATACATTGTAATACAATGTATTGAAATTTCTGAAAACAACTTATATATATTATTATAGAATAAGCATGAAACTCCTGTGTGGCAGTTAATTACTAAATTATCATTTATATTTATTTATATATTGATAAAGAGACTGCAACAGATTCTGTATTGTACATGTATACACCACAGCTGCAGTCAACTTTTTTATTTGTGTTTTGCTTGCGGCTATAAGCTGTTTCTCTACATTATTTCAGTTATATATGACGATCAGTTGACCTAACCAGTGCTCCTGGGTTACCCACCAGTACCAACCTGCTCCTCACAACTTCTCATAAGTCAGAGGACAAATGACATTGGATGCATTATCTTCAGGCCAATTGTTTCAGAACATACTCGATTACTCCTGCCCGAGGTTTTAAACCCACAACCTGTAGATTAGCATTCAAGTGCTTTACGGATTGAGCTAATCGGGCAGGACGCAGTCTGGACTACTTGATGTCAAAAATACCATCTACAATTCATATAACATTTCATAATCTAAATGTGGGACATATGAATTATATTGACAAAATCATCATACTCTGTTAATGTTATTGACATTGTCTTGAATTCAGTATATGTCCAAGATCTTTACGTAACGATTGCTCACAAACAATCCGATACAAAATTTACCATTTCATTCTTCTCTCCTAATATTTTTTATGACCAGACAGATGATCGCATATCACTAATCGTAGATCAATAGAAATCCTATATTATAGGATAGGAATTCATATAATATTTTAAATGATTGGAAATACAATACCTGGCCTCATCTCGTCCCCAGACTCGTCCTCGCTCTGAAATTCATACATATCAGTCTTCTTTGGTTTCACAGACTGTTTTGTACCAACAGGAGGATCCTTCACCTCTTGCACATCAGAACTGGATGTTTCTAAAGTCTGATTTTTACTGGAGTTACGACAAAGCAAGTCTGAGATACTATGCGAGTCAGTCTTTGATGGCACATTTTTATCATTACTGGTTGTTTCATTGTCATCTGATGGATTTTCATGATGTAAGGATGATTTAAATGGAGTGGGTGATAAGACTGTCCCTGTGTCAGAATCGTCTTTATGTTTACTAGCTAAAGAGGTCTTGTCACATGCATTTATTGACAATCCAGTCTGTTCACTGTCTGACACTGGACTATTGTCACTGTCAATATCAGCTTTGATAATACTTTTCTCTGCTATATCATCACTGGCCAAGTGTTCACTTTCCTGGCCAGCTGTGGAGAGTTTCGGAGATGCGAGATCATTTGGAAGAAGTTCAGGATGCTTTTTCTTCATATGAAATGTTATAGAACTTTTCTGACGGCATCTATAATCACAGTGTTCACATTTTAAAGGTTTCTCATCGGTGTGAACACGAGTATGTACTTTCAGTGCCTCAGCAGTTCTAAATGCTTTTGTGCATGTGATAAACAGACAGAAATGGATTCTGTTATCTGTAAAACAAAAACAAGTGTTATTAAACTACACACATAAGCTTGCAGATTATTTGTAACCACATGAATAACTATAAGACAAAATGTACTAGAAAAAAGCTGAAATAGATTTTGAATTACAGAGGAAAAACAAGGAATATGAAAGTTCGTTATCAGCTATACCAGAATTCAAACAATCATAAATTTATTAAAACAAATGACAAGCTGGTATCAGCAACAAACTGAGCGATGCAATGATAATGTATGCATTTTCATTCACTTTAATCAATGAAGACTAAAATAAAATTAAGCATTTACAAATACTGCTGTAGAAGACTACTGGGTTCTTTTTTTCAATCTATTTCTTTTTTTTCACATCTCTAATTAATACAAACCTGCATTTTTCTGGGGGTTTTTCTGAAAGGCCATAAAATGAATAAGTTGGTGTCAGGTGACAGACCAGACTGAAAAAGATGTACTTCTTATGCATTTATTGTTTTGCACCAGTGGGAAATGGCGGGGATAGTCTGTTACACTGGACTTTGGAAAATTCCCGACAGGTGAAAATTTGACATGCCGAATGATTCCTGGTCCCGGAAAATAGACTTGGTCAAATTTTTAATAGATCCTGAAAGTCTGCAATAAAAGATCTCCCAATCTGGAGATTTTGACAAATTGCTTGTCTTTAGGGTGGAAAATTAGACCCCAAAAAAGACAAATTGTCAAATTCCTGTAGGTCAGCCCACCACTCCCCCCTGGCGCGAAATATTGATAGGTGGATTATGCAGCTCAGTTATAGTCTCAGATTAATTTCCATATTGGTTTATAACTTAACTACATATCTTTATTCGTATGCAATAAATGAATTGGTTTTTTTTAAAATGACTGTAATTTTCAGACAAAATTGTTTTCTAAAACCACAAAAAATGAGGGCAAGTCAAGTAACCAGAAACTACGGTGGCACAGAGGTGACATCCACAACACTTTTTATATTGTGGCCACAAGTTACTAAGTTGTGGCCACAAGTTACTAAGTTGACTGGGCTAAACCAATTTCAATAATGAGGTCATCTAATAGTATTATTGCAACTAAATTATATGGATAAACACTTTTGAAACCTTTAAATGACAGGATATATGCCACTTTGTATGGTGGCACAAAGTGTTTATCCATATAATTAGTTGCAATAATACTATTAGATGACCTCATTATTGAAATTGGTTTAGCCCAGTTACACCAGGGACAGGGCTACAGATAGTTACGGACCACACCGGAATTCGGTCCGCGGTGATCATTCTTTGCCGTGACAGACCGTTGTACTTTTTTATATGGAGTGTGATAACCTGGTTTTTACCGGTGATAGTACGGTACTACGGATACCCCGGATATCTCCAACAGCAGTCATTGGTGTGTACCAGTAATGACACTGTGTTACGTAGACAGGAGTTTCAAGGAGGTCCACCTGTAGTCATTGATATCAGTAGTCACACCATAGTAGAAACCATACTGGCATCGTTTGTCCTGCAAACTATTTGTCCGGCATATTTCCGGACAGCCCTTTTAATGTAGTAACTTAGCAACTTGTGGCCACAACTTAGTAACTTGAGGCCACAATATAAATAAAGTGTTGCAGATGTCACCTCTGTGCCACCATAAGAAACAGACTTTATGCCCAATACATAACAGTAAGAATTTAAAAATGAAAAGTTAAAAAAAATTGGCATTTTTTTGCATACTATTTTTTTGGACAAGCATAACATACGCTGTTGGACTCTGATTTATTGATGGAAGAACAACCCAGGTGCCGCTCCATGCATCATTTTACTTGAGGACAGGCAACTGGGTAGAACCACCCACCTTACCCAAGCCAGCTGGGAGTATTCCTCTCAGTAACTTTACCTCTAAGAATGCTAAAACACATTGTGGTGCAGGGCAAATGCAAATGATGCCAAGTCACCAACTTTAACCACTTTGGTCCCCTTAAATGTCTTATATATATTATACTTAATCATTTACCTTTGTGTGCATCAGTATGTCGATCTAAATGACTTTTCTTGTAAAATGCCATGTCACAGTCTTCCTCAGTGCATTTGTAATTCTTTGGTGCTTGTTTGTGAAACTCGTTTAAATGCAAACCAAGGGCTCGAGATGTCTTGAAACTCCTGTCACACCCTTCTATTTCACATGCATAAGGTCTATCAGTTTGGTGAGAGAGCATATGAAATTTGAGACCATTAATTGTTTTAAATGCTTTGCCACAATCTTCCTTATCACATTTGTGTGGTTTTTCTTCAGAGTGTAGTTTTAAATGGCGTTTCATGTTGTCCTCAGTGTAGAACATTTTGTCACATTCAGTACATTTGACATTCCTCTCTCCTCGCTGTTCATGAATATGGCGTACATGTTTCTTTAAGTTAGCTTTATAGTTCGATTTATAATCACATTGATCACAACTAAACAGTTTTGGTTGGTCAGGATAATGTGACACTACATGACATTTTAAGGAAGACTCGTATTGAAACTCCTTTGAACATTCAGGGCACTTGAATGGAATTCGGCCTTGGCATTCTTCCATGTGTTTTTCTAATGGAATTTCACTACATTTTACATAACGATTGCAATTTTTGCAGAATTTACAATCACTTCTGTCCTTATGTTCTAGAGCAGAATGCTCCTCTAAAGTATCCTCATTTTCTGTGCGAAACTGACAACGTTTACATTGAAATATTCCATGTGTTCTCATATGGTTGATCACCAGCACCCGTTTAGGAGCAGAATATTCACATTGCTCACATTTATGAAATTTTGGTTTGGAAATGAATTCTGGTTCTAGGCCTAACTTTTCTGGTTGACATTTCCGTAAATGTCTTGTGTGACCACCTTTACTTTTAGAAACATAACCACAAAAATCACACTTTATTCTCTGCTCAAGTTTTGAGTCCCCATTTTCAATGCTTTCATTTAGCTCCTTTTTAGAATCTATATCTCCATCAGGAATCGGATCATCTAAATTGTCTTTCTGATCACCATTAATAGTATCAAAACTGGTATCAAGATCTGAACTATTATCTGAATCCTCGTCAGCAGCAACATCAGATCCTGAATGATCACTGTACACTTGATTGTTGGTCTTCTCTACAGCTGGAGTATCATTTTTGCCGTTAATAGAATTATCTTCAGCTGATTTTTTTTCTTTTTCAGGTGTTGTTTGTGGTTTCTTTGGAGATGTTTTCTTCTTAGTAGACTTAATGTTATTATTTACCACTTCATCCTTTCCAGCTAAACTTGATTTTTCAGCCTGAGACTTACGCAATTCCTCCGTTTGCCTTTTCAATTCAGATTGAGCCTCCTTTTGCATTTGTTTCTTCGTCTTTTTTCCCTTTTTAGGAACTGAACTTTCTTCTTTGCTCTCCACATTATTTTCAACATTATTCTCACAAGCTACCCCAGACAACTTTCTTTTTCTACCAGCTTTTTTCTTCACTGAAGATGTACTACTTGGTGTACTCACAGCTGTATCGGTTTTGGGTTTAGCAGCAGCTTTCTTTGGAGCCTTCTTTTTTACAATGGCTTTATCTTTATCTTTTTCATTGGAATTATCTTTTGCTTCATGATTTTCAGTAGCTTCCTCATTATTAGTAACCTTTATCACCTTTTTCTTAGCTTTAGGGGATTTTTTAATAACCTCACTATTTTCATTTGGTTCATTATCAACAGGAGACAAATTATCAGAGCTTTTTCCTTTCTTCTTAGTTTTTGCCTTTTTCTCTGGTAAATCTACATGGTCATCAAGAGTTGCATCACCATTGACTTCAGGACTCTTGCTGACAATCCTATTATAATTTCGCTTTTTAGGAGGTGTACTCTTCAGCGAAGATATGTCTGAAACATCATCATCTCCGATAATGCTACTTCGCTCAGATAGGATATCACTATGATTATCTATTAAACTAGAATCATTAATGCTAGAGCTGTCATCTTTTGTTGATTTTGCAGTCCTCCGTTTCTTTGGTGGAGTGCTCTTAGTGGACCGATCATCCTCTTCAGGATCTTCCTCAACAGGATCAGGCCGTCTACGCAACTCTGGCTTTTTCTTAGGGTCTTTAATTGTCCTCATATTAGAAATAGAGATGAGTTAAACCAGAAAGAAATCTATCACACCTGGTCCACTGAAAGACAAGAAGTTAAACATTAGTGGCATCAGTATACAAAAATGTAGTATTTTTGATAATGTTTCAATCGGTGTAAAATGCCCTAAGAAGAAATAAGGACAATAGTAATCATTATAAGTATGCACTAATTTTGTAGTTAAGAGTTCAAGATAATAATTCACAATGTCATAATTTGATCATGGCAATTTTCAGCAAATTAAAAAATGATGAACAGAACTGAGTTGTGTCTGAAAAAACAATAAACAAATGCAGACAGAGAATGGCAAATATTCATTTCCCAGACATAACGTCTCCAAAGTTAATGGTAGCTAATTGGACAATAATAGAATTGAATCACAGAATTACTAATAGTGGGCCAAACTGTGAAAAGAATGCAAAGTTTGCAAAACAATACTACATACTACTGTATCATGATGACAAGTGTGATGTGGAAAAGAGTTTAATAACTCTTCGAGGACCTATTAACAGGTACATTAGAACTAGGCAATTCATTGTTTTGAGCGTAATGATAAGGGAAACATTCAAGTTCAGTTTAACTATACATAAAATAAAGAAACGCAAAGACATAGTAAGAGTAGTTATATTCTTGAAGGATTACTTAAATACTATTTACAACAGATGGAAATAACTATGTTTTGATAAAAGATGCCAAAAGAAAGTGAAGAAGCCATTACATTGTCTTCACAAAAGGTATAGGTTACTTTCTTTATGTTTCTATACATGTAACAAAGTGAAATGACCGAAAATTTATAAAAATAAAACCATAATCATTCCTACAGCAACAGTTGGAATACAAATATAAACCTTTCACGTCAAATTCTTACATAGAACATTGGATCTTTTGTTAAGTCAGAGATCAACATAAATACCATAGAATTCAATCTTCAGACAGTTAAAACACCATCCTCAAACAATTCAAGAATATATAAAGCAAAACCAAGTTCGTGACCCTATTTTTAAAAAAAATGTGCAAGGAGACATAAAATTTTGCGAGGCATTATAACAAGCAGCAAAATCAATTATTCACCGTGATTTGTAAATAATTATCGACATACAGTTCAATGATTGATCATTTGAAATACATGACGGATAAATTATGTTTCTAATTATGTTGCAATTTGGTCCAAATTAGTGTTTTGCACTAGTAAATAGATCTTGTACACAAAATTTGCACGTTTATACTGACGGATAACTCCTTCATGTATAGATCGACCACTTAAATAATGCATGATTTACATGGAACATATATAAATGTAACCTACTGCGTT
This sequence comes from Mactromeris polynyma, assembly GCA_032209605.1. Lineage (NCBI taxonomy): Eukaryota > Metazoa > Mollusca > Bivalvia > Venerida > Mactridae > Mactromeris > Mactromeris polynyma. The sequence continues at coordinate 10,150,202 of JASFXZ010000008.1, forward strand.
AACGAATCGGACCTGTTTCCTCTCATTATGCTGCAAACTATTAAAATACAAAATGTCTACATTACAATACACATTCCGTCGGCCATTGCTAAATATAGCAAATCAATTCACTGAACGGCACTGAATGGCATAAACGATTTCGATTGGCTGAGACATAGAAAAGCCGAGAAATATTGTCCAATCAAATTGCAAAGATTACTGACAGGAAATGGCGCCAACGTACGAGTGAAGGAAAGGTGATTTGGTCCTCCGTAAATTGCTATGTTTATAGAATGACCTATGTTTTCACAAAGAAATGCGCTAAAGTAATATTCGTCTTGAGGTAAGAATTATATCTGATGCTTAGCAGATTTATTTGAGTGGCTCGTTTAATTCATTTTTGCGCGAGGATCGTCGCGAAATCAGCTGATAAACAAGGTGCGCGCTAAATTGAGCTGTCAAAGATGACAAAGGCCTGAAAGAGAATGTGTTTTGGATGACCGTTTACCTTGAGCTCGAAAATTCGCGATCTTTCTTATAAATGATGTTTTAGCAGAATGGTAAAGGTTTGCATGTTTGTTTCTGTAGAGATCGATTACCGTACGTGTGAAATTTAGACCAGATTTAGTGTGGTGTTGCATTTTCTTACAAGAAATCTTGTCCACTTCTGTAAATAATCAAAACAACATATTGAAAGACTATATGCATTATAAACTGTTGAAGAACTGTATCACCTTATTCTCTATCAACTGATCAATTAAGTCACAGTTATGTATTGCTGGATTTCTTTATTAATTGCATTTTAGGCAGTCATTCACTTGAGTAGGATGTAGATTGAGAAATATATCCATGCGTGGTCGAATATTACGTTCTGCGTCGCACGTCCAATTTCTACCCATTAGTTAGAAAATCTTAATGAGAAAGAAATGACATCCAAAAGTGTTGCAAAAATATGGTCTCTCAATGTAGATCACCACTAATTGTTTTCCTAATTTCCCCACACCCTGCAGTCTTGAAAGCTGCAGAGTGACGCCCTGTTACATACTGGCATCTATAATTATTGTAAAACCATCAGATGATATCTTTGTAGAAAATGTCCTGAAATACATCCTTGACGATGTTACATACATATTTTGTTTGTAATCAACATGGATCTGGTTATATTGAAAAAAGTTAAAATAAGCAGTATTTGTACTTAGTGTGGAATGTTCTATTAAAGCACATTTTTCATATGCTATGATGTGGCAGAATATTTCCCACAGTTGCTCACACAATATCACAACACTAGGAGATAAACTTAAAAAGGTAGTGGAAAGTCGATGCTGAAGAAATTGACACATCAAAGATGCGCTCTCAGTAATTGCCTTTCTAATACTTGAAAAAAATTGAGAAAAGATATAATTTAATGACAAAAATACTTGAAATTGCAACAAACTTAATGGCCTTCCTATTAAAAAATATTATCTTCATACATGCCATATTTTCAGACGGTCAATAGGTGAGATTTTCTTCAGAGATTTGGGAAACATAAGTGAGACTGAAGTTCATAATTTTTTGGGGCGCTTAATACAGCTTTTAAAACTAATTTTTAAGTATTTCAATATCAAAAGTGTCCCACTAGGGGCTTCATTTGGGGGTCATTTATCACTTATATGCACTTATATTAGTCTTATATGCATCTATGAGAACAAGTACGGTACACAATGGCCGTTCTCTAACCTTTGATCTAAACTGAAATGTCGAAACTTCCACTTGCTAGCCTAAAATATCTTCCAAACTAACCCCTTTGATCTGCCGACGGTATTACGTCACAGAGAGCTCAGTATTACATCACAGCTAGCAGACTGCCTGTCTTACATGTGCCTATGTGACCTTTGTCATTTGCCTCAATTCACCGAGTTTTGAAGTTTTAATATCAATACTGGACTGTTTTAGAGTTCAAGTGCTTAAAGTTTAACATTCTAATTTTATAGTTACAGTTAATGCTTTTTTTGTGTGAATATTGCTTTTTATAGTGTCATTTTGATTCTTTGATACATTGGATTTACGCGTGATCAAAGGTGCTCCTTTGCGCATGATGGATATAAATGGGTTTTTTTATTCAAAATAGACGGGGTCGTTAATTAGGGGAGGGGCGTTTCTAATTCCCTTCGACCGGCATTGCGTTTGTGTCCCCCTAGGAATATTTTACAGGTCATTCAGTCGCACAAATTTGTGCGTCAAGGAAAACCCTGCATTAAATAAAACAAGCAGATTAACACCTTGTCAATATGATGATTAAAGCCAAATCACCGCTTTAACAAACAACGTACTGCCGGGGTGATTAAAAACATGCCAATCAACAGCTGATCAAAGCCAATCAACAAAGTGTCAACTTTGCTAACATTACGTTTACCTTTAATCGGCATTTTCGGGTAGTATCGAAGCGTCATAGCACGTCCGAGATACAAACTTTCGCATGATCAGTGAATTTTTTTTCTTGGGAGGTTCAATTTTACGTGAGGTTTTAATCTAACGCCATGAGGAAAGGTCACACGGCGTGAGATATGGCATGTATGCATCTTAAACATATGCACGTGTTACTGAATGGCTTATGAAGGATCAATCCTACAGGATATCTGACTCACTCAATGAGAGATTACTAGCATACCTGTATTTTTTATTGGTAATGGTTGATCAAATTCTTATATTTCCAATGCTGTTTAAGTTCAAAGTTTTATGTAGCTATTCAAATCGGCTTTATACACTGTTTAAAATTTCATTGCTAAATTAAAAACTTTGAGAACCATTTTAAATATAAGTTAGGTTAAATACTTGGACCAGTAGGTTACATATTTGCTTACTGACCAGTTAGATGAATTTAGCAAAATGTGCCCTTGTTAGGGAAGTAAGGGAAGCCTGACCTACTACTTTCACAATCTATATTTAGATTAAAAAACTGGGTCGGAATGAAAGAGAAATAATAATACACATGCTCTTTCAAGTACTTATAGTGTTTGTTGAAAGTTCATTAACAACTATTATAAATTTGACAATACCCTATAATATAAGCGTATTAATATAATGTTTTTAAAAAAATGTTTAGCTTATTTACTATTAAATGTTTGTCTCTATTGCAGGTTGTAGACTGAATAATCTTCATGCTGATATTCCAATATGTTGAACAATTGTGATAATTGTGAGTCAGATGTTCAAAATTTATTTTCTATAAAACCAGAGGCTTCGTTTGAAAGTGGATACGATACTTCTCCAACCAGTTACAATACAGGTGAGTTTGGTGAAGATGCAAAGACTCAAGTCATCCTCCATAATGATTGATAATATAAATATATTTAACCATTGATTATTTGATATATTTATTCTAAATTGGCAAACTCATCGAAAATATCGACTGGATCATTTACATGCCTATTATACTAAGTCTTGTAAGGTTATGTTTAGTTTGTATTGTAAAAGCTAGACTATTGTTTGTTTTATTCTAAAGTAAAGTTTTCTTTGATTTATGTGTCTTTCAGGCTTTTCTCCTAAACACCAGATTCAGAGAACTATAATGGAACCCATCATGGACGGAAGTAAACTTTTTCTGACAAGTCCTCTCAAAAGTCCCTTTAAGAATGTTGCTTCAGTCTCCGGAGCTGGTTTCTCAAGAAGCCCAATCAAGATGGAAATATTTAGTCCCTTCAAGGCATCGTCATTGAGTCCTTTCAAACTTATTTATCAGAGTCCATCCAAGGGTTCCTTTGATGATTGGGACAAAGACTTCATTGCTGGCTTTGAAGAGAATCTGTTTGGAATGAACGATTCTTCGGAGATTTTAGATGAGTGGCTGCGGTCACCTACGGGTAAAGCATTGCTGGATATCAGAAACAGTCCACTGCGTACTGGAAGCCACCAATCAGTTGTGAAAAGATTAAAAATCTCTCCAGAAAATAAACATCGAAAACAAACTTTTCACCCTCTCCATGATAGTGGTGCTGAAATTATCAGTGCACCAGTTTATGTGAAGGAGGGTTTTGATGAAAACTTTATTGTAAAGGAAGAAATAACCAGTCATGATCATATGTATGGACAGTCTGTATTGTATGACAGTACCAACACATTAAGTGCAATAGATCCTAATAAAATGGGCGCAACTCCCATCAAGCCGAGGTTTACAAACATGGAGAATGCCCCTATAAGAAAGTTATCTATGAGGATGCAAGGTAATGTTAACCCAGTTCCTAATGTTGTTGTACAAAGAGGAAACATTGTGCATGTCCAAAACATTTGGCCTTCAAAAGAAAAACTGAAATTTGCCCGTCAAAGGTTCAAGGAAATTTTGAACAAGGCTGTTGAGAACGAAATTGAAATTATAAAAGATCAGAAGAAACGAAAAACTGCTGCACAGAAGAAGAGGGAGGGTCGAGAACAAAACAATATACAGCGTAGTTCAAATGTAGTGGTACATGCTGGGGGAAAAGTGTCGAAATCTTGTGGCGGAAAGCAATCTGGGCGACATGGTAGTAAAGGTGGTAAATCAAAGGGGAAAAGTGTCAGACAGAAGACTAGAAAGGACAAATATCCTCAGATTAAAATGGCACTAGCCAAACCTCAGAATATGAATATGATTCCAAATGTTGTTCATAAGGAGTTGTTTCCTGTTCCAGGATTCACCGATCCTGGCTGGTACCCGAGTGATGAGTGTGATTCAGATGATGAAACATGGACTGGGCCACCACCAATATTCAGACAGTCTAGTTCTGGTTTTAATGACAATGATGATTCCTCTGATGAAGACTGGAAACCAGCAAGTCATCAGTATGAAACACTCTCAGGACGTAAAGTGAAGAAAAGAAGACTTTACTGATTATATAAGTCTGTTAATATTCTGTGTTCAATTACACTACTTTGTCTTGTGCTTTGTTTGCAATATTTTACAGATATTATAGTGTACAGAGAGTGAAAATGTGGTGTATCTGAACACAAACATAGTACTAGATAATAGCAGGGTGCATTTGTATTAATCAAATCTCCATAGCACACAAGTTTGCCTTAATTTGTCTACCTAGAACTAATTACTACTTTTGTCTGTATATGGGGTTGCTTATCTAGGGCTGGTTGTGATGAATATATAATGTTATATATACCTGATAGTTATGGCATATGCTAGATTTTAGATACTTGCAGTACTTACAGTTTCATCACCTTTTCTATATCTGGTCACTGAAAATGGTACAGACCATTGAACTTTTTTTATTTGGTGTTGAATATATTATATATATATTGTTTCTGTGTGTGGAACACCGTAGTGTCCAATCATTTGTTAAATTCATACACAACCACATTATCTTTGTCTTTCATTTAACTTGTACTTGTATATATCGTGAAATATTGAGAATGTATGCGTTTGTCTGTGATTGTTGTGTAAATTGCAATATAAAAACTAAATTATTGATATCTGTATTTTCAGATCATATAAATTAATTTCATAGTATGTCCTAATTTGATGAACTCTGTACTGATGTTTTTGAATACTTTGACTGTCATAATCTTTTGAGCTCATTTTGAGTGGTTAATAATGCAAGTGTTTTAAATACTAACATCGGTTTCTACAGGTTTCAATGTCTCTTAATTTAAATGTTGCCAGTTTATATTCAGGTTATTTCATTATCTGTGAAACATACATACATTTGTATTAAGCTGTGTAAATAAGATGATGCCCTCTGCTATGTCAGTTTCATGCTGTGAATTGCTATGTTTAAAAGCCTGTAATGTCTGGTTGATTGATTACAATGTAATGATTAGTTTCCAAATCACAAATTATAGTCAATATCATAACATTAAGACTTCATTTTTGTTTGTATCTACAGTGTAAATTCTGTTCATTAATTTGAGTTTCCCAGGGTTCTGGGAATTGCTTTGCAGACAGCCTGACATTCGGTCAGAAAAATCATAATTGTTTCATCATCTGACCAAAAATATTTTGTCTGACATTCACTGATTTTGAATGCAGGGTAGCAATTGGTCAAGGGTCTTGCAAAAAGCTATAAGAACTTATTAAATTTGTCTGACTTGTCATGCAAATTTTGAGATGCCTGGTATGCTTCAAGTTTGTCTTCAACAAATTTATGGTATGGCTTGTTGCTCATATGTAGATCAGTAGCCTAGTTTACTTTTTACTGTGCATTGTGTAGGGTACTGGATAAAGTCAAGTTATTTCTAATCATAAATATGTGTAGGAAAGAGACCTCAAATTGTTTTTTTGTAAATAGAGGTATTGGTTTCACCTAGTACCTACATATAAGATATATTACATGATATATTTGCCGCTGTATTTGTTGCTATACATTGTTGTAAAAACTGTAAGAATGTAAGCTTTCTTCATCTTAGTTGATCACTAACAGTAAAATTTTGATTTAGTTTCACTTACAAGGATACTTTTCCCATCCCACTTCCTATGTTCCAAAGGAGAAAAGCATATAGCCACCACTTTGTCTGTGCGTTGTTGCATGTGTGTTAATCTGTCCTGCATTCACTAGTAAGAACAGATGTGCATATTGTTGGCATGTCGAGTTTGATGACTGTTGATAAACTTTGGGGAGCATTCATCAGTACTACCGATAATATCATGTTTTTGGAGGAAACAGCTTATTGAAACTCGTCAAATTTTTTGATATTTGTTATAACATATTTTTATGATAAAGTTCAGGTATCCCAACCAAGTCAGCTTTTCCATGCCGACCTACTTTTCATGAAATCTAAGAACAAGAATTTTTAATGCAAATAGATAATTCCTACACTAAATTAGACTTACTTACCTGAAGTAAGTAGTCCACTCTGTTCATTTTACCCAGTGGAATTTATGTACAACTATATCTTATCTAACCCTAACAATCGTCATCTTCAATATTTAAAAACTGTAAATACAAATATTTTGTAGAGGACTTACTTTAATGTGATTCCTGTCTTAATGTACTATTTTATTTGGCCTTATATGTATCACTTCCCTTTCTTTCCTGGATACATTTATACGGGTACTATAGGGTTATTTCTGTGTGATGATTTTATATTCTGAACTTTATATATACTAACAATTTGTTTCCTCGAAATCGGAATACTGTATAATATGTAGACATTATCAGATCTATATACAATTCAGACTTGAGTTTTATAGGGAAACTTACAATTATGCAATTAATTCTTACTGTCTGTAAGTCATGGTTAAGTTTCAAAAATGCTTGATTATTTGCTTGTTAAACATTGTACCTAAATATTGTGTTTTTCTTTTGAAGTGAACCTATTTTTTGTTGAGTATTTTTCGATGTATATATTTTCGTTTTTATGTGAGTGGAATATTTATTATTTATATATTTTGTTGTGTTTTCAGACTGCTATATCGTCCCATTAGAGCAAAAAGGTACCAAGTGACATTTTGCAAGTTTTGAGAAAAACGGCTTTAAAGGTTTGAACCTGCATATAAAATCAGCTTTTGATGATCAAATTATCACACATACTTTGTTAAACTTGTTGTATACCCAATTAGATTTTAAGAAAAAATGAAGTCAAAATGTCCAATAGTTATTGATATTTTATTGATTTTGTTCATGGTCCCTTTTTGCACGATAGCTTTTTTAGAATTTTAAAATGCAAAAAGGTACCATTTGATCACTTGGTACCTTTTTGCACGACTTAATAAATGAAATATCTATCATAAACAAAGTAAAAAGGTACCATTTGTAATACCGTTAAAAAAGAAAATTAATAAACTATGCATAATAATAAGCAAATATCAAACATTCCTGTTGCTTAAATGTAAACTATAAGCATCTTTTCTCATTTTGAGTTCATTCGACTACTGTTACAGAGTTTAAGAATTAATCCGTGTCCTCCTCCTCGGAATCCAATGGTACATAGTCCTTCTGTTTTCTGTCAGTTGGCAGGGAACTGAAATAACTGTGAAATTCTTCCGGGATAATGTCTTTCTTACACAAGTTCACCAAATCATTCTTTTTTAGAATTGATATTGGAAGCTTTTCACTGTAGCAGAAGTTCAAGTCTTTTTCATTTTCTGGCCATTTTGAGTCTCTGCCTTTCACCCTCGTTGCTTTCTGAACCTGAATCTCCAAAAATGCACTTGTGTCAAACGAATAGTTCACAAAGACGGATTTGGGGCTTTCTCTTCTCACTTGTATCCATTTCACCTGCAGCCACTTGACTTTTTGACCATCAGTGGTTGTTTTGAGATTTTTACAATGTTTGGAAACAAAGTCCTTGAAATCAACTACATGGTTATATTTCAAAGGCACTGTGATATAAGGTTGTGTTTTTCTAGCCATTGAAATAAGTGTACACCACTGAGACGGTACGTACACTGGTGTTATCTTCTTTGCTCCTTCAATGGTAGAATGGACACTGTCACACTCCATCTGTGAATGTCCAGACACAAGGAATTTGTGGCTTATTCTTTCCAGTTGCGGCGCTTGTGACAAAGTGTACAACAGTGACGCTGTAACATACTGATTCCTGTTTTGCCCGCCACAAGAGTCCGAAAAGTACACAATTTCTTTTACAGTGCTTGTTTTACAAACCGACAGTGTGTTCTTCATTAAACAAGTAGCAATTTCACATGAACCTCTTTTAGCCTGACTTTCATCCCACACATGACAAACTACGTTCTTGTCGCCGAGTGAGTAGATTGTTAGGTTGTAACAGCACAACTTCCTTGAATAGTATAGCTCACTTACTAAAGTACAGGGAGTTGACAGAACGGCCTGTAAATCAAATGTAGCTACATATACACTTTTGTCAGTTTTTGACCTTAGTTTGTCGCTTTCCTTTTCCTTCCTTGCTTGTTCTTTCTTGATCTGATGCTCGTCATATTGTTTCTGTAGTGTTTCATCCAGTGATCCTGCTTCTCGTTTTCGCATGTACAGTGTGCATAAAGAACATTGGTCTTTCTTGGGCTTGTAGAAGGAAAGGTTATAACATTCACAAAATATTGTGCGGTACATTGATAGCGTAACATATGGAATGTCTTTCTTCTCACATTCTGTTTTGTAAAGCTGCCACATTTTCTTTATATTTAACTCGAGGGAAAGATATTCCTTTGTAGATTGTTTCCTTGCGTAATGCGACTCCATTTTGGGAAATGATTCTATGTGTCGCTTCACAGAATCAACAAGGCTTTGGTCTAATTTGTTTGCAGAAGAGCTTGTCCCTCGCATATCTTTTCTACCGTAAGTTCCATGTGTTTTTCTTTGTAAAGAGTAATCCACAGTCTTTCTCCCTATGTCCAGTGTTTTCAAAAAGAAATCTCTGCACACACGCACTTTCTTTTCTTCATTCACCAGGTGGAACTTTTGGGATACTTTTTTCTTGCATTTGCCTTTTCTGGATGGCTCTTTTCTCTCCACCATTTCACAAATGAACTGCCTCTGGCGCTCATAATTCCCCAAACCATAATAACACGTAAATATACTCTGCCTCTGCTCTTCTGTAAAGTTTTGTCCACACTTGAATTTACATTTTGAACAAGTATGAGGTTGAACTTGTTTTGCATCAACAGTTCGACCTGTTGCAGACGTATACGCCTTGCCACTACTTCGTTTTGCCTTTCTGATATTTTTTTTCCAAGACCCTGGATCACGTTTCCTTTTTCGGCTGGAGTGTTTCTTTTGAGGGCTTTGGTACGATGCCCTCTTATGTGGCGTTGTTTGGACGGGGTCCTGATTTGACTCTTTACTTTTGTCAAAAGATGCTTGTTCTTGCAGTTCATCTTGTCTTTCATTCCTTGATAAATCAATGACTTCGTCGTCGTCAGTCCCAATATTAACAATGGCGTCATAGTGTTCATGTCCTTGAACAGAAAGGTATGCTAAGTTCACAAGGTTTTCTGCTGGTTGGTCGGGTTTTATATCAATAACTGGAGCAGATATTGAACTTGAGTATATCCGAATGTTGCATGTAAACTTATTTGATAGAGCCATCGGTATCACGTCTGCTATGTCCATATTCCATGTTCCACTTGACTTGAGCACCTCTATTTTATCCAGAAATGGTTGAACATTGGCTGGATTGTCACTTCGACAGAAAGGAGCATATTTTTCTACCTGTTCTGTCATAAGGTCACACACCGCTGTCCGTATGTTGTCAATGCTGTCATTGATTTGTCCACTTTTCTTCATTGCCGCAAAAATACAATTGCCGTCACCATATACACCGACTCTTTTTAGTTCATTGCTGGCTAACATTGCATCCAACCTTGCAAGATGTGACCGCCGTACAAAATCTCTAACAGACTGCATTCTCTTGCTTTTCTCTTTGGCCCTTTCTAAGTCACTTCCACAGTGTCGTTTCCTTCGTTGTCTTAAAAGCTTAAGTGTTTCACTTAGTCTTTTTGCAACCTCTGATTTACCCCTTTCTTTTAATTTAGGCACTTTTCTAGTTTTTATCCGGGTTGGCTTCTTTTTCCAACCTTTCATTCTTTGTCCTTTCACTTTAGCAGAGCGTCTTTTACCTAACTCAGGAATCACATCTTGTTCTGAATCACTTGAGTTTATATCTGCTTTTGATGGATTGTATGTTTCGTCATCAAAGCTGTCATCCTTCTCCGACTCACTGTCACTTGAATGTATCAACTTTCTCTTCACTGGTCTCCTTTGTCTTGCAAGCTTTGACAATGGAACATTTTCAGAATCTGTACTGGTGTTTCCGTCGCCTTTTGTGTCTATATCAATGGAATGGTAGAACTCTTCATCTGACCACACCGTGGCCTCGTCCTGAAATGTAGATGAATAATATTATAATAAATTTAAAGCAGTTGGCATACTATTTTGCCAGACATCGTTTTTCGCCTAAGTATTTATATACCTACGAGTACATGTATATACATACAAAAGTTGATACCATTCAATATTATTTATCATGTATTTCATAAAAAGCTAGTATTAGCAATATTATTACTCATTACTGATATTATTTGAATTTTAATAGTCTTATGTGTATGAAATATTATAAATATGTACTCACATTTTCCATATTTTCCATGATTGTATTCTCAGTCTATTTCCATCTTACTTTCGAGGAAGGCTCTCATAAAATGCAAGGTTTTAAGCTTGATTATCACAATTTCATTGTATACACACCCTCTTATCTGCAATACAATGGACATTGTCCGACACCTTATCAGTAAACCAGCATCTGGTTTGTGTATTCAACTCTGTGCCTAAAGGTACCATATGAACTGTTTTGTATGTATAAATGCCACTCAAGTTTACAAAATAGTAAGTGCAAAAAGGAGCCATGTGTCACTTGGTTCCTTTTTGCATACAACTATAGCAAAGTTACAAAAAGCGTTGGAACAAAAAGGTACCATTTGACATATGGTACCTTTTTGCCTGAAACACTGTGCACATGGTACCTTTTTGCAGAAACTTAAAGCTTGATTTTCACTTGGTACCTTTGTACCCGATGCAATATCGTTTTTAATCATCTAGGTACAAACTAGATTTTTATATATATTAAAGATTGATTAAAAACGGTTAAGAAAATGCCAAAAAGTCAATTTTGACCAAAATGTTAGTTGGTACCTTTTTGCTCTAATGGGACGATATGTTTGTGAATTTATGAAATTGTTATGATAATTGCTTTGTACTGTAACAAGGTATTTTGCTTTGATTTAGATATTTTTAACTTCAGTAATCGTGAACAGCTTCAGTTAAATATTGGGTTGGACAATATGAATATTAAAGTGTGGCTATCAATTGTCTTCACAATTGTGTTATAAAACCGTCATCAATTTTGTAACTTCACATTGAATTTCATTTTATGGAATTTTATTAGAATAATGAATGTGACCGGTTTCGTAAAGAAAAATATTTTGTTATCATCTTTTCATGGTCACAAGTGTTTGCAAGATATTTGCTTAATTGCTCCACTGTTAAATGTAATTGCTTTCATTTTGCTAGCATTTCAGTAACCAAATACAATAAGACTGTAGAATGATATATTTTTACTAGTATATATTTTGGGAAATCTTGTTTTTATATGTAATATACAGCATGCATATGTGTAGTAAATATATACATGTATATTTACATACCTTCATAGTAAATAAACAGTGGACATCAGTTATTTAGTTCTTCCATGATTCAATTTTCATTTTATTATGCTTCCCATTCCCAAAGGGTGAGCATACAGTCACCACTTTGTCCATCCGTCCGACTTATAGTCCGGACTACTTCTCAGAAACTACTGACAGGAATTCAACAAAACTTTATGGGAAGCTTAGCTATGAAGAGATACACAGTTTCAGTATACCTTTTTTCTTGGGAGTTCCAGCACATTTCGAGTGCTGCATATTATATTAAGATTTTAACCATCAACAAAATGAGATTTTCCAATTAAGAGTTTGGCATTATAATCAGACTGCAGGGAGCATCCATTGGTTCCCTCGATACCTTGTTATTGGCTCAATTTGCTGTTGATAACATACAAGTTATTAGGAAAAACTGAAAATGTTTGTGGTAGTCTGTTTACATGCTGTGTTTTAAAAACAATTCCACAGGGAATGGTTAGTATAGGCTTTTCTTGAAAAGCTTTATCAGGAAGACATATTTTCACAGCATGAATACATACATAATAATCATATATAGCTGCCAGTTTGTGTCCTTCGACCCATATTGAATTTGAACTGGAAATGATGGCTTCCATCAAACTTGGCTTTAAACACGGACATTGTGTGCAAAGCAGAATTCCCATCACAATCTTTATACCAACATCACTAAATGAATTCTGCACAACCGTGTTTTCAAGTCGACACCTGAACACATTCCCTTTATCTTTTAAAAACTATCTACTAAAGTAGTGCTGCACCTGATTCCCAGCTGAGAATTATTGATCAAGCTGATTAAATAAAACACATGACCAGTGCTTTAGTAATATTTAACAGACTCGATATGCTTGTGACAACATCATCCTCATCATTACCATCATATACGAAAACTACAGCATTTAGTATAGATATAAATAGACAAATGACTAAGATTGGTAATCAAAGCACAAAAGTGCTGTGGGACGGTACCACGCGTCTCTGTAGCCAAGCTGGCAACTCATTGCATACAAGTTTCCCTTTTGTAACTAAACAGTTTTATAATATCAAAGTATGTGTACATAGGTAAGATGGTATGCATGTAATATGAAATAAAACTAAAACATAAGACAGAAATGCGAAAAAGAATAAAAAATTATTGAAAAATAGTAAACATTTTTTCCAAGAGATCAATTCCACTTGTTCTAGAAATTCTAGATTTTCAAACCGAAATAAAAGACAATTGTCAGTAATAATGGTAGAACCTTAAAATTGTAAAACAAGTGAAATGTTTGTCACAATTGTAAATAAATGAAATACAAAGATATCAGACCTTTGTGAAGTTATGATATCACTAGCTTGCCATAGGTTATGAGTTATCTTGTTGTTGTGGGGTATTTCCCAATTAATTTTCCAAGCACAGAGTGAGATGTACGTAGAAAGATGACACCGATAATTTTCGTAGTCGTGCACAAGACCATATCTACGATAAATCCAAAACTGTAAACAAACTCGTGTGTATTAATACATTGCTTTAAACCCCATCTGAACTCCACAGAAACAGCTAATTAGTTCACAAACCACTTTAGCAGGTCACTTTTTCAACTTTTCATTATATTGAAACGTTTATGATATTTCGTTCTGTGAACGTTGGAACTATTTTGTTTGCGTAGTTTTTAGGATGTGGACGCTTTTGACATGTTACCGGCTTTCAGTCTTTTTTGTGTCTTGAAAACGGGAACCAATTGTTGTATGCCTCTCAAATTGCCACACTACTATAGACGGTACCTGAGCAGTACCGTCCAAAAAAGCCTGTTTGTTTTTATTGAAATTATTAGCATGCCTGTACACCCCCTAGATCATTGAAGTTTCCCATAGACATCAGATTTAGGCCAATAATTCTAGTTTCTTAAAACATTCAAGAAAAGCGATAGACATGGTCAGATTACTATAAAATATATTTTCTCAAATAATTACAGAAATGTATTACAGGGCAAAATCTCGTTACTTTGAGAAACCTCAATGGTCTGTCACTTGTACTGGCTTCATCTTGACTATAGATATGCATAATTTCAATATAAAGAAACAATTAACACCTATTCATTAAAAAATTCTACACTTAAGGCTGTATAGACCACACTACTCTTTCTTAGATTGTCGCCTACATCCTGTGAAGGTGGCGACTGTAACCTGCCATATATGGCCTCTATGCTTCTCAATCATATTCCTGCTCTTCTGTAATCACCTATACATAGACAATGCATCAGCGAAAAAACAAAACAAACTATGTTCAATTCTGAATTCCTTTACTACATAAAATATTTGTTGCATAACTCATAAAACTTGAGACAAATAAATACAAAAATATCTCCTAGACCCAGAATTTTTTTTTCATTTTGAAGAAAACAAGAAAAAAAAGATGATTGAGCACCTTGGTATTGTAATTAAAACAACTGCAGGTAGCATAAAGTAGGAGTGACTTTTGAGGTCAAGTTTGACTAGTGCAATACTATTGCTAGAACAGGTAACTCTTGTAATACTATTTCAACAATGCCAAACATTCTTTACTATGTAGTATACTTATAACGTGACAATGTTTTACAGTATCCAAAATGGAAACAATTGTTAGTCACTTACTTCTGTGCTTCTTTTCAAAATGGTCATACATGGTAGTTTTATCAGTGAGGTTAATTTAAGTGTTAACTTATGAATGGAAATGGAAATAGTTTCAGAGTTGCAAAGTGAAAGCCAATTTTTGTTTTATCAATTCATAATTACTTTCGTAATATCAAAATATCAATCTATTGATAGTTGAAGGAACTATCAGCAATTGTTTTTGGATCGTGATTTTTTGTTATTGATGCATAGTTCAGCCCTCCTAGTTCAGGCCTCAGTGAAAATAAAGTTTTTGTTATAAAGGTTGCACTTCAGCAAAATAAACGTTTTTTAAGTTGATCTCTATAAAAACAAGAAATGGGCAATGCCCATAAACCAGGTTTTCAAGCTAGTTATTTTTAACCAAGGCTCTATTTGTATAATGAATACATGATGATCATCAATGCTGCAAAGGTATCGTAGGTGATACATGCGTACACACACTCACACTTAGATATATTACATGTATATGCAACAACTATACACCAAGTTTGATATCAATACACCCAAGCATAGCGAAGATATTAAGTGGAAACTGATTTTTAAATTTGAAGTGACCTTGACGGAACAAAAACAAAAAGCAATCCCAAAGCGAGCTCTCCACTTTTTCTTACTATACACTAAGTTCGATGTTAATATGATCAACGAAACTACAGTTATTCGTCGGAAACCAAATTGCTAATTTTAGTGACCTTGGCCTTTGACAGGACGAGTCCAAAAGCAATCCCAAGCAAGCTCTCCTAATGTTCATACTATACACCAAGTTTGATGTCAATATGATCAACAAAATAAAGTTATTCGCCGGGAACCAAATTGCTATTTTTAGTAATGGTGACCTTGACCTTTGGCGGAACAAACCCAAAAGCAATCCCATGCAAGCTCTCCACACGTTCTTACTATACACTAAGTTTGGTTACAATATGATCAATGGAACCCGCCTGCACACCTGCGAAACCACCCACACCATTCTAATAACCTGGTTTTCTTTGAAAACCTGGTTAATAAAGACCAAATAAAGGCTTATTTTGATCATGTAAATATATGGACTGATGCCGACAGTGCTCCCGTCACCACAAGGACGACAGGTTCCTGCCAGGGCAATCTGAGACTGTCTTTACAAATACTCAAATTAATATATGCACGTAGTTTCATCAGGCAGCAGTTTTCACAAGTGACTAGTGTAATATAAATTTTATGTAATATCCATAGCTCCCAAAAGCAAACTGAGAGAAACAATCTGTAGGTTTGAAGAGAAGGAATTGCAGGTTTTTAAAGTTTCTTTAGAAAAAAATAAAGGTCTTTAAAAGATTTTCCAAAAATCAAGGCTATTACAGGTTTTAACAAGAGTGGCAAACTGTCACAAAGTACGCCCGTCATAAGTCAGAGTTAAAACAAGACAAATTTTAGGTAATTTCTACAATCAAAGGGTGATACCTCCCGAGTGACTTGAGCGATATGGCTGGTTATCGAACTTGGCCGAGATATTATGCCCACAAACATTTTCACCAAGTTTGGTAAAGATCGGATGACTTAGACTCTTTGACTTGGAGAGTGGATGAGGGTGTTCCCATAATACGTCCAGTTTTTCAAACGGGCATATAAAAAGTTCACAATCAGGCCTGGAACTAACATAAAGGCCCTTAATCACTCCACTGAGTGCTTAAGCTTTTAAGTTTTAGAAGGTAGACCTCAATAAGATTTACTTCAGGCAATTAACCCTGATCATGTTTTTCAGAAGAATTGATAATTAAATCAAGCTTATTTTAGTAATTTTGGTAATGGACCTTGCCAGTATTATACCCGAGAGATTTGCATTATTAGCTCACTAGTTCCAGAGACATAGCTTAAGGTAGTGCTAACATACAGTCTCGATCCAACTACAGTAATGCTGATAAAATCTGTATGCATCAAAGTAATAAAAAGTTTTAACACTTCTGGAATGAATAAATGCATAAATTGAAAACAAACCAACTGACATTCTCTTTTCAACAGAAATCTAAATGCACAAATCAACTGTGACTGTACCACAATTCATACCTTGTTCATTCAAATTCATCAGGTAAATTTTTATTTCAAATAGCCCATTTCATTTTGATGAACATACATCGGGACCAGATATTTATTTCCAATGATACTAAGTTTTCGGATAGAAGGTTGACAAATAAATGAAATCCAACTGTAACTATAATGATATTGAATCCCTGGGAGTAATGTTTGTACTAAATTAATTATTCTAAATTATGTTCCCTCGTCAAGAACATCCATCCTTAACGTTGTATACTTTTCGATGAAAATGTTCAGCCTCTGACTTTAACTCGGCCATTTTTTGTTGGATAATGTCTGTCAAATGTTTTCGTATCTCTTCCTACAAAAATAAAATCACCATACATGTATTATTGATAAAAAATTCAATCAAATAACAGCTTAGTAGAATTACTGATTAATATTCAATAACAACACTCGCTAATCTTATAATCTTATTAACATTGTTACATCTTCTTAAGAACATACAACCTAAATAACCTGGTCAATCCAAGTTCTTAGTTTGCAAAGTAATTTTGTGTAATGTAGAAGCTAAATCTACACTTCATGGAGACAATGTCATTATCATCCTTGAAGTAGGAAAGATAATTTTTACTCTGCCAGCGTAATCTAAAGATACAGATCGTTTTCAAAACTCAAAATGACAAAAAATAAATACTAATAAATGAACCAAACAGTTAGAATTAACTATCTGCCTCATGACATGAATTAATCTTCGAAACAAAATTAAAATTAATAATCAAATATTTAAACAATTCAGATACTAAAATACAAAGACAACATACATCTGTAATGTAGATTTCTCTAAACTACAAAATCTTATGAGGCTACCAGTATTTTTCACTTCACTGGTAGTCTAGAAATAAGTCACTACAGCAAAAACTAGTAACTGTTATTCCTTCAGACTGACATAGGGACAAAGTTCTGTATTGGTACATGGAGAAAATGAACACCTCAATTTACCTGGGATTTCATAAGGGCTTTTAGTTTCTCAACTTCATGTGAAAAATCAATAGCATGACTGATGTAGATTGAAGTTTTCTTCCCAATACTCGGAAACAAAATTCCTTCATTAGGGAAAACATGATCAAATCCTAAAATGATAAAAAATAAATTAAGATCAATTTATAACAAGTTATACATGCAGATTACCTGGACCCTTCAATATATTCCTTGGAATTGATAATAACAAATTATTTACAGGAAAAATATCTTAAATGTTTGATGCATCAAAGCATGCTTTTCAGCAAGTTAATACAGATCAAAAGTTCAACATTCAACATGATTGCTAAGCACATTTAAATTGATAAAAATGTGCATGTCAACTCCATTTAATTTAAATTATACAGTTTGCTTTCCATGTAAATGACAATTCTACATTCAAAAGATACTGACACACTTCAATTCAAGGTATGAAAACAATGAGGTTAATGAACAATACAGTGACACCATATGTTTAAAATTTAGTGACAAAATGTCACAGTTTTAGACAAATGAAAGAATCTCATCTGAGATTTTATTGAGGAAGTCAGTCTGATTACATTTCATCACATTTCAGCCTAAATTGTGACCTACTGGTAGTGTTTACAAGCCGTTTGTTGATGACAGATGATGATAGGTACAGGACAGTAAACAAATTCACGATGAGCACCTTGTGTTCAGGAGAGCTAAATCATGTAACCAGGCATAAGAATGCAAAAATTCAAAATCAGCTGAAAATTCGACAAGGAGACCAGGGGCCGCTGAAGCTCCGGGCTTATAAGCATCTAAGGTGGCTTAGTTGTCTCAAAAATGGCCCTTGGGAGCGTCATATCCGCAGATTTCCGTGAATCAGCGGAAAATTCTCATGCCTGTGTTACTTTCAAATATATTCCAACATTTACAAAAACTGACACATTGTAAATGTCAGAGTTTGAGGTACATACCAACATGATGTATCAGCAGAACCAATGGAGTAATAGAAGGATCTGATATAAGCCGACCAACACCTGAAGTGTAAAACATACCATTTCAGTCCTTCTTCAACACAAGTGCTTTATTCTGTTTTCAAACAGTTTTACAATATATCTATGATGTTAAGACATACCCAGCCTCTTTGATTTTACTACATAAGTGAATTTTGTAATAACCAGAAAACTCTCTGCACAAGGCCAAGTTTCTTCAAGAATGGGACAGAGCTATGTACAGTAAGTTAATTATCACCATTCGTCTCAACATGGTGATATTTTTTCAATAACAATAATCCTGTTTAATCAATTTAAAGTCATTTATAATTTAATTACTTATAATTTATAATTGATCCAATGCAAAATTCTTCTTAGGGGAAATTATCAGTAATAACTGATAAAGAAATACTTTAACTTTGACATTGAAGTCATTTAGCCTGCTGTGCCATCGCCAGAATGAGATATAAATTCCATTTTTTAAACAGTAAAATTCTAAAGAATTCAACATGGAATAATTGTTTACCAGATATATAACAGTTAAACAAGGAGGCACATTAGGGGAACTGGAAAATCAACAAGTAAACCTGATGGTACACCAATCATGTACTTACCCCACTTAAGCCTCATTGCCTTTTGTTCTAGATTTATTTTACCTGCACAATGGAAACATATAACATACCGGTAACTATATTAATAAGATATACACATGCTAAATACAACACATGTGTTGAATTAACGAGAGTCCGAATTCAGGGTAAATTGTTGGGTACGCAAACAAATCATTTTAACTGTCAAAATTTAAATGTTACGGTACCATTTATTAAAATATTTGTTACCATCTACAATAATATGTGTTTTTCTTTAAACCCATTTCGACAAACGTTTCATCAAGATTGTGCCAAAATTGTAACCGCTAGTGTGTCCACAAACAAGTTGTGGACAGACACCTGGACAACAGACAATGGACATCCAACAATCCTAAAAGCTCACCATGAACACTTAAAACTCAGGTCAGCTTAAAAGGCATAGACTAGTTGATCATGACAAGTGCACATCCAAGTCAAGAAGATCCACAAAGACACAGAAATACAGTATTCATATATCTTACCCTCTGGAAATACATGGACCCATTTCCCTTTATTTAACTCTTTGACACAGAAATCCATGGTCTTCTGATAAACGCCAGATCCACGATGCACAGGGAGAACTTTGCCGACAGCCATACAGAACGAACCAAATGGACCCTTGAAACAAACATCTTCTGCTCCAGTTGACCAACGAAACTTATCAAACTTAAATAATTGTCTCCAATCTAAAAGACCTGAAATTGTATAAAAAATATAGTTTTAATACATAGATGAATTTGAAAGTTCATTGGATTATACACCATTTAAGCCATACTAACAGTTGAATAGAAATTGTCATCCAGCTAAAAAAGCAAAATATATAGATAACTAGATGGTTGTTTTTTAATAAAAACATATGTCTCCCAGATGGCAGTTTGTCAGTTATTGTAATACTGATACAAGATGTTAGAATAAAATATCAAGCAAACAAGAAAGATAGTGTTTGATGAGTTTACCATGCACTGTATATGTATAAAAACATGAAAGGGCCATAACTCAGTGAAAAATTATCTGAGCGGAACGAAACGACAAGGATGCACAACTACACTTGATACACATTAATCCTGTGAAGTTTGGTTGAAATTGAGACAGCTGTTTTTGAGATAAAGTGTGAACAAACTTCACCATGCACTGTATAAAAAATTAAAAACTTCAAAGGGCCATAAGTCAGTGAAAAATTATCTGAGCGGAACAAAAAACGAAGATGCACAATGACACTTGATGTTGATCATTCCTGTGAAGTGTGGCTGAAATCCAACCAGCAGTATTGGAGATGAAGCACAGACTAACTCCATATGTATAAAAACATCAAAGGGCCATAACTCAGTGAAAAATTATCAGAGCGGAACAAAAAACAAAGATGCATAACTTCACTTGATGTTGATCAATCCTATGAAGTTTGGCTGAAATCGAAGCAGCAATATTGGAGATGAAGCATGGACAAGCTAAAAGTGGACGAATGGACAGACGCCGGAGGCAAAAACAAAATGTCTCGCTCGGAGAGAGGGAGACATAATAAGTATACACTTAAGAGTTATCCGATTAGAATATTGCGTCCGGAATAAAAATGTCATCTGACGTACCAAACAGAATATTTAGAACACAGTATCGAACTGAATGGTGGGAATAAAGAACCTAAAATAATCAAACTTTTATTAAACGTTGAAGCGTTATAAGAGACCATTTCTGTATTACTCAATTTACTGATGATTGTCATTTCAGCATTTTCAAATTTCTCAGTTTGTATATATCTTTTTCAAAGAAACTGAAATTGGTTTCCACTTAAAAATAAACATATGTTAAACAAAGCAAATAATATCAGAACTTTATATTACTCCACAAAAGTGGGTCATCCAATCTGCTTGTATGGTTACTGACTGTCAGTACACCTCTACCGTGACTATCATCCAGTATATTTCTAAATTCATTGTGGTTGAACACCCTTGTACTGTTCAATACTTTACCTGAAAAATATACACAGAACTGATTGATATATTAATATAAGCACACTACAGCATGAACCAATACTTACTCTAGTCCATTTGACAACGTATTTTAAAGTAAATCCAGTTTATAAGAAATACAACCCCTAGTGTGTTACAAGCATTACATTTTTCTTATTCTAAACTCAGAACTTAAACCATTAACCCTTATCATGCTAAGCACGAGATATCTCGGTTTTACAATTCCCACAGCCAGTGCGAACCACGAGATACCCCGGCTTTCTATAAGTAGTGGATACACTATTGCAATACATATCCCAGTATCAGGTTACTGATAAGCAATTATAGGTGAATGGTGTGGGAACACCATGGCGAATGTTTATGACCTGTTGATAACACATTCAAGACAAATGGTATCAAAAATAAAGCTTGATTAGGTGTAATGTATGTGTGTATAATTCAGAAAAATACATCAAAGAGACACATCTGCTTCATAATCATTTTCTGGAATTTTCACAGCACAAATCTATACTTAAACCTTATAAATAGAATAAATGACTGCTTTTTTAGTGATAATCAATGATTGTTTTAATATTTCATTGTCAACAGGTGTCATGATTTATGATTTAACAAATATTTCCAAATCTAAAACATGTTTTCTTTTTCTTTTTTGTGTTTTATTTATATTTTAAAACAGAAGAAATTAATTTTTAAAATTGGTGAATTGTACTGGTTTTTTTATATCATTGCAAAGCAAATTTTATTCTGTTTCAGAAAATATTTGGGTTGTATGCAATAACATTTATAATGAATTAATTAGAGCAACTAAAAACAGTTAACCCTGTTAACCCAAATTTCCCAGCGAGCTGCCGAGAATTTATTCAGCAGTGAGGGGTATGATAAGCCATTAGGTAGCCAGCACGTTAAGAGTTAACTATTAGTGAATGAAACAGACTAGCATCACATGCAGATAAGAACAAACTATTTAATTTTCAACTCGGTCAATTTCTTAAGACGAACCCAAGCACAGCAGATACCATATGCCCCATATAAACGGCTGCGGGACAACTTGACCCCTACCAACTCGGCCCCTAAGTCAACTTGACCCCTTTTTATTTTTTAGAGGATCAGGTAAAAGATGATTTACTAATAAGTAATTAGAATTATTTTGTGAAGCAATATTTTAATCTGTAAATGTAACACATGCCTTTGTCTGACTTGATTTGGGTTATGTTTGGTCGATTTATCCATTTTCATATTGTGTTGTGCTATGTAGTTGTTTTCAATTTTTATGATGCTGTGTTGTTTTAATTATCATTGCTCTTCCTTGAAGGTGTTAATTTATTCTTTTATAAGTTTGTGTAATTGTCAAAACATTTTAAGACTGAATCTCAGAATTAGATTTAGAATCAAAGCAGATTTCTTTAATTTTAAATGAATAATTAAATACATGTAAAACACCAAAATGCCATAACTTCATAAGCATACATCAAAACAAACGCATATATAGTTGATATATTCTTTCATTTCAAACTATATTTTATTCATTTATATTACAATATTATGTCATATTCGGCATTTATACATCAGTCATGGCGAATACCCATCGGACAGTCGGACCTGATAAAGAACGACCAGGTGCGATGTAGAAGGTCTGTGCGTCGGTCCGTATGTCCGATACAGTATGGATCCGATGTAGAAGGTCTGTCCGTCAGTCCGTATGTCCGATACAGTATGGATCTGATGTAGAAGGTCTGTGCGTCGGTCCGTATGTCCGATACAGTATGGATCCGATGTAGAAGGTCTGTGCGTCGGTCCATATGTCCGATACAGTATTGATCCGATGTAGAAGGTCTGTCCGTCAGTCCGTATGTCCGATACAGTATGGATCTGATGTAGAAGGTCTGTGCGTCGGTCCGTATGTCCGATACAGTATGGATCCGATGTAGAAGGTCTGTGCGTCCGTCCGTATGTCCGATACAGTATGGATCCGATGTAGAAGGTCTGTGCGTCCTTCCGTATGTCCGATACAGTATGGATCGGACCTGATAAAGAACGACCAGGTGCGATGTAGAAGGTCTGTGCGTCGGTCCGTATGCCCGATACAGTATGGATCCGATGTAGAAGGTCTGTCCGTCAGTCCGTATGTCCGATACAGTATGGATCCGATGTAGAAGGTCTGTGCGTCGGTCCGTATGTCCGATACAGTATGGATCCGATGTAGAAGGTCTGTGCGTCCGTCCGTATGTCCGATACAGTATGGATCCGATGTAGAAGGTCCGTGCGTCCGTCCGTATGTCCGATACAGTATGGATCTGACAGGTTTTTCAACATCCGTTGCTTTTTACACGATCTCAAATATTCTCAAAATCTGCTGTGTTTTTATTGACTTTGGTCAAGTTGGTGTGGCTTGGGCAAGAGGCATTATTGAACGAAATTGAAGTCCAAAAATGTGTTGAAATACAGCATTGAGTAAATGAAAGGTAAGAGTTAAAAACACACAATCACATATGATTAACTTGAGTAGATTAATTATGATCAGAAAGTTTAAGAAACTCCAAAAAGTATTTTTATAGAAAAACATTATGTAAACATCAATAACGTACCGACAAATTTACTAGTGGCTAGAAACAAAGCACATATAGCTCTGCAAGAATTGTTCCATAGAAAGCGTTTAAAAGCCGGCTTAGCAGCGTGAAACTTCAGATGTTCTCTATAGTTCAATTTCCACACAGACATGATATTGCAATAGTCGCTTATACCATTATCAATCTAACACCATTCGGATAACCTCGGCCAACTACCTCCCGTAGAGTAACGAAGTGGTACGGAAATATCCGAGAGCTGTCGAGAATGAATCTAACACGTCTGTGTTTTAACAACAAAAAATGCCTGTCACGATAATAATAATAAAATAATAGATGAAAGAAAATATTGACTTACACCATGACACCGGTTGTAAAAACATTTGTGTCTGAAGAACTTACGTAACTAAATTTGTGAATGTTGTAAGAGACCATTTGTTTACATGCAGGATGCTTCTGCATAAATAATGTCAAAACTAAAATCATGACATGGCTTCATCCTGTCGTGAAAAAGACACCAATTGGCTGGTCAACAGCATCGTACCTGGTTTCTATTTTGGTTGCATCGTTGGCTAAAGTTTGGCTTGGTAAGTTGTCAAATACTAGTTAAATGCTCGAAGTGTCATGTAGTTCGGATGGCTGCGGGACAACTCGATCCCTGAAGAATTCGACCGCATACCAAATCGGCCCCTAAGTCAACTCGACCCACGTCAACTCGACCCCTAAGTCAACTCGACCCCTAATTTTGCTAAGTCAATTCGACCCCTCTGTTTTGTTATCGGGTGTAGTGTAAAAGATTATTTACTCAAAATAAATTATAATTATTATTTTGTGTAGCAATGTTTTAATGGATAAATGTAACACATGTAATTGCCTTTGTCTGACCCGATTGCGGGGGTTGATTTATCCATTGTTCTTCTTTTATAAGTGTGTGTAATTGTCGAAACATTTTAAGACTGAATGACAGGTATTTTCATATCATCTGAGGGGTCAAATTGACATGCCGAATAATTGGAAAATAGGGGTCGAATTGCACAGGGGTCGAATTGACTTTGTTTTTTTTTGTGGGGTTCGAATTGTTCAGGGGTCGAGTCGTCCTGATACCGTTCGGCTAGATAAAGTTTCGTACGTGTCTTCTTTGAAATAGAAGATACAAACTTTACTGCTATGACTAGACTCCATTGGTCATGAAATAGAAAAAAAACATTGTAGCACAAACTTTTAGATATAAATTGACACATAATGATAGAAGCTGTTAATTGTTAGACAGTGAGCGAGTGGCTACAATTTGTAGTGGTGTGGGGTTAGAAGGCCGCCCAGGTTGGCTTAGTCTGTAGAGCGCTGTACTAGTGTTTAGGGGATCATGGGTTCAAGCCTCACATCGGGCGCACTTTTCCCCCTTGATTTACTGCAATCAGGTGGCAGCGGTGTTTGACAGCCTCCAATGCCGGAAGGGGGAGGAGTGTAGTGGTGTGTGGTATGACGGCCGCCCATTTAGCCCAGTCGGTAGAGTGCTGTACTAGTGTTTAGGGGGTTGTAGGTTCGAGCCTCACATCAGGTACAGTTTTTCCTCTTGATTTACTTCAGATTTGTTGTACCCTAATCCTATAGACTTGTGTTCTAGGATTACAGGAGTCCAGTAATTGTACTCAATACACGTTGTATAGGCTACAATTTTGAGAGCTAAGCTTGGGTTAAGAGCTAAGCTTGGGTTAAGACCAAAAAACACTATTACCTTCAATAACTACAAAACGCTTCAAATACGCCCTCGATAATATTAATAGAAAAGATACAGCCGTCCCGGGAATATGAAATATTTACAAATAAAGTTTATATACATAGTTCTCACATCTACAATATTAACCTCCCTTGTTCTGAATTGTCGGCCATTTTGATAGGCAAATTTAATAAAGTAACTGTGGGTAGGTTATTTTTAGTTTAGTACCGTAATTGCTAAAAGACCAAAAAAAAAATCATTGATAAACCTGAAAAAATAAATTGAGGCGCGGCATTTTCATGAATCATTCAAAAAAAAGTTATGGATGGCCTAATTATACTTGCTTTATTTACCCTTCAGCAAAAACTTTTGACAATTCAGTTATTTTTTCAATAACTTGTTAAACATTTTCATTCTGAATATGACCTGCCCTTCACTTTATAAACTATCAACTGTAGCGAATGCAGAAATATAATGATTCAGTGTATGGTATCTCATGCTTTTCAGGAAACTTGAACAAAGCTACTGTGTTTAACAAGAAACAGTTTCTACACCTTGTAGAAAATCGTTCAGAAAAGCAAGGTTTGGTGACAGTCAGTAACCATTTTTCCTGTGTGGATGATCCTCTAATGTGGGGTAGGTTACAGCTACCTACACTTTGAAGCTGAAAATACAAAATAGAATCAAGATATATTATGCAATTATCAACCACTTATTTGATGTAGTTATGCCATTGATGTCAATCTGCAAATTATAAAGACAGCAAAAATATAAACCATATGAAAAAGATAAACATTATTATTTTCGAACTTTTCTAGGCTTACACTGTAATTTTTACTGCTGTGATTGTATTGTGGGAAATTCATATGAAGCATACAATGTACAAGATGAATTTTTATGTAAGTACACCTTACAAGTTTAGCAATTTTTTTTGGTGTAAATTCATACAAACTAGATATTATGCTCCTGTTTCAGCTGCTTTAAGATGGATCAATTTAACTTCTTGTGCTTAAATAGTTATCTTACCACGTTAAATCTGAAGTCTTCTGTGTAAATAGACTACTTAACTCAATTTTCAGCATTTCATACTAGTCAAGTGTTTTGATAATTAGTGTGTATCATATGCAGTTGTATGGTATAATTTTTTCAGGAATCATACCATGGAAAAATATGTTTTTAGACAGAAAATATTGGAGATGGATACCAAGCGCAGAAGAGATCTGCTTTCCTAATTATATCACTGCACTGTTCTTCTCTTTGGGAAGGTAAAGTACTGCAGTTGTATTTTGTGTATGATAAAATATATAAATAATAGCTATACAGTATTCACTCTGTATTATCTTGAACGTAACTAAATAACATCACATGGATGTTCTCAATGTCTGAAGGACTAGAGACTAAACTGGAAAGTGACTTTTGTAATATTATCTGTGGTATGATACATTTGTAATTGGTGTACAATGAAATATTATAAAGAGTATGCCAGAACTGCCATCAAATTAAAGTCGGTCATTCATTCTTTAATAACTTGTCTTGAATCTGCCAAACTCTTGGAATTAAATCGTCATTTTTAATGATTACAGTTTACTGGTATACACATTAATCTTAATTCAACTTAGGGAAACCAATCTTCAGATGTCCATAACTGTTCTTGGTGAAATTGTGCTGTTTGAATTGTTCAATATTAAAGGTTTTACAAGATGTAATTGTATAAGAAGATTTAGCTAATACCAAAATCACCAAAGCGCTTAATGTAGCACTTCAATCTTTTGGCAACACTTTGAAAGACAAGAGCATCTTCCTACATTGAAAGGAATAAATGTTACCAATATTTAAGACTCTTTATATTAACCGTTTCTGAAATCTTGAAGTTTTAATTTAGAGAAATTATTATTATTTCTATTTTTCGACTTTTTGGTAGAAAAATCTGTAAAGTTACTTTTAATATATAAAACATAGGCCATAGTATGTATATTGATATTTATTTGCAGATGTGTTCCTGTAAGACGAGGAGATGGCGTATATCAGAGAGGAATGGATTTCTGTCTGGATCGACTCAGTCTCGGAGACTGGGTACATATGTTCCCTGAAGGTTTGTACTTGTAAACCACTAATGAATTTTTTTGCTAAAAGGAAACAGTTGTTGATGTGTTTGCTACTTGCTATGACTATTTGATTAATGGTATCCATTGCTCTTTGGTATTTTAAAATTGTTTTGCCTGTCAATTTAATTTTTTGATTGGATTATTCCATTCTTGGAAATAGGTAATCAATGGTATTCATTTAAACTTGGGACAGTTTCAGTCATCTGTTATGATATAGTCAGGTAAGAAGATTAATGTTGTGCAGCCTCTAAGATGTAATAGCTAAATGAAACTGACTAGTTTTGTTATTCCGGAAAAAAAAAGTTTAAAGGAGACACGTGTCCAAATAATCTTGTATTTTACAAAGAAAAGAGTTGATTCTTATACATCAGTAAGAATAGTGTTTATTTTATTTTTTTGTAGGGAAAGTGAATATGGAGCAAGATTACATGAGGATAAAATGGGGTTAGTTGTCTGATATATTATGCCCTTGCCATCTGAAGAATGGCAAAGGTCATAAAGTGTCACCACTGACCGTCCATTCCTGGGAAAAATTGGTTTCCAATGAATAACTCAAATCGGGCATATAAGCATAGCATAATAAAGTATAGGTCAAGTACTATTTTTGGTTACAATCCAAGAATTTATTTTTAGGGTAGATGTGGACCTTTTTTCATCTTAAAAAAATGGAATACATGTATGATCAATCCAAAGCAGGGGCATATGTGTCTTATGGACACATCAAGCTTTTATATTTACTTTATAAGAGTACGCATCAATTGTGGGTGCCCTATAGTAATCACCGTTCCATAACTGTGCGAGCATCCGTCCATCTGGTCGGGTGTCAGGGTGGGTGTCCATCGGGTTTGGTTTCTGCTCAAGAATGCTTGGGCCTATGATCCTCAAACTTGATACACCACCCGTTTATGACAAGTAGATGACCCCTATTTATTTTGAGGTCAAAGGTCAAGGTCACAGTGTTTTGTTTTCTTTAGAAAATTCATTTTTACCCCTTAACAATGTACAATGTATTAAATTGCCTGTATCAAGGCTATCATGCAGGGTCCTGATCACATTTGTGATAGCTCTAGTTACTACAAGTTTTTTCTGAGGACACTGCATATTGGTTGATCTTTGATTATTACTCACTTTCTGTGACAGAGAATACAGCTTATTCATTATGTTACCGAGAGCTGCTTTCATTTTCTTCACAATATTTTAATTGCCTATAATATCTATTGGATATCAGAGTGTTTATGAGTTTACTTTTTACTCTGTATCTGTTCAATTGTCATTTTCTTTTCGAATTGAGTTAATACAAAGTTACCAAAACATTTCTTTAATGGTAGTATAACAAGTAAAATGATAATAAAGACTTTATTTCAACAGGCTGCACTTTTTGGACAACCCAATCTTTCATGTGGGCCTCAAAAGTATGATTACAATTTAACCATATTAATTATTTTAATCCTGAATAAAATTATTGCTTTTCTTGTACCTTACTAAAATGAGCGTAGACCCTATATACATGTACAGGTCTTAACTATTTAACAGGTGTTGGAAGGTTGATATCAGAATGCGCTGTGGCTCCAATTGTTTTGCCAGTTTACCATATAGGTAAATACATTATCATATACAGCTATAACTTAAACTAGAAATATCTTTAAAAAAAGGTAAATGGCATAGATGGAATGATTTTTGCAGACTGTGAAATGGAAATTTATTTAAAACAAAACGGTAGAAGTTTTCCATTGAATACAATGAATAAATTATTACGCTAGGCAAATAGTTCTCGTGTAATGCCTTCAGTTTTTCTTTAACATCAACAATTTGCACATTGCTCTATTGTGATTAAGTGAAATATTTGTATCAAGAATCGGAACTCTGATTTTGCCAGAGGAGTACGCTACGGGAAAAGAAGTATTTTTCAACAATTGAAAGAAATCATGTCAATTTTTGTTAGAAAAAAGAACAAATATCGACTATTTAATATGCTTTATTTCTTGCATTAAGTTTAAATAAAGACTTGGGGAAAAAGTGAATTATCTTTTAGAGACACCCTGCTTGGTGCCTCTCCACTTAAAATATGAACCAATCACATCGTCTGATTTGTTGCTTATTTACATAACGCACTTCATATACAACATTTGATTGGTCTGAAATGTAGGTCAAAAATCAATATTATACAGCTACGCCGAAAATACAAAAACCAATTACATTGTTGATGGTCTATAATTGGTTTATGCTTTGTGCATGGTTATAGCAATAGTACTAAATACTGTCATAGTAGGTTTGTGTAATAATTGATCAATCTTTATACTCGGTTTACACATTAGCCTGGTCTAATGATTGCATGTTTTTACACTGTGAGTAATACATTGAAATTTATATTTTCTGTCAATGGGATTAATCCGGTTTATACTGCTTGAATTCATTTAAAATGATTTGTTGAATCTTTCTTATTTTAGTAGATCTATGTTTTAATTGTCTGAAGGCAATGTTTTGTTGAATAAATCTTACATCTCTTTCCCATTGTTTATTATTACCAAGTTACCACTTGGAGCCAAACTCTTACCCTGTAAATAATAAATGAATGTAAATATTTTGTACTGTTGCAGGTATTGATTCGATTTTACCAAATAGGAGGCCATACATACCCCAGATAAGAAAGGTACGAGTTTGAAAGATAAAATACTAATACTGTTGGCCACATTACAAATAATTAAGTAATTCATAATTGTTAACAATGATTGGTCTTATCTTCTCACTGCAAAGTCTAAATATTTTTTTATGTTTGCTCTGATGGAGGATAACATTTGTCACAGGCTGAAAATATGAATTCATATTTACTGAAAACTATAAACGTTGTCCCATGTAGTGTAGGAATGAACTTTTTGTATTATATAATGCATTTTTTTGGTCTAGAAAATTAGAGTTTTTAGATAGATCTCTAGGTGTTTTTGTAGTGTTTAATACAAACATTCCCTCTAATCTTACCATTATTTCTGAATGCCTTTGTGCTTGGTTTAATTTTGTGTTCAAACATTTCTGTACAAATGACTGCTTGCTATTATTTCAGGATGTTACTATAGTGGTTGGGGAACCTTTAGATTATACAGATATTCTTGTCCAGTTAAGGAAGCTCAGTAAAAATCCTGTGAGTTGGTTCTCTTTTAAATATTTTACAAGTTAACTTTTATATGCAGATCTGGTGAGAACAAGTCTGTTTTTTCTCAGTGGTGAATTTCAGTGTGAACAATTGTGTCCATGACTTTTGCTTCTCGTACATCAGATCAGATGTGAGGAATCGTGGCATTATGTAAAGAACGAAAATTTCTGTTTTTGTTTTAAAATACTGATAATCCAGGTTTTCAGAGTATTCAAAACTTCACTACATGTACTGAGTTGTAAAGAGTTACTGAAGAGCTGAAGAGTGCAGTGTTTTTATTCAGCAGTGGTATGATGAAGAAACTGTTTCAAAATGCATGATGACTTTGTGATGGTATTGACAAGTTTGTTGTAAAAAACCTTTGAATCCAAAAGTTTATATGTACCGGTAATATGTTTCTGAACCTTATTTTACAGATGGAGATAAGAAGACATATAACCGATGATATTCAAGACAAACTGTTCAAATTACGGGTAAAAGCTGAAGATATACACAACAACAGACTTTGCCAGGATGATGTGTGATATCAGATATTGACTAGTCAACAGCATTGACCACGTTTTTTCTATTATACACATATTAAGTTTGTTTCTTTTCTCTGTTGCTGATATACACTATCTTTGTGAACATTCCAGTTTCATATTCTCAGGGGATCTTGTGAGTTTAATCCTTGATTCCGCTGTATAATTATATTTGTAACTTTATAATGTTATCACTGGCACTATTTCGTTCATCATTTTCGGCGCATATCTCTGTGGTAACCATCAGGAAGCAGGAACAATGTTTATCTTTTTTATTTGTGCAATATGTCATTGATTTAAAATAGCTTTAATTTTTGTTTAAATGTGCAATATTGCTTAATGAAGGAACAAGGACTTCATCAAGTACTTGAATAGAATGAGTTATCTGCTCTTGGTAATAAAAAGAAACAAAGTTGGAACATAAAACTGTATTTTTTTTGGCATAGCTGTAAAACATTGATTTTGACCCTCATTTTTGACCAACCAAATGTTGTCCTCTGACCAATCATATGTTCGCCCAAGAGGCAACAAATTGGGATTTTGTTCGCCCAAGAGGCACTAAACGGGGTTTTCATAAGATATTAGTATATATAGATCCGAGTTAATTTTTTGTAAGGATTTATTTTTCAACATGTTGCAAAAAACTATTTCATTTAACATACCGGAAGACATCATTCTATCTACGCCGTTTAACTTTTTTATAAAGATACATGTACATGTATTTCTTGTTTGATGAATTATCTGAAAGTGCTTCATGCAACAAACAGGACACTTGAGAAATGCATTGAACTAAACCGTAGTAATCAATATTGAGGTATGTAAACAGAAGATCAGTACATACAATGTACTATTATTTTTCTGGTAAATTCTATTAAATAAACTAAACTGTGTTCTATTTACTTATGTACTATTTTTACTGTTCTGACTGATGTTCTAGTTTTGCAATCAATATTTCTTTCTGGAAATAAATAAGTTTTGGCTATGTCATGTATACATTACAGGTCTTCTAACAAACATACTTGAGAATACAGTGATATGCATTTAGTGATGAGTAAGGTATTTTTTAACTCGACCCAGTATGACAGATGACTTCTGTGGTCAATAGCATTGGTCTTATCTTGTTGAAGATATGATGTTTATATTGTATTGTTTTCCTTGCAAATTAGATATTATTGTCTTTTTTTGTGTTAATGTTTTACATGGTATAAAAGGTGCTCCTGAACCGTGTACTGAGGGTGGGGTAACCATGTAGGTAGTAATAGATTGCATAGCGTCCTACAGTTTCTTTGAACAACTTCTTTTCCTGAACTGCTAGATAGATTTTTACCTAACATGGTTTGTAGCATTCTGGTAAAGTCTGTTCGTATGGATTTTCTTCTCTGTATTTAGGAGCTGTCAGAGCTAAGCAGCAAAAGCTTTAATGAACTTTTTCTCATGAATACAAACCGTATGATGAATTGAGGTGAGCAACAAAGGGCTACAAGCTCATCTTGTTATTTTAATTTTACGTCTTATTTTAAAATTCTTATTTATATTGCTATGACAAAGAGAATTACATTGTATATACATGTACTTCGCTTGTACAGGGTGCTAAAACGTTTGTTTTCTAAGTTTGAATTTTAAATTTTTAAATTGTTCTTCCCATCTATGTCGCTATGGATCAATGATTTGCTTCTGTGTGAGAGTTCTAGATGAAACAGATATTCATGAAAAAGTAGTATATTTTCATGATGTGAAATATAGCCAGTGTACACAGCATTTTTTCATTTTATCTACATTCAAACTTTGTGAACAAGCATTTTTAACACACTGTACACCACAGTCATGCAATTTGTAGTTTTTCTAGATTACAATCTAACTTTTGTCTGGTTTTACAATGTATATTATACTTCAGGTGGTGTCTTGTAGTTTAGTTTGTCTTTGTAGCAACTTATTCTCTCTTCTACATTTAAACCTAAATTTTAGGTTTATTCTGATGTGATGCTTTTTAACTTGTTAATGTTCAATGAATACACATGTTTTATTATCTGCAACTTTAACTTGTTAATGTTCAATGAATACACATGTTTTATTATCTGCAACTTTTACTTGTTAATGTTCAATGAATACACATGTTTTATTATCTGCAACTTTTACTTGTTAATGTTCAATGAATACACATGTTTTATTATCTGCAACTTTTACTTGTTAATGTTCAATGAATACACATGTTTTATTATCTGCAACTTTTATTTGTTAATGTTCAATGAATACACATGTTTTATTATCTGCAACTTTTACTTGTTAATGTTCAATGAATACACATGTTTTATTATCTGCAACTTTTACTTGTTAATGTTCAATGAATACACATGTTTTATTATCTGCAACTTACTTATTTTTCTTCTCTATTTTTATTGATTTTTCATTTTGTTCGTGTACGGAGCAGGTAGTGTTTAAGTAATGTCACAGCATTACAAAATAGAAAAACTTACAGAATAAAAACAACTGAAATAGCATTTGACCACAGACATATTAACCTTATGTTCGTGATTTGACCCAATTTCCCAAAAGTGTATTACTATGCGACAAGTACTTTAGCACGAGCCACTTTAACCCTTTACTCCATAGACCCCTAACCCATTTACCTACTGTATCCTGATAAGAGACTGGTCACATAGCCTACACTATCTCCATACAGGTTATTGGAAAATAATCGGTGATTGACACCTATATACTTCAACATGAAATAACAGTGTAAAGAATTGGTTTAATCATTTATATGTAAAAGTAGTAGGGAATTGAATTTTCTGTATAATGATGTAAATTATATTATTGTGGGTTACAAATTATGGAAGATACAGGAATAATAATGTAAGATACATACAATTGGCGAATTTCTAAAAAAAGTTTTATGGTGAAATTGTGATTATAATCCCAATTGAACATATTAATTGGTTATTACAATTATTTATATACGAAAACAATTTATACTCCAGTCACAATTTCAGTCAATATTTCTAATTATTCAATTTTTAAATGAATTTATTCATGCAAAAAACACGTTCAAACACACTGTAGATGTTCACATATGTAAGTAAAACCGAGTGCCCAACACTTGAATGGTTGATCCTTATATTGTAATCAAACATCAAAATTAGATTAATATTGCTTTAAACAAAGACTTTTGTGTCTAGTTATTCACCAGATGTTATAATATGACAAAAAAAACGTGTGAACACTACCAGTGTTCTTCAGAGTAAATTTATAAATCATTGCATCTAATAAAAGCTGAACAATAAATTAGAAAAGCTTACATCGTTAAGGTTTAATAACTTCATTCCGAAACAGTACAATAAATGCATCGATGGATTGTTGTTGCCATGATGTTTCTGGCCAGTAGAAGAGAAATGTCATTGGAATGAAAATGTAACATTTCGTATTATAAGCATTGAATAATTGCTTCTAAGAGAAACTAAGATTGGAGTGGATGTAAATTACGTAATGTTTGATTGTTGACTTGTGATATAAAACAGGCCAACAACAAACTGTTTTTGATGCTGCAATATGAATGAATTTCGAATCACAATTGTTGAAACTCGTCACATTCAACTCGATGTGAAACAATACACGCTTGTATTTTTGCACTGAATTTTGTGGGTATTCTGATATAAGTATTCGTTGAAACAGCTAATGGAATATTCATGAATACAGACAAAATTATTCTGTAAGATTTACTGTTTCGTGTTTTATGGTGTTTTTCGACAGTAGTTCAGTTATATACGGCTGTCAGTTGACTTAACCAGTGCTCCTGGGATACCAACCAGTACCAGTCCGCTCCTCCGCAAGCTAATGACAACTTCCGAGTCTACGCAAATAATAGTTCAGAGGTGGGGGACAAATGACTTTGGGCGCATAACATTCAGTCAAACTATCCATTAAGACAGAATAAGTACATGATTCTGCTTTAAATCCAGTTTTTCTGATGTTAAACTACTGACATGAACAGCTGGAGGTTATGTAATTGTGCTGAAGGGTAACACAGGTCATACAATGTTGGCATGCTTGAATGTAAAGCTTGTATTAGACATTGGAAGTGCAACTGCTTGTCATAATTTATGTTTATTCAAATTGACGACATTTTTAGTCAATGTTCACTGTTTAGCATTGCTTGCTACAAAATGTGATAGACAGCTTGTGAGTGTTATTATAATGTTATAATAACCAAAAATCACAGATCCACAAGATATACCGACTTAAAACGTAAAAATACCGCTGACATAATATGGAAACATAGTGTAAAATGTGATAATTTGTTTACAAACAAGTCACTATATCTGTACCAAGCAAGCAAATCCAAACTCCAGCTATCAACAGCCCCAGGCCTTTAGCGCTCACAGCGCTTTGATTCAATAAATTTTCATTCAAATACGGCGGCTTGTTCACCTTCAATGAAATTAACAACTGGTACTAACTTCCTCTACTACAAGCAACTGCTTTTTTCTCCATATGTGCAGACAACCGTAGCCAATGTCACGGAAGAACACAGCCTGACCAACCCGGGAACCGAACCCGGATCTGCCAGGTGACAGTCTAGCACACTACAAAATGAGCTTGCCGGGCGAGATACACACTGGAGTCGTATTCAGAATAACAACTTGAGTCGCCTTGAAAAATGTGACCTCAATCGAGTTAACTCGTACTTTCCTTACTTGATGAATATCAGTCGTCACTCAAGGGAGAGAAGTCGTGTAACATCAGGGGATTAGAGATGATAAATTGTTCCGAGTTTGAGTCGAGAAACGTTTCTGAGAACAGCCATTGTTAGAGTCAGTCACTATAACCACTTGACCACGTGGTCCCTCTTCTATGATCTTGTAACGAATGAATCACATGTGAAAGGATTTCAAGATATACGAAAAAACTTGTTCGTGCACTAACGGTCAAATATGCATTGCAGAAATAAGTAGCATTATGGACAATAACAGCATTATGCTTTTATCTATTCTAAACATTTTGTCAGAGATATTAAACATATCAATTGTTGCATCAATTTAAATTCTTCTCATCGCATGTTGTGTTCTGATATATAGTCGTACATGTATTAATAAATTAGTTGACAGCGTCGTTTCGCTCCAACTGATGTACTAGTGAACGACCCTGAATAAACATGTACATGAACTATAAAACGACCCTTGAATTAGATGTCTAGCTAGGTCACTGGAATGTTACATTGTTCTTTCAAATCCTGTTTAGGCCATTTTACCGGTTATGTATATACCTTGGCTGACACAGAACCACACACACATACATTTGTTTAATGTAAGAAAACGCACTAATTTAACAAATCCACAGACGAACACTTGGATCTAAGCTTAATTACTCCCGCGAGTCAACACTAAATTATTTGAGCCATAAATATTGTGTCGATATTTGGTTCCCAAAAATGTTCTATAAACACGAAATATAAACTGAAAACACAACTGGCTACGATCAGTATATGTTCAGAGGACTTGGAGGAAGGTAAGTCAACTAAATAATTCATTATTTTAGTTTTAGTTTCAAACCGTTGGGTTTAATCAGATTATATCTAGCTAAAAATGACACATTTAAAAAACTTTAAATACTTTGTACTACGTTAACTTAAGATGTATGAGCCAACTGTATAATAAAATATAGATTATACTACACATGCAATCTAATAGCATACGTGTCGGTAATTTTACAACTTATATAAACTAAGACATTTTCACTGATAAAGAGCTGAATAACTGAAATGTAATTGGTGGTAAATTTGCTGATAAAGTGTATCCTGTTTGCAGCCGGATGTAGTATGATAAGAGGCAAGTTTAATATCTAAAATATCTAACCATGTAATAATGTTATTCGTTGTACATGTATATGAATATAAATCGAAACCTCTTGTGTAACAACCGGTCTTAAATAACTATATCAGTTTTTAGTTAGTGGAACTACTGCCAATTTAACCTCCCTAGAGCGAGACAACCTCTCAACAACGACCGAAATTTCTATCTCCCATTCTATTCTGCCCTGGATCGAGAGGTTGCACCGTATAGAACGACAGGAAAACGGACAATTAATGAATTTAACGCCAAATTAAATATTTTTAACTTTTGAAATAAATAATGTTGACAATAGCTCTAAACTAAGAATACAGGGCAGATTTTGCATAAGGAATCGTTTAGCTATTTGTGGTATATCTTATGTTGTTACCAAGCAGTAATTAACTACATGTAGTAAGTACGTTTAGATTGTTTCAAAGTATCGTGTCTAAGTAGTTATACCTCGGAGTATACTATTATTACCAGTCAAACACTGAGGGTCACGGTTGGACTTCCATACATCAATTTAAATGTATGGCTATATAATAGTGTATATCTTTGACTAATTGGACATTTTCGCTACTGTCTATTTGATATATGTAAGTTGAAGAGGAACGAGGACAAACGGCCTCGATTGTATTGTATGGCTACACCACTGTACGTATACCTCGATACATGATTGTATTGTATGGCTACACCACTGTACGTATACCTCTATACATGATTGTATTGTATGGCTACACCACTGTACGTATACCTCTATACATGATTGTATTGTATGGCTACACCACTGTACGTATACCTCTATACATGATTGTATTGTATGGCTACACCACTGTACGTATACCTCTATACATGATTGTATTTCAATTGTCTTAAACATCAGTCATTGACAAGGAAATTAATTGTATATACACATATTACTTAAATCGATCATTACAGTAAGGGAATACCAATAAGAAGTTCACTCTCTCTTCATCATACAAATAAGAATGCCGTCAAGTGTCTTTGTGACGGGAGCTAATCGTGGGGTTGGACTCGAGTTTGTCCGTCAATATGCAAAGCTTAAACCGGACACTCCGAAGTATGTGTTTGCTGCATGTAGATCCCCGGATACTGCAGAGGTGAGTTGTATTACATTACCGTTAACACCAGGAAGTAAAGACTGACTGTCCGAGAAATTGACCTTGCGTATACAATGTATTATACGATACGATGTTTGAAATGTCATATTTAAAATATTTGAACAGTTACTTAGCATGTATTAGTCTTCCGTGGACAGACATTGATTTATGTATTTAAGTTTAGTGTGATTTTAATTGAACTTGTAAGATTACTGTATATACGAGTACAGTGCTACATTAAAACGCCACTCTAATCAATTGTCGATTTTACACGAGTGAATGAACGGTGTTTTGAACCTTACAATGAAAGTATAATGTACGTTCCGGTAAACTATTATAAGAAAACAAATGTATACATATCGATGTTTATACAAAACGTAGCTTATGCATGAATCATTCTCTTTATGTTAATGCAGGGTGGTGATTGCTATGATTACCGGTATGTGAAAGTTTAAACATACACAAACTTATCATGGGTCGGTTCAATAAACATTTATCCAGATATTTACGTTAAGTTTGTACATATAAACGTCAATAAAGTTTACAAGTGTGCAAGTATTCGCGTAGGCCATATTGCCCGTAGAGGTACAATAATATAACATGGCAAGCAATTTATCAACAACAATATATCTTGCATAACAATGACAAGTGAGGAAAGTATGTGCATAACTCGTAATGTTCCAATCATTGTTTTGTATGACAGCGAGAACATGAAAAAGATAAAAGTTCAAGACCGGAATATCACATGTGGTAGAACCTGGGTCTGTCTTAGCAAATCACAATCGCCTAGCTAACAACACAATAGATGGAATCTGGTATTCGCTTAATATGTTTTACCAGGGGTACAAGCAAAGCATTCACCCACAACGTATCGATCTTAACATTATATTAAAATATTGTTTTCTCTATCCTTTCCCGAAGATTTAAATGTTCTATATTTATTCATTGATCAATACGTTCAATTTATTTCCTTTTAGGATCTCAAACAGTTACAGAAACAGTGTAGCAACGTGGTCATTGTCAAATTAGGTATGTATATTTTCGTTCATTTTCCATATTAATTATCAAAGTCCCTGGTTTTACTTCATCACTAAGTACTTATTTAAATTATCGAGTTAGTTGAATCAACGAAATCAAATGCAATTATACTGAAATAAGGTTACTGACAGAATAAACTTGCCTTTCTTGACTTTGAACGTTCAAACAATAGTAAAACTAGTTTCATTTATTAATAATAGTGTCAGTTTAAAAACAACGTGGTTGATAAGTGTATACGTGTTGTATTTGTAACATGTCAAATTGTTGAAAATGCAATTTAAACTGGATTAGATCCAAAATCCTGGTAGATTCTATTTTATAATGGGGCATTAAGTTACATAAACAGTCAGAGTCATGTAGTACCTTATCCAGCTATTATGATTGAGGAAGACCCCTAGTGGACACAAAGGTAGAACCGCCGACCTTCCGTTAGCCAGCTGGATGGCTCCCTCACAATTCTAGATCCTGGGTGGGATTTTAATACGTCGCGGTGAGGGGGCAATTGATTTTAGATTAGCGATCATAACCACGTTGACCACGGAGGCCTCTTCCTGTAGATTTGAAAGTCATTTAAAACATTACATTTGTCTGTAGATATGAAAGCCTCATAGGTCATTGCATTTCCTTGAAAATCTGCAAAGACGTGTAATTAATATTTCATTTACTGTGGATCTATATAAACTGCATAAATGTCTCATATAACCAACTATACGAACAGAGTGTGACGTCGTTAACGTCGTCCTGAGGTATTGACAGTGTGTCGGGTCCTCGCTTGTGCCCATCTCCAAAACCTTGTAACTTTTGTTCCGTTTGTACTATTGTGTTCACTGTATGTAGCAGAAACATCCGCTTTTTGTTGATGTATTTTTATTGAGAATAGTTGAACCATATTTTTTCTATAAAAAATCATGTTTATTTAGGATAATCCCTCGTATTTGACAGTATAGTTTAACATCACACAACTCACTCTGTATCTGTCACTGTAGATCTGACTAACGAAGCTACATATCCTGCTGCTGTGAAAATTGTATCAGACAAAGTTGGTGGTGCGGGTTTAAACCTTCTTATCAACAATGCTGGAGCCGCCGCTAGATCTGGTTTATCTGATGTTACTTCAGAACAGATGATCGAATTGTACAAAGTGAACACCGTAGCTCCATTAATGCTCACACAAGTAATTATTTTCTGTTCACGCTTGTTTGGAAGGTTCGGTGCAAAATTATCGCACCTGTTTCTTTACCAAAAGTGAGTTACAATGATTTCGCCCACACTCCTCGGTATGAACCTAAACTAATAAGTGTTTATGGGTACCAGTTTAAGACAGCACTCCATATGTCGGATATACTGATCAGTATTGACGTATGGCTCGATGGAATTCAGATAATATTGGACACGACCATCAATAGTCACAGGCTGTTAGGATCACTGAAATGAATAAGGAAAAATAACGCTCAATACGAATTTTATTCTTCTCTTTTTATGAGAAGAAAAGTATACTTGACCATTAACACATAATGCAGAACTTCACATTAAGTGCATTTTTACCATATTGGTCAACAAATTCTCTAACTCATTCAAAAGAATTATCCGAATTGTATTTAAAATTTGTTTACATTGAGGGTTGTCACATTGCATTTTGTTCTTCTTTCAGGCTTTTTTACCTTTACTCCGTGCAGCGGTTACAGGCGGGGGCTCTGCAATGTCTAGTGACAAATCTTGTATTATCAACATTAGTACCGGTGTGGCATCTATTACTGAGAATAATACTGGCGGCATGTATTCTTACAGATCTTCAAAGGTACGTATTTGTATGACAATGTTCAACTACATTAAGGATGTGACCCCCGGCCAGTCCACAATGTGCTGAAATCAACTACATGTAGTTTTAATGTCTCAGTTATATATGCATTTGTTCGTGGCTTGCCCCTTCTGATTTTGTATAGTTGTTTACTTTTTTTAGTTTAAACTTATTTATTTTACATCGATTGTGAAACAAGTTCTTACAACTTACAGTGATCACTCTCGATGTATGCTTCCTGGTAACCAACCAGTACTCGCACCGAATTAAGGGAATGTGGAGTTCGTGACCCAACCCCGCCTATCGCGGTGCTCCAACTCACGACCTTCGGATCAGGAGTCATGCGCTCTACCCCTCGACCACTACGCCTCCCCAAGTAGTTGTTTACGTGTATATACAGTACATATTTTCATGTCGCCTTGTGCTTTTGGTGTGTCTGTGTACTTTTTTTTGTGGCATTTTCCGCTCGACTTCTTCATTCATTATTTTTTTAATTATTTAATAGTCGTTTTGTCATAAAAGGGCCAGGCCCCGATCTCCCGAAGCATCTCAATTTAAGCAAAAATCCCTGCTCAAATATAGTCTCAAATCAGTGTGATTTTTCTCATCTGAGACCGGACTCAAAATCGGTGTTACAAAACGAAAACAATGAGAAATTCAATTTTTTTTCATGAGTTGCAAATTGAGATTTGCCTGAAATTCTGACTCATGTTTGAGCCAAATCTCAATATTGAGCTGAGAGTATGATTTGAGATGTTTCGGGTGATCGGGGCCAGGGAACACATGCGCGCTGAGTCTAACAGCTAGCTACGCTACTGCCACATATCACAGATAAATACAAATACAGTCTAACCTCGTTCATTCGAATTCATCGGGTCCGAAATTTTAGTTTGAATAATACATGATTTCGAATAGCCCATTTAAATTCGTCGTGCATAAGAAGATACATCGGACCCTAATAATATTTCGGTTGATGCCGAGTATTCGGATATAAAGTCACAGTGTTGAATACACGAAGTCAGACTGTAATACTTTAAAACTACTTGTGGTAATCACATGCAACAGTTACTGCATGGTATAATGGTGTAGTTAAGCAACCGAAGATTTGGTAGACAGGATCCTTCTGAAAGCATGTAGTATTAGTTATACTCATGTATACATGTAATAAGTCATATTTCACGACGATTTTGTGTTTATGTGGAAAATTGTGAGGATAAGTACAGTTTAATTATTGTTAATTAAGTTCTCATGGATTCTGTATTAGCTGTATTTACTTTTAAACTATGTGAGTGGGGATACGATTCTTTCATTTTGCTGAACAGTTTACACACAGGGGTCTCTTTTATTTACAGGCAGCACTGAACATGATAACCAAGAATATGAGTCTGGATTTGAAGGACGATGGAATCATGGTGTCTGCTATACATCCGGGTTGGATAAAGACCGATATGGGCGGACCCAAGGCATCCACTGAAACATCTGATTGTGTGAAAACACTGGTCGCATTGATATCATCATTTAAAGACGAAACGTTCCACGGGAAGTTTTATCATTTTAGTGGCAAAGAAATGGCGTGGTAGTGACTTCATCAAGTCATGAATAAACTGTTCACTGCTGAGAACTATTTAATCGACATCTTGTACGCGAAGACAATAGCAATATGAAACATCACAAAACGTGTGACATTGTCGTGTCTTTCTATCTTAAACAATATGGAATACATCCAAGTATTACATGATTATGGTTGCATATTTCTGCCACCAGTTAACAACTTAATTAACTAGAGAATTATCTGGTTAGCAAGTTAAAGAAACTAGATAACTACTTAATTAACTAGATAATTATGTGGTTAACTACATAAGTATCGTGATAAATTTTCATACCAGATAAATATCTTAACACGAAAAATTGTCTGATAGTGCCCACAACTGCCACCACTTAATAATCTAGTTAAT
Organism: Mactromeris polynyma; assembly: GCA_032209605.1. Lineage (NCBI taxonomy): Eukaryota > Metazoa > Mollusca > Bivalvia > Venerida > Mactridae > Mactromeris > Mactromeris polynyma. The sequence continues at coordinate 10,193,274 of JASFXZ010000008.1, forward strand.
TAAGTAGTTAACTGGTGGCAGAAATATGCCACAATACAAGATAACTCTTTCCATAAAATTTCCATAATAAAATATGAAGTAGCACATAATTGTTATATTTCTGTCCGACCCATATCAAATTTGTGTCTTTACTGTGACATAAATGAACTGCATTGACAGGGGAACACAAATATAAAAATCTTTATGACACAAATTGTCCTATACAAGACTGACACAAATCCATTCATACGCTAATATTTTGTTGGAGAAGTAACACAAGTATTAACAGTAGACGCTTTGTCATTATTTTATAATTCGGACCTGTCAAAATTTGCATTGTTTTTAGAATTCTGAAAACCGCTTTTAAGATTGGTTCTCAGAAAATCCTATTTGAGGTCATACATGTAAGCTGGGCTCATTTGTAACATTATAGTCACACCCGAAATCTTCACAATGTATCAAGACATAACCTGAGCGACTCTGAGAACAAATAAAACGGACACATATTGCTCTATTATTGAAAAAATCTATATGTAAATGATATGGGTACATATATAACCACCACACAATGTACGGTCTGTTCACGAATACAATGTCCAATCCCCATCACCAGCGTTCCATCCTGTTCAACTCTATTTGCGTTTTTGACCTCTACATGTAAGTGGTAACACGAATATTATCTAGTTAACCACTTATTATGTTACTTAATAACTCAAATTCGCGAATTTCACTTAAGATTTGTGTTACCAATTATTCATTTTTTGGCTTCTAGATGTAACTGGTAACACGAATCTTATCTAGTTGACTACTTATAATGTTACTTAATAACTCAAATTCGCGAATTTCACTTAAGATTCGTGTTACCACTTACATCTAGAAGCCAAAGTTGCATTTATAAATAAGTGGTAACACGAATCTTAAGTGAAATTCGCGAATTTGAGTAATTAAGTAACATAATAAGTGGTCAACTAGATAAGATTCGTGTTACCACTTAAATCTAGTGTAATACATCATAAAAAGGTAAGAGGTGGCAGTTCTGGGCACTTTCAAGCCTGTTTCTTGTTGTATGATATGTATCTTACCGAACATTTATCACGAATATTAACTAGATAGCTAGATAATTATCGTAATAATTAAGTGGTTAACACGAATTAGTTCGCAAACGCTATCATGCCAACTGGTGGCAGTAATATGCCACCATACATTTTGGATCTGGAGTGACCAGCAATTGTAACATGTGAGCATTTTTTATGCTGCACAACAAATCTTAACCTTCAAATTGAGCCGACCATCTTTTTTCGAGATATTTCTTGTGAAGATTACGTCTGTTACTGCCTAGGTCACATGACGCTCTTGGGCATTTAACGAGCCCCGTAAGGGCCGAATTTCTGAAAGCCTGTGGGTAATTGCACGGCATGCAGAACTTTCATTATGTCAGATGAGACCAACGTATGTTTCCGGGCTTAAGAAAACGTACGGAACCGTACGGGCCTATAGCACATGGGAAGTCCCTATACCAGAAGCTTCATGTGACCGAATCATAAATATCGCAGTCCAGATATCATCCGGGTCTCAATGACTAGCTGTTGTTGACTGGTTATGTATTCAAGTGTTACGTCAACATAAAACTTTAACTATTATAAACATTGGTTACCATGGCATGAATCATGACCTTCAACTGATTCACGAAGTACAAAGCAGAAATAACAAAGCAATTATCTAAAACCCACACGGTAAACGGTCACATGTACGCTTACAACTAGGACACCAGACTCGAAAATACTTGTTTCTATCTCAACAAAATATCAAAGCCAAATGTGTCACCGTGAAGGTCGTGCATTTAGTAATAATGAAAAAAAAGCCACGTAACACCGCATTATAATAGTTCACAAGATCTTTGATGTATGGAAAACAAATATCAGTTCATTTGGTCCTATTTATTGCAAAAGGTTAGAGAACCCACACATGCTTTATCCATTCATCGACTATAGTTTTGGTAAATACCATAACAAAAACACCGACATTCAAATTCAACGAAGTGTTTGCATAAAGCTCTCAGTAGAATGCTATTAAGAACGTTTAAAAACAGTTTTATTATAACGGCGATGAAATTAATAAAGAAGCGACCTAAATACACGACAACAATAAGAATATTGTATGAGATAGAATTATGGAAGGAAGCTTAGTATATCATATTTGAAGGTAGATTTGACTGGCAATTTGGTCATTTAATCTTTATATTTATGCTGAAAAGTATTATCACACGTAAGCTTCACTAGTGCAATGCCCTAACACTTCCGATGCAATGATGAACACCGTTGCCACCGCCTACGCCTCATATACAACAATTTACGACTATTATAATTACAGTATACTGTCCGCTCTATTTCTGGCATTAAGCGATTAAGGTTGGTAAGAACTTACAGATATGTTTATGTTTGGCTCACATAACCACACAATGCTTTCACACCGCACTTCGTCGTTCGTCCGTTCGTCGATCAACAACTGTTTCAACGACATCACAAGAGTTTAATTCGCTTGTTTTCTTTTATTAGGCATTTGAACATTTTGAACTACACACCATGGAAACATATAACACAACTGTTTATATGAACAGAGCAGCAAACCCAGATATGTGCAGGAAGACGGCAGGAATATAAATCATGGTGAAATTTAGGTGCTGCAATTGTAACAGGTTTCAGTGTGAATTACATATTCAGATAATCAGTTATACAAATTTACATAATTATAAACAGAAGAGAATATTTATTTGTTTTGACTTACAACTACGTGGTGCATCGTCATACAATCACATACACAGTACAAAACGTACAATACATTACATATGAGAACATGAAACGAACGGAAGAGAAAAGGAAAAGAGCGGATTAAAACATGTATAAACCAAGCTAAAATTCTGTTTGATAGAGTTCATAGTTTTAGCCCACGTATTTATAAGGGCTCGAAGGTGTACTTTGACTTCTTATGATACAAAGGTGGATCATTTTATAGTATAAACACAATGTGACAAAGAACTCTTTCCGGTATACTTGTAATAGATTTACTCCGGGTTTGTATAAATATGGGTTTCCCCTCTAATCGAATCGTTAGGAAAACAAAGACAGTATTTAACGTCTCCAGGCAGAAATTTAAAGGATCTAAAATTAAATTGTGTTTTTACGGCGGGTAAAAAAAGACATTTAGCGAAGTCAGGATTTCATCTATTGCCTCTATGACATTTGTGCACCTTGACCCAAGTTATAAATAGAGTAGGATCTTATCACTGGTAGCTTTATGTGCGTATGTGACACCCTTTATGTAATACTACACCTTGGTATAAGAGCTCATGACAGTGCCCTTAAGTGTTTGAAGTCAGACGAAAATATTATAATCATCGTTATTCTCATCCAATGTGACTGGCTTAAACATAATCCGCCATGTTTCCTTTCAAAATACGTGAGTCTTGCTTATTTTGTTATCATTCTGTTTTCTTAGTTCTTCATTCGTTTGTTTTGCTGTTACATTCATCTTGTAAATGTTATGTACCCGATTTGTATATATAAATCTTCAAATGTATCTATGTGTTTTTTTCTCATAGAAGTTAATAAATGCTATATACATGTATACTGGAAATGTAAGAACATAATGTGTATTTTTTCGATGTATTTAGACGATTAGTGTTTCTTGACGCATTAATGTTCCACATATTTATATCTCAACAACTACAGCATGCAATACAAAATGGTATTCAGATTTCGTTTAACTAGTTGGATATCGTAACATTAATCCATATTACAATGCTAAATTACTTGTGTTTAAAACTTATTTATTTACAAAGATTATGAAACAAGTTCTTACAACTTATACATATCACTATCGACGACGAAAATTCGAAAAGACTTGTCAAGTCTCATACAAAAGTATTCAGTTTTCACATTTGGTAAACCGAATTATATCTTTTTTGAAAAATACAACTGTATTGATAAGGGATGAACATGGAATCACTTGATTACCTCTAAACCAGCAAACCACTCTGTTAATATCGTCTGCACTTCAATCATTTGACTGTTGCAATATAAAGACCGATATTTGTTGGTCCAGTAGACGAACTATTCTCCTTGTTCATATATAAAATGCGAGTTTGTGCTCAATACTTTGTTACGTAAACATTAACATAAAATCGCTTATTTTGAACTTCGAAGTATAATGGCACCTATGACCTAAACACCAACAATGATGAACATGTTTATGAAAAGTAATCAGACGTTGATCAGAATCCTATTTTATCTACTATCGGTGTCACTAACTCCATCCGCGTTCATTTGAACGATTCGAGTTATAGTTAACGATTACAATGCTTCAATCATTGAAACGACTGATAGAGCCTATTCGTGTCGCCAACCTATCCGGGAGGTCCCGGGACGTCATACTAATACCTAGATGGTGACACATTTATTGAAGTGATACATATATAATATCGATAATGTGATATTTTGTTGAAATACAAAGACACATTACTAACAGTAAAAAAACATAGATCATCCGTACTGGTTGTGTTACAGCAATCTTTTCACTTGTTTTACCCTTTGGCCTTGAATATGACCTTTGACATTTTTCAATGTCTGAACATATGGTTGGTTTGCACTTTCATAGAGACTGTTGATTAATTCCATTTAGTAACTGTAACTGCTTGCTGAAAAATACAGAAGGGATTTTTAAGTTTACCCTTTTATTCCATAAACGGCAGCCATCTTGTACGCCATCTTGGATTTTTAGATTTTGCAGATACTGACAGACATTTTGGTATATGACATAGTTTGTTTTACTCTTGTGGTTACCTACCCCTTGAACTAAGCCTCTTTTCAGGTAAAAGTCACCCCACTACACTAGACGTAAGAACAATGGTAATGTATATTTCCTAAAACTACACAACAGGTGGCAAATTCCTAAAGACAACATTTTGTTCGGGATTGGTCCCTTCTGGATTTATATTGAAACAATATGACGGAAAGAAATTACCCGTCTTAACATCATTAATTGCAGCGGACATCAGAGTTTTCATTGAAATTTGTTATAGAATTCGTCTTTCGTTTTAGTGTTTCACTTGTGGATGTCGACGTTGGTATACACATGTGACTTTGAAAATGAACGAAGAAATTACTACTCCTGTTTACAAAAATGGTCAATTATGGAAAGATTCTCAGAGGTCGGTCAAGCAGGATACCTAAAAACACCGTCCTTGATGGATGACATATGCATGTACGTACGGGCTCATATTGTCCTTTCAGTCATAGTATATAGTGCGATTTTATTAACCGCGAACGTATGAACGTGTATATTACCTGGTCCATTACATTTCCTAATATATGTGTATTGAAATGTTCGTGTTTGTCCGTAAGCTTGTCGGTTCTGTTTTGATAGAAAAGTAAGCCAAACAGCAGAGGTGCGTTTTTTAGAGGTAGGAAAAGTAGAATTCTACCTAGCGCTAGGTAGGGAAAGTAGCGCTGCCGTTTCTTAAACGTAGGGAAAGTAGCACCTATCTTTAGATAGGTAGCGTGTTTTGACAGTGCTAGCTTTGCTAAACAAAATGGCGTCCATGCGGAACAGTGTCGTGTGGTCTGGCGCGCACCATTTTGTAGCTAGCGAATCGTTCAAGCGTTTTTTAGACGGCTACCTTTTCTACATTGGCTAGCTTTTCTTGCTTATTTCCGCTACCTCTAAAAACGCACCTCTGTAATAGCCTTACGCACGAGAGCAACTCCTTACCTAAATTGTCATGGATCGGTCCTGAAAGTTCATATACCTGTTCGCGGTCAATCTAACAGCACTATACGAGGACTGTCCGTAAATATTCGTGCACTGCCCTTGTATCTGGATTGTTTAAAGAAATACCGTGACGAAAGTTTGCATATAACCAGAAATTGAGTTCGTGTCCATGTACAGTCGATTCAAAATTAGTTCAGAATACCGTTATTGTATGCAATACAATGTATAAACCCAATTCGATAAGGCTTTCATTATTGATTCATCCATTAAACTGGGTATAGGGTTGGAAGGTTGTTTAAATCATATTTTCAATAATGAACGGATGAATAGGTTGTATACAACACCCCTATACTCGATATTTAGGTAAACTCGATAATGAAAGAAATAGCGAAATTGCTATGAGAGTATGGTTACCGAATAAACCACAGAGGTGCGTTTTTTAGAGGTAGGGGAAATAAGCAAGAAAAGCTAGCCAATATAGAAAAGATAGCCGTCTAAAAAACGCTTGAACGATTCGCTAGCTACAAAATGGTGCGCGCCAGACCACACGACACTGTTCCGCATGGACGCCATTTTGTTTAGCAAAGCTAGCACTGTCAAAACACGCTACCTATCTAAAGATAGGGGCTACTTTCCCTACGTTTAAGAAACGGCAGCGCTACTTTCCCTACCTAGCGCTAGGTAGAATTCTACTTTTCCTACCTCTAAAAAACGCGCCTCAGATATCTTATTATAGTAAATAGGCCGTACAGAACATTATAATAGTTTGTTTCAAGTACCTGTGGAATAAACCAAGGGTTGTAAATTTTCAAATCTTGAGGTCCAACTTTTCGCACACGACCCTCGTAATATAAGCCATAATACTTCATGCCGTTATAAAAGGATGTACGCGAAGTGGAAGCGTACCAAGAACAACAACTCTGGATAGAGATTAAATAATTATATCAAATAAAAACCCTCATATCTAATAGTACGTTTGCATGTATATATGGAGGTAATTTTCTTTCTTCTTGTAACGATGTACATTCGTTAAGATGATTTAAAATGTGAATGCTGCGTTTGACGAACGACAGGCAGACGACAGAAACCTCATCTCGAATGCCCCTTGCATATTTACTATGCTTCCTCATTAAACAAATTACTAAATTTTCAACAATAATTATATTAAATGCAAGCTTGTTTTCATTTTGTATAATGCTGAGAAAACAAGAACAGTAAAACAACAATAGCAAAACAACCTTTGATTCTGAAAAAGTGGATATTAATTGTAAGGTGGTCTGATAAGGAAGTTCATATATGAGCACCGCTGTACCATTTCCAACCTCTTCTTTAAGTGACGTCATTTCGAGAAAACGTCACATGTGACGTTACCATGTACTGAAAGTAAGCAACATTTGCCCCATACGGCAATGAAAACGAAGTGACCATATGGGGTAAATATTGTTTCCTGCTTGCAAATTGTGACATCCCATGATGCGTTTTCTTGAAATGACGTCACTTACAGAAGAGTTTGTAAATCCCATAGCAGCGCTCATATAGAAAAAACAATAAAGCTGAAAAATAACGAGAAACGGCCCCATTAATGAGGTGGTCTTCATTTCGATGTGGTCTGTAAGTGAGAAATTACTGCATTTATAATAAGTAAAGATGTATTACGTATCATGGAACTTTGTTATGACTGTACAGTAAATCCTCAATAATAAGACCACCTTTGGGACCCTTGAAAACTTATATTATTATTGAGGTGGTCTTAATATTGAGGTTGAATAAAGAGCATTTTTGAGGTGGTCTTATTATTGAGGTGGTCATTCTGTGAGGTTTTACTGAATTTATTTCATGTGTTAATCAGAATACCGACTGGGGTAACTACGGATGCCATGGACACGTGTGTCACACAACATGTATCTCCACGATGTGACAGTATCATAACAACCTGGAATGGATTGAAAGACTTTGTCAAGTTTTTATGCCGCAACAGGGAAAGTATGTACATGTATTTGATAACTACATGTACATGTTTTAGTGTGAAGGTCATTTTGATTGATAAATTTTATACGAAGAAAAAAACTGTTCGATTAATTGTGTGTTTTTTGTTGCACTTACTTGGTGCAGTATTTTTCGGCGTAGCTGTATAATATTGATTTTGACCTACATTTTAGACCAATCAAAGCAAGTTCTATCAATTGATAACTTATATATAAACATATTTTGGAGGGATCGTCAAAAAACTTAAGTTGTGCAAGGTTCTTTACACTTAATATATATTCAAATTATTTGAATTTAGTAAACATATACAGCTATATTTCTTTCCATTCCATAATTAATATACAAATTTATTCCCTAATTACAGGTTTTTTTGCCAATGAATGTAGGAAGAACGCCAATTTCCAGAATGATTACAGTCAGTGTATGGTTTCTAAAAGTAGTGCAACCAAAAAGGAAGACTGTCGGTATGTGTAGTTATCGTAGTTCTCCGAATATGTTATACATTATTACACCAAATACAACAAACCACTATTCTTCATCCTTGCCTCTTTATCATTTTCCTCGCTCATACACCATTCGCATCTTATATAGTGCCTTATATAGAGCCTTATATAGTGCCTTATATAGTGCCTTATATAGTGCCTTATATAGTGCCTTATATAGTGCCTTATATAGTGCCTTATATAGTGCCTTATATAGTGCCTTATATAGTGCCTTATATACAGTCTTATATAGTGACTTATATAGTGCCTTATATAGTGCCTTATATAGTGCCTTGTGCCTTATATAGTGCCTTATATAGAGCCTTATATAGAGCCTTATATAGAGCCTTATATAGTGCCTTATATAGAGCCCTATATAGAGCCTTATATAGAGCCTTATATAGAGCCTTATATAGTGCCTTATATAGTACCTTATATAGTGCCTTATATAGTGCCTTATATAGAGCCTTATTTAGTGCCTTATATAGTGCCTTATATAGTGCCTTATATAGTGCCTTATATAGAGCCTATTAATCTATATTTAACAGGAACAGCACCGACTTATAAACAATAGTATGCAACGGTAAATGTATAGTTATAGATCTGTAGTGCAATGTTTAATACTGGTGTTTTAAATAACCCACATTTATATGAAATGTTTGCATATACTACGAGTCTAAGCCTACCAGTTAGCTCAGACGGCATCTATAGAACACTCGGCAGCCCACATGGATGGTATAGGTTCTGCATCCTCGGTACCCAGGCTATTCATAACATATTGATACCCTGGGCAAATTGGCCAGCGAAATACATGAGCATTCATTAGCATTTCTCGACTAATGAAATGGACGATAACAAAAAAGAAGGAATCAGTTATCTCCTTTGTGATGAGCAATCATCAAATCCGACAAAATGGCAGCCTAACACGATTTGAAGCCGCGATCTCATTGGATCGCTCAGAACCGCGATTCCATCCGTAACTCCTCTGCAATATCCGTATGGCATGAGGTGTGTATCATGCGGCCAAACAAGCGGCTGGATATTACTTCATAAAGTATACATGAGTACGAGACTTTTACAGTTTGCCCAGGTAGTTGTCAGTTGTTGCGGAAGAATATGCTAGTAATGTTTGGTAACCCAAGAACATTGATTGGATCCACTGACATCCATACATAACTCAAATACATGTACCAGTATTGTTGAAAAAACGGGGTAAATTTCCAATACAAACGTATGAGCCTGAATACTTAGCAAAATACATTTCATGCGTACTTATGCTATAGTAATGTATTACCATGGTAATGTACGGCAAACTCGTACTACCCGCATTTAAATGTCACTAGTCGGTTGGAAATACAAACAAAGTATTAGCAGTATGTTTAGAATTGCATAAACATTTGTATAAATAAATTCACTCGGTTGCTGAAAGAACTACATATGAAGTCACGTAGCCTGTATATTTCCCATTGATCCTAAAACGCAATTAAACACATTATTATCAATTTGACTTACTAGTAAAACTCGACAGTTATGTGGCTGCAGCAGATTATGTACCAAGTTCGGCTTATGTAAGATTGACCAAGTCTCTGTTCTCATTGTGAACTAGGGACTAGATTGCACAGTACGAGTTTGGGGATTGAATAACATACACGAAATCCGTCTTAATAATGCTGAAATATATGCAAATTAAATATAATTTTTAGTTTAGTACATGGTGTACATTTCAGAAAGTATAAGAACCAGAAGTCATGTCTAGAAGAGACGCTTATAAGGCATTGCTCGAGAGACGATCGCATGTTCCTTCAAACGGCATTTAACCTTCGAGACACACCATTATTGTCATACGCTTGCAAAATAGGTAAGATGTCCTATTTGTGATGCGATTCCTTCTGAGCAAGAACATAATAATACAGAAGTCGACCATATACAAAGTGCACAGCCACCCAAAAACTCAAGAAGACATGACAATTATACGTACATGGAAACAATAACAAAAGCAAAATGGACACAAGACACAGACATAAATGATGGACGAAAATAAGAGCATGAAATTATCATTCGGTGCATGTTATGATACGTACTTTGTTTTATAAACAATTCATAGGCAGGTTCAGAGGGGCGTAAACTTTGATGGAGCGTATAGTTTTCAGTTTTGAAACTTATTCTGTCACCAGCAACAATCTTTTATTTCTCTCGATTCATGTATAGAAGAAACTATGAGTATGGTTGAACAATATTAAGTAAGAGTTTCGTTGCAGCGAGTAAGTGTGTATATTGTCTGGGTATTGACTCCGCTCCTGTTAATATAGTTGACCAAGCTGACAATGTATGTGGACAATATACTGATGATTACTACAGTACCAATAGAAGTGAATGTGAATGAAGTGGAGATCCTATAGATACGAGATAATATAATGATAACATTGTGATAACATAGTAATGTCACGTATGTCGGTATTCCCAATTATCACACTCCATGTAATATATTTGTTATTCAATTCAGTTGTAATCAAGATATAATAGCACTATCAACGTAAGCTTGTTACTTAAAACCGTTATATCTTCCATTATACATCGTAAAACGAATGACAAAGTCGAGCAGGAACTGCCACAAACAGAGTGCACAAGGAGACATGTATCCTATATTCCACAAACAGAGTGCACAAGGAGACATGTATACTATATTCCACAAACAGAGTGCACAAGGAGACATGTATCCTATATTCCACAAACAGAGTGCACAAGGAGACATGTATCCTATATTCCACAAACAGAGTGCACAAGGAGACATGTATACTATATTCCACAAACAGAGTGCACAAGGAGACATGTATCCTATATTCCACAAAGAGAGTGCACAAGGAGACATGTATCCTATATTCCACAAACAGAGTGCACAAGGAGACATGTATACTATATTCCACAAACAGAGTGCACAAGGAGACATGTATCCTATATTCCACAAACAGAGTGCACAAGGAGACATGTATCCTATATTCCACAAACAGAGTGCACAAGGAGACATGTATCCTATATTCCACAAACAGAGTGCACAAGGAGACATGTATCCTATATGCCACAAACAGAGTGCACAAGGAGACATGTATCCTATATTCCACAAACAGAGTGCACAAGGAGACATGTATCCTATATTCCACAAACAGAGTGCACAAGGAGACATGTATACTATATTCCACAAACAGAGTGCACAAGGAGACATGTATCCTATATTCCACAAACAGAGTGCACAAGGAGACATGTATCCTATATTCCACACACAGAGTGCACAAGGAGACATGTATCCTATATTCCACAAACAGAGTGCACAAGGAGACATGTATCCTATATGCCACAAACAGAGTGCACAAGGAGACATGTATCCTATATTCCACACACAGAGTGCACAAGGAGACATGTATCCTATATTCCACAAACAGAGTGCACAAGGAGACATGTATCCTATATTCCACAAACAGAGTGCACAAGGAGACATGTATCCTATATTCCACACACAGAGTGCACAAGGAGACATGTATCCTATATTCCACAAACAGAGTGCACAAGGAGACATGTATCCTATATGCCACAAACAGAGTGCACAAGGAGACATGTATCCTATATTCCACACACAGAGTGCACAAGGAGACATGTATCCTATATTCCACAAACAGAGTGCACAAGGAGACATGTATCCTATATTCCACAAACAGAGTGCACAAGGAGACATGTATACTATATTCCACAAACAGAGTGCACAAGGAGACATGTATCCTATATTCCACAAACAGAGTGCACAAGGAGACATGTATCCTATATTCCACAAACAGAGTGCACAAGGAGACATGTATCCTATATGCCACAAACAGAGTGCACAAGGAAACATGTATCCTATATTCCACAAACAGAGTGCACAAGGAGACATGTATCCTATATTCCACAAACAGAGTGCACAAGGAGACATGTATCCTATATTCCACAAACAGAGTGCACAAGGAGACATGTATCCTATATTCCACAAACAGAGTGCACAAGGAGACATGTATCCTATATTCCACAAACAGAGTGCACAAGGAGACATGTATCCTATATTCCACAAACAGAGTGCACAAGGAGAAAAGTATCCTATATTCCACAAACAGAGTGCACAAGGAGACATGTATCCTATATTCCACAAACAGAGTGCACAAGGAGACATGTATCCTATATTCCACAAACAGAGTGCACAAGGAGCGTGTATCCTATATTCCACAAACAGAGTGCACAAGGAGACATGTATCCTATATTCCACAAACAGAGTGCACAAGGATACATTATCCTATATTCCACAAACAGAGTGCACAAGGAGACAAGTATCCTATATTCTGTACATTACTTACTTCATTCTTTAATTCCTGATACACATCCTAACAACTCGGATGTTCACATGTGTAATTTTATTTTTAGATATATCTGAAACCCCAACGGTACATTTGTAGAAAGTTGTTTTCCCCCACTTAAAGACCCATACATGAAACTAAGTACCGCTTTCCGTAGAATAACTAAATAAATTGACATGCAAGATGTCAACAACGAAACAATTGTGTAACGATATTGCGTACATGCTATATAGGACTAATCATCTATTGTGTGTTACTAAATATAGTAACACATCTGCACTGTATATAGACGTATATGGGCAATCTTTTATCATGTGACCTGGTGTGCCGAAGATTGGATATTTGGCATTCTAACGGATGTGCCAAATATCGATATTTGGTATACTTCCAGTGTGACGTCATTTTTAGCGCAGGAAACGACGACGTTCGAAATGAAACATTAAACAGACGGCCGACGTTCAAATGGTTGAATTTTCAAACATTAGTTACAAACTAGAACAATGATGTAGATTCTAAATCATTTATAAACCGTATACAATGTACTTTTAAAACATTGTTAGACTTATTTAATTACTTGTGTACACATAGTTTCACATTGTTCATTTCAGAAAAGAACGCTGGCGAGCAAGTGAAACTGACTCAGATAGACCTACCAGCAAATACGGCTAACTGTTGGCAATGTAACATATGCGTATGGCTTATCATAATTTCATTGCAGAAACCATTTCTCTAGACAGTGAAGAAATAACAGACAAAGAAATTCTCGAAAATAAACTTCGAGTTTGTTATTGGAACTCTGTATCGTGAAACAATCCAAAGATTCACTGTACTTATTTAATATGCCGTTATGTAACATACACAGTCTCACGTGCATTATCTTACACATCTTCACACTTGGAATATTTCAATATTGTAACGGTTCATGTGTTTTGCTAATTAGTGATAGGCAAATCAATCAGAGAAACAGGAAATTGTGGGTAAAATGGACATTGTTGATGGTACATGTGATATTATGAAGGCTAAACTTGGTCACAATTTACTCGTGTCTTGAAATTATTGATTGGACGGGAGAACAAAATTATGTCTCGCGACAACTGCAGGTTCGGATTTGTTCAGAAATTATAATTGAAGTGTATTGTACTGTCCAGTAAGTTAGTCAAACTTGGTCGACCATTCTGATATAACTTTCAGTATATCTTCTATGTCAACTTCCTATACATTTTGATCAGTAATTTTAACTGAGCCCTCTGGATGAGACATTTTGCAGTGTATTACTAGGCCCAATAAATATTATGAGCTAGACGTATGTTTGTTTTCAACTAAATTAAGTATTTTTTAAAGCTGTACCACAGATACATTGTGTTCATACAACCATAGAGATAGAAAACACCTGAATTTTGAAATAGACAAATATTGGTCAATAGTTAAGCACTGGTATCAATGAGGTATAGTCATGCCTGCAATCAACTCAAGAACCAAGCCCAACATATGGAACAGTTATATCTCCAAGCAATTATGCTTTAATAATTATCTTCCTCAATTATGATTTGCTCAAGAGCTGTGCTGGATATATACCGTCAATATAAAGATTGTAAAACAAATATGAAGTTTTTGATTGATTTCTGATGAAGTCTTAAAAACATAGGGGAGATAACTCTACTTCTTTAATGAACACATCTTATTCACTTACATTTAGATATTATACCACTTAAGTTATCTTCTTCTTCAAGAAAGTCAAAAGATAATGAATGACATATATGCCTATTCCGTGTGCATGAGTGAATGTTGATACAGATGTATAATTAATCACTGATTCGACTTTTATTGTGGTAGACCTGTATGTATTGTATTTTCCTTTCCTTAAAGCCGAATCACATGTTCCAAAAATGAATCAAGAAGTCGATCGGGAAATTACACATGGAAAGTGCGCACAAAGGATACGTGCAAATATATACGCACAGTTAAACAATTACAAAGGCAAAAGGGGCACCAGACACAAACTGATGAAAATAGGAGTAAGGCATTGGAAAGGTCTGTGGGAACAACACCACCGGGGTTTAAACCTGGTTTACCGGGCCGGGGTACCGAAAGTCACACTTTCCTATAATCATCGAAGCCACACAACAAAGTAAACTGATTTCACAACCGCAATGACGATTTTCATGTACGAAATGGAGATTTTCACTTGCGCAATGGAGATTTTCTCGTACGCAATGGAGATTTTTTCACCGGCGCAATGGAGATTTTTCCCTATTACAAAGTGATTTACTCGGTAAACTTGCAAACTAACACACATTAACCAGATTTTAATTGAGTACATATGATTAATTTCTTCAATTATACATGTACAATAATTTTATATGGGAATTCACAAACGCAATGGAGATTTTCTCGTACGCAATGGAGATTTTCACGTACGTAATGGAGATTTTCAAGTACGCAATGGAGATTTTCAAGTATGCAATGGAGATTCTTCAGATGCGCAATGGAGGCTGATATCAAAAAAGATATATATCATAGAAGAGTTATACGTATATACGTTATATTTCCAAGATTTATTTACACAAAGCATAAGTCTCACGGAAGTGGGAAACATTAGCATTACAAACAATATGACATAATGAAAACATATAACGTGTGATAATGGAAAAACCCGTAAGTTAGAGTTTAAGCAATTAAGGAATTATCGGTTTTCTTTTCGGTGAATCAAAGGTTTTATGTTAAAGGGGATTAAGTCCAATTAACACTTATTGACCATCTCATCTTCCATAATTATACTGAATTACATGTTTTCTGTTTGAAGGGATTAAGTCCAATAAACACTTATTGACCATCACAGTACCTGTTGATTGTCACAAGTAGTTAAGTGTGATGCTAACATAACACCCGTGTTGTCAATTAAAGACATTGCATTCTTTAATGCGATCACACCCCCGAGTTTGAGATGTACTAATTAAAATATTTTAAAATCCCGGTAAAGTATAAAGATATATTCTTGAAACATGTTATCATCTAGCGGATCAGTGGTCCAGTGGTAAAACGCTGGACTTGTAATCCAGGGATCGCTGGTTCGATTCCCCGCTCCATCACTGACCGTACTAACAGTCTTTCGGACGAGACTTTAAAAACCGAGGTCCCGTGTATGATGCTTTACATCGAGCACGTAAAAGAACCAGGGTTGCTTCTGGAACTGGGGCATCTTCTGTATCATGCACTATCCTCCAAATCTAATATGACTAACATTCTTCCGGAGGCGTCGCCCATGTGGGAAACCGGTGGCGACGATAAATAAAAGCATATACAACAATGTTATCATTATCATTTTTACTCAAGTAAAACAAAAGTTAACGTATTACCAAATATCATTGTGATCTCAAAATGCCTAAGTATCCGTGTTATGTGTGTTCGGATAATTGTGATGACTATTGCATATATTGTGAGGTTAGTACGAACTAATTTGTTTTGTAATGATTTCATTGTTTCTACATATTCCACTATAATTGTTAGTGGTTTTCAACAACGGAATATTGATTGTTTTATTCTTAGAGTTTCAAATTGTTGCAAATGTCAAATTTAACGAAGGTGATACATAAACGAATATTAATGACTAGGTTCTATTATTTAATTGAATTTTATTATTGTAAATTGTATATATTGGTTGATAACTTTTATACTTATATCCAGATATTTATAAATCATTCTGTTCTGTTATGTTCTGATGCATGAACTTGTTAACGTTCAATATGGTACTTTTGGGAGCGTGTTCGAGACTTGACGAGGGTCCGTAGTAATGATGTTTCATTTAATTAAGCAATACAAAAACCAATGTAATTAAATTATAATTTATTCAATGTCAGCACATTATCATTTCTCTGACAAGACTGCATTACATAGTACACCTGACGGAGACTGTTTCTTTAATTCTGTATCAACCCTATTAGCTGGTAGTGTTGAATTAAGATACCGCTGTTGTGTATATATGGCGCTGAATGAGATCAAAATCACCCAACATCGTCAGTTCAAACGTATACTTATATTGAGTCCGGACTTTAAGAATGACACTTTAGACTGTGCTAAACAGGGGTCAAATTCTTCTATGATACGATTCATCATGTCTTTGATGTGGACAAAACTAGCTCAACCAACAACGCGTCTAGGTTTAGGGGATGAATGGGTTCCTAACCATATTGTACCGTTAGTGTCAAATACTCCCAGGCAAAATATAGTTCAGATGTGAAATTAGTGCCAAAATAGAGCTCCCATCAGAGCCAAGTTTTACCTCAGAAAATAGATTTCAGGTATTGAATAGGGCTGTAGAATCGATAGACATTGATGAGGTTGAACATTTGACCAGTCTCGGTAGTGGTCAGTGCACGGGAAAACTTCTGGACCCAGCGCATTGCGCACCGGAAGTGTCAAACGGTAGTGGCCAGTGTAACTTAGAAAATAGATTTCAGGTATTGAATAGGGCTGTAGAATCGATAGACATTGATGAGGTTGAACATTTGTCCAGTCTCGGTAGTGGCCAGTGCACGGGAAAATCTCTGGATCCAGCGCATTGCGCACCGGAAGTGTCAAACGGTAGTGGCCAGTGTAACTTAGAAAATAGATTTCAGGTATTGAATAGGGCTGTAGAATCGATAGACATTGATGAGGTTGAACATTTGTCCAGTCTCGGTAGTGGCCAGTGCACGGGAAAATCTCTGGACCCAGCGCATTGCGCACCGGAAGTGTCAAACGGTAGTGGCCAGTGTAACTTAGAAAATATAATAGATTTCAGGTATTGTATAGGGCTGTAGAATCGATAGACATTGATGAGGTTGAACATTTGTCCAGTCTCGGTAGTGGCCAGTGAACGGGAAAAGCTCTGGACCCAGCGCATTGCGCACCGGAAGTGTCAAACGGTAGTGGCCAGTGTAACTTAGAAAATATAATAGATTTCAGGTATTGTATAGGGCTGTAGAATCGATAGACATTGATGAGGTTGAAAATTTGACCAGTCTCGGTAGTGGCCAGTGCACGGGAAAAGCTCTGGACCCAGCGCATTGCGCACCGGAAGTGTCAAACGGTAGTGGCCAGTGTAACTTAGAAAACAGATTTCAGGTATTGAATAGGGCTGTAGAATCGATAGACATTGATGAGGTTGAAAATTTGACCAGTCTCGGTAGTGGCCAGTGCACGGGAAAAGCTCTGGACCCAGCGCATTGCGCACCGGAAGTGTCAAACGGTAGTGGCCAGTGTAACTTAGAAAACAGATTTCAGGTATTGAATAGGGCTGTAGAATCGATAGACATTGATGAGGTTGAAAATTTGACCAGTCTCGGTAGTGGCCAGTGCACGGGAAAACTTCTGGACCCAGCGCATTGCGCACCGGAAGTGTCAAACGGTAGTGGCCTGTGTAACTTAGAAAATAGATTTCAGGTATTGAATAGGGCTGTAGAATCGATAGACATTGAGGAGGTTGAACATTTGTCCAGTCTCGGTAGTGGCCAGTGCACGGGAAAACTTCTGGACCCAGCGCATTGCGCACCGGAAGTGTCAAACGGTAGTGGCCTGTGTAACTTAGAAAATAGATTTCAGGTATTGAATAGGGCTGTAGAATCGATAGACATTGATGAGGTTGAACATTTGTCCAGTCTCGGTAGTGGCCAGTGCACGGGAAAAGCTCTGGACCCAGCACATTGCGCACCGGAAGTGTCAAACGGTAGTGGCCAGTGTAACTTAGAAAATAGATTTCAGGTATTGAATAGGGCTGTAGAATCGATAGACATTGAAAAGGTTGAACATTTGTCCAGTCTCGGTAGTGGTCAGTGCACGGGGAAATCTCTGGACCCAGCGCATTGCGCACCGGAAGTGTCAAACTGTAGTGGCCAGTGTAACTTAGAAAATAGATTTCAGGTATTGAATAGGGCTGTAGAATCGATAGACATTGATGAGGTTGAAAATTTGACCAGTCTCGGTAGTGGCCAGTGCACGGGAAAAGCTCTGGACCCAGCGCATTGCGCACCGGAAGTGTCAAACGGTAGTGGCCAGTGTAACTTAGAAAAATAGATTTCAGGTATTGAATAGGGCTGTAGAATCGATAGACATTGATGAGGTTGAAAATTTGACCAGTCTCGGTAGTGGTCAGTGCACGGGAAAAACTCTGGACCCAGCGCATTACGCACCGGAAGTGTCAAACGGTAGTGGCCAGTGTAACTTAGAAAAATAGATTTCAGGTATTGAATAGGGCTGTAGAATCGATAGACATTGATGAGGTTGAAAATTTGACCCGTCTCGGTAGTGGTCAGTGCACGGGAAAAACTCTGGACCCAGCGCATTACGCACCGGAAGTGTCAAACGGTAGTGGCCAGTGTAACTTAGAAAATAGATTTCAGGTATTGAATAGGGCTGTAGAATCGATAGACATTGATGAGGTTGAAAATTTGACCAGTCTCGGTAGTGGCCAGTGCACGGGAAAAGCTCTGGACCCAGCGCATTGCGCACCGGAAGTGTCAAACGGTAGTGGCCAGTGTAACTTAGAAAACAGATTTCAGGTATTGAATAGGGCTGTAGAATCGATAGACATTGATGAGGTTGAACATTTGTCCAGTCTCGGTAGTGGCCAGTGCACGGGAAAACTTCTGGACCCAGCGCATTGCGCACCGGAAGTGTCAAACGGTAGTGGCCAGTGTAACTTAGAAAATAGATTTCAGGTATTGAATAGGGCTGTAGAATCGATAGACATTGATGAGGTTGAACATTTGTCCAGTCTCGGTAGTGGTCAGTGCACGGGAAAATCTCTGGATCCAGCGCATTGCGCACCGGAAGTGTCAAACGGTAGTGGCCAGTGTAACTTAGAAAATAGATTTCAGGTATTGAATAGGGCTGTAGAATCGATAGACATTGATGAGGTTGAAAATTTGACCAGTCTCGGTAGTGGCCAGTGCACGGGAAAAGCTCTGGACCCAGCGCATTGCGCACCGGAAGTGTCAAACGGTAGTGGCCAGTGTAACTTAGAAAACAGATTTCAGGTATTGAATAGGGCTGTAGAATCGATAGACATTGATGAGGTTGAACATTTGTCCAGTCTCGGTAGTGGCCAGTGCACGGGAAAAGCTCTGGACCCAGCGCATTGCACACCGGAAGTGTCAAACGGTAGTGGCCAGTGTAACTTAGAAAATAGATTTCAGGTATTGAATAGGGCTGTAGAATCGATAGACATTGATGAGGTTGAACATTTGTCCAGTCTCGGTAGTGGCCAGTGCACGGGAAAACTTCTGGACCCAGCGCATTGCGCACCGGAAGTGTCAAACGGTAGTGGCCAGTGTAACTTAGAAAATAGATTTCAGGTATTGAATAGGGCTGTAGAATCGATAGACATTGATGAGGTTGAAAATTTGACCAGTCTCGGTAGTGGCCAGTGCACGGGAAAATCTCTGGACCCAGCGCATTGCGCACCGGAAGTGTCAAACGGTAGTGGCCAGTGTATCTTAGAAAATATATTTCAGGTATTGAATAGGGCTGTAGAATCGATAGACATTGATGAGGTTGAAAATTTGACCAGTCTCGGTAATGGCCAGTGCACGGGAAAAGCTCTGGACCCAGCGCATTACGCACCGGAAGTGTCAAACGGTAGTGGCCAGTGTAACTTAGAAAATAGATTTCAGGTATTGAATAGGGCTGTAGAATCGATAGACATTGATGAGGTTGAAAATTTGACCAGTCTCGGTAGTGGCCAGTGCACGGGAAAACTTCTGGACCCAGCGCATTGCGCACCGGAAGTGTCAAACGGTAGTGGCCAGTGTAACTTAGAAAATATAATAGATTTCAGGTATTGTATAGGGCTGTAGAATCGATAGACATTGATGAGGTTGAAAATTTGACCAGTCTCGGTAGTGGCCAGTGCACGGGAAAAGCTCTGGACCCAGCGCATTGCGCACCGGAAGTGTCAAACGGTAGTGGCCAGTGTAACTTAGAAAATAGATTTCAGGTATTGAATAGGGCTGTAGAATCGATAGACATTGAGGAGGTTGAACATTTGTCCAGTCTCGGTAGTGGCCAGTGCACGGGAAAACTTCTGGACCCAGCGCATTGCGCACCGGAAGTGTCAAACGGTAGTGGCCAGTGTAACTTAGAAAACAGATTTCAGGTATTGAATAGGGCTGTAGAATCGATAGACATTGATGAGGTTGAACATTTGTCAAGTCTCGGTAGTGGCCAGTGCACGAGAAAAGCTCTGGACCCAGCGCATTGCGCACCGGAAGTGTCAAACGGTAGTGGCCAGTGTAACTTAGAAAATAGATTTCAGGTATTGAATAGGGCTGTAGAATCGATAGACATTGATGAGGTTGAACATTTGACCAGTCTCGGTAGTGGCCAGTGCACGGGAAAACTTCTGGACCCTGCGCATTGCGCACCGGAAGTGTCAAACGGTAGTGGCCAGTGTAACTTAGAAAATAGATTTCAGGTATTGAATAGGGCTGTAGAATCGATAGACATTGATGAGGTTGAACATTTGTCCAGTCTCGGTAGTGGTCAGTGCACGGGAAAATCTCTGGACCCAGCGCATTGCGCACCGGAAGTGTCAAACGGTAGTGGCCAGTGTAACTTAGAAAATAGATTTCAGGTATTGAATATGGCTGTAGAATCGATAGACATTGATGAGGTTGAACATTTGTCCAGTCTCGGTAGTGGTCAGTGCACGGGAAAATCTCTGGACCCAGCGCATTGCGCACCGGAAGTGTCAAACGGTAGTGGCCAGTGTAACTTAGAAAATAGATTTCAGGTATTGAATATGGCTGTAGAATCGATAGACATTGATGAGGTTGAACATTTGTCCAGTCTCGGTAGTAGCCAGTGCACGGGAAAAGCTCTGGACCCAGCGCATTGCGCACCGGAAGTGTCAAACGGTAGTGGCCAGTGTAACTTAGAAAATAGATTTCAGGTATTGAATAGGGCTGTAGAATCGATAGACATTGATGAGGTTGAAAATTTGTCCAGTCTCGGTAGTGGCCAGTGCACGGGAAAAGCTCTGGATCCAGCGCATTGCGCACCGGAAGTGTCAAACAAGTCTCCAATGTCTAAAATTGACGATGTAGATCTTGAAGAAATAGTAACAAGTCACTCTCCACTTTCGGTATTTGATAATCCACTTTCTATTAATGAATCTCCCCTGTCTACAATTGAAGAAGAAGACATTAATGCATTAGAAATTGACAACGGTAGTGGCCAGAGCATTGGAAACGCTCTGGACCCAGCGCATTGCGCACCGGAAGTGTCAAACAAATTGCCTCTGTCTACAAATAATATTATAACAAGTCACTCTCCACTTTCGGTAATTGATGAAAAGTAATTCGCTTGCTACTGACTAGAACTTGACATCTCCTATAAACCAGGGTTTAGTAATATAGTGATTCATCTATATTTTAATCAAGTAATTAATCTATTATTTTTTTTGGGGGGGGGGATGGGCCACGATGAGAGTTCCTCCCAGTGGCCCGGATGTAGTTGTACCTCTCTGTGTTCTTTCAAAACAACCTTTATTACACAAATAATGTGGTAATAATGTTGCGCATTCATATTCATGACATATCAATAAAATGTAACATTCGGTAATTTGAAACTATTTATTATTTTGTCAGCACAGGTACGGCTATAACGGAACGCTCTCTTTTTTCTTTAATGTTCTTATATGACATATTTCCAATCATTAAACCATTATCTAAATATTATTATTAAATAATTCAATTGTTTTACACATTTCAGTTCCTGTCTTGAAAATCTCCATTGCGCTAGTGAACATCTCCATTGCGTACCTGATAAACATCATTGCGGTTGTGAATTCCCACCCAAAATTATTGTACATGTATAACTGAAGAAAATAAACATAATCAAAAATCGGGTTATTGTGTGTTAGTTTATAATTTTATATGGTAATTCACTTTGTAATAGGTGAAAATCTCCATTGCGTACGAGAAAATCTCCATTGCGCCGGTGAAAAATCTCCATTGCGCCGGTGAAAAATCTCCATTGCGCCGGTGAAAAATCTCCATTGCGTACGAGAAAATCTCCATTGCGCCGGCGAAAAATCTCCATTGCGTACGAGAAAATCTCCATTGCGTACGAGAAAATCTCCATTGAGTACGAGAAAATCTCCATTGCGCAAGTGAAAATCTCCATTGCGCAAGTGAAAATCTCCATTGTGTACCTGAAAAACTTCATTGCGTTTGTGAATTCACATATATATAAGTATTGTATATGAATAATTAAAAAAATAATCATATTTACACAAGCAAAATCGGGTTAATGTGTGTTAGTTTACAAATTTATATGGTAAATATAATAGGGAGAAATCTCCATTGCGCCGGTGAAAAAATCTCCATTGCGTACGAGAAAATCTCCATTGCGCAAGTGAAAATCTCCATTGCGTACATAAAAATCGTCATTGCGGTTGTGAAATCCCATATAAAATTATTGTAAATGTATAATTGAAGAAATTAGTCATATTTACACAAGCAAAATCGGGTTAATGTGTGTTAGTTTGCAAGTTTACCGATTAATCACTTTGTAATAGGGAGAAATCTCCATTGCGCCGGGGAAAAAATCTCCATTGCGCACACGAAACAAATATATAAGCACCTGAAATCGTTTAATATGTATTTGTTTACAGTAGATCTATCATAACATATTTATAAACAATATCTACACATTTATATACCACACTCAGTCGAATTTGTGACATATTTAGAGTAAAAATCGCTGTTAATTGAATTTTAATCTCCATTGCGCCCATTGCGCACACAAATCTACATTGCATACTTTAGTCATACCCCCTTTATACTGATATCTAAATCGGTTGATTGCAGTACTTTGATTTATGTCTTATTTTCAATATTTTTATACCAAGTTTCGTTATGAAATTCTATCCTCAAGCTATATATAATAGATCGAGTAACTTTGAAATTAAACGACGCGGTAAATTATCAAAATTATCTTTCCACATTGACAAATTTGAACGGAACGGTTACGAATTTTATCCTGTCCGTCAACAGCTCTTCTAAAAGAAGGTTTTCGGAAACGGCAACCAACTGCGTCTCCATCTGGATTCGTCATTTATCTCTATATATGTCTATGTCATTGCATAATAAGGTATTCTACATTTACGATCAGTCGTTGTTCTACTTAATATTTGTAGAAATGAATGCAATACTGAGATGATGCACACAATAATTCCTCATGCGTCCGTTTTTGTTTCGGTGCATGCTGTCACTTGAATTTCTGTCAAGGCTGTTCCTATTTTTATTCCATTACTCCCGGACAATCAGTGACGATTATGACTGGGAAGCGCTAGTCAGGGAAAAAGAGAGTTAAAGTATCGATATAAGTTGCAATAACGAACTAATCGCGGTTTATAGTTTGTGTGCTGAATGATCTATGCCATTTTGATAGTCTTGAAGTTGATGAACAGTTTTTACTTTCACTTATGGAATTGACAGTATGTTCACTTCAATTTGTTAACCATACATGTGCAGTCATCGGTATATTGTCCAAAAGGTGACTGAAGTTATGTAAATCACAGGGTAAAAGGGCTCGCAATGTGGGGCTCAAACTCACGATTCCCTTATCTCCAGTAAGGCACTGTACCGCCTGAGCTAACCAGATGGCCGTCTAACCCCACACCACTACACTCCTTCCCCTTCTGGCATTTGAGACTCAACCTTATAGGCCTTCAAACACATAGGTCATTAACGTAATTTAAGAAGTAAAAATGCGCCTGATGTGGGGTTCAAACCATAAACACTAGTAGTAGCACTGTGATCTACTGACTGACATCTGTCTAACTCCAAATCAATCTCCTGGTGCACATGGTCCTAGTTCAGACTAATTGAAGATATTAACATTCTCTGTCCATGATAAACGGAAGTCGTTAGATTCCCCTTTTTAAACAAATGGTAAACCCTCTCTATCAATCTAAGTACTTTTGAAAGCCTGAAAGGGGATTTAAATATTTAACACTATTACTTCTTAAATAACTTCATAATTAGTTATAATATTTTGTTCAGTAAATGATTTGTTATAAATTCACATGAAATTCTAAATATTTTCGAGGTCTAACATAATGGGTCATGTTTAAGATTATTCAAGCAATTTGGTTGTGTAATTCACTATTTATGATAGCAATGACAAAGCCTGATTATTGCATCAATTTGCTATTTGTTAATAATTATTGGGAAATGTCTTATTGAAAGTAGATTATGGTCTTGTTTTGACATGTTTGAAATGGCCCAATTTATTTGCTTCAGTCTCATTTATTATGATGACAGGACGATCACTACAGAATGTTTTATTTTACCCACAGTGATTATTTGATTGGTAAGGGTTATGTATATTGAAGTCGGCAACTTAGATTGCAAATTTGTTCATTTGTCTTGTAGGGAAGATGAACTTCTCAGAGCTGTTTAGACAATCCAACCAAATTTGTAAATTCTCACCCGATGGTAAATATCTTGCATCTATTGTGGAATTTCGACTGATAGTCAGGGATGTTGAGACTTTCCAGGTATTTCATATATTATTTGTACTCTCACACTGTAGGAATGGAATGCCATCCAATTAAATACGTTGTAATGTTTTATTGCAGTATTCTGGCTGTGAAATATGAAACACTAGTAATGAGTGGAATGATCAAATGTAGCTGCACAAAAATGCATGTCAGCTCCAAATGATGTTACACATAAATGTTAGATACATAATGGTAGAATAATATTTTTAATATATATTAAAGCTAAGACAAAGCATGGCAATGTGTTAAGTAGTATTTGTTTAGTACTATATATAGGGTGTATTTTTACATTGATTGGCTTTTTTTCACAACTTTGACCAGTTTCACACATTAGTTTCTTATTTCAAGGGCAATTGGTTATCTGTCATGCACACACAAAACAATTAAAAAACCAAGATTTTAATCGAAAATATGTATTATTACTGCAGATTCAGAATTTGTTCAATTGTGTGGACACTATACAGCAAATAGAATGGTCTGCTGATTCCGAGTTTTTACTGTGCGGATTATACAAGAGGGGATTGGTTCAAGTATGCTCACTGGAACAACCTGACTGGAAATGTAAGATTGACGAGGGTTCTGCTGGACTTTGTGCTGCCAGGTACATATATGCATTTTCATTCTAGTGCTTTTTTTAAGTGCAATAATAACTTTATCAATCCAGTAGGGTTGAGAGGTGTATGTGTTGACAGTATGTCCTTGAAATTGTAATATTTTCCATTGATGTAGAGTGGAAAACGGATGCTTATTTGTGTCAGTAAAGACATCAATGCTGAATGTTTCAAGGCAGCCAGACATTTATGTAATAACAAGACTTGGCAGTATGTTATTTAAGGATGCGTCTTGTTATATATATTGAAGATATATAGATTTGTTCCTGTGGCACACACTGTTCCTTTACTAATTGACATAGAGTTACCAAACTTCACACAAATATTTATTCGGACAAGAAGTTGTGCAACTGGGTTTTCGTTTTATATCTGACCAGTAACACCTGACTTTTGTCAAAGTCAAAGCATTTCACATATGGCAAGTTTGTGGCACACGCTGCTCTGTAAGTAATGGTCATAGAGTCACCAAACTTTACCTAACCAAATGTTTTTTGGAATTGGAAGTTGTGCTAATGGAATTTAGTATTTAAATCAGGTCAGTAACAGTTGAGTTATGGTCTTGGACGTAGTCAAAATAGGTGTGTTCTGATTTTGCAGCAGGCACTTCTCCTAAAGTAATTGACCTACATTCACCAAACTTTGTAGAAATGTTAATTGGGGCATGAAATTATGAACCTGTGCACATCAGCATTACAGAATTATGCTCTTGGCTTAAGAAGACTTTCATACTTAATGTTTGGTAATCTTTTGGCAAGTGCTGAACCTGAATTGTTCATAATTAATTTAGCTATTTGGTATACTTTATGTATCATAGATCTGTTTTGCCAACATTTTCAACAAAGTTTTGGCTATTATTTTTCATAATTTAGTGTATTGTGTAAACATTTGACTAACATTGATAGTACCTATATGCTATATGTTGGCATTTGGCTTAGTTGAACTGAACATGATTTGATTATTTCATAGTAACAATACCTGTGGCCACAGTATGGTTATTGCAATCAGTGGTGCAAATAGGCTCAATTTTTTATGTACATTAACATTCAGCTTGACAAGGTTCTGTTGATATCATTACCCAATAAGAGCATAGTTATGTAAATCTGCTCTTATTTTGTGAAGGTGGAAAGTTGGAGCATCTGTGCTTGTATTAATCTTAAGTTACCTGATGTACTGGTTTAGAAGGATAATTAAGAATTTGTTACTTTGAATTCCAAGAGTTAATGAACACCTTTGCTGGTTATTATTGCATGAATGTTAAATGTTTACAGATGGAGTCCTGATAGTCGCCATATTCTGACAACAGCTGATTTCCATCTACGTATAACAGTGTGGTCGCTTGTCACCAAATCTGTGTCATACATACGTTACCCGAAGCAATGTCAACAAAACATTGACTTCAGCTCAGATGAAAGGTAAAATTCACAGTATTTATCAAAAATTTAAATTACATGATGAAGAAATATAATTAAATTTGTTGAAGATGTGGTTAGTTTGGTAGATAAATCATAGGCAGATTAGCATAGCATAATTATATGATCATTTGGAAATTGAAAGTCATTATTATTAAGCTTTATTATAATAGTTAATCAATTACCATCGAGCGCAGCTGCATTAATCAGTTTGCATGTCCAAAAGTAGTCACAAATTTTGTTTTAAGTGGGAAAATTGTACATTGTTGTATTCGAAATACTGTTGTTTGCAATATCGTGGTAAACAAGAGTACACTGAATAGCAACATATAGGGAGCTGGCAGTGACCAATAAGCTTTGTTGGTAATAAATGTTGTAAAATTGGACTTCAAGCATTTTTGATAATCAAATAGAATCAATTTACTGTCAGACATTATACAAATATGACTTTTTAGTGCTGTAAAAAACATGTTTTAATAAACTTTTCAGAATCATTTAATTAATGCATTAAATTTGATTTAGCTGTTAATTCCAAAGCAAACATAAAAAAACTCATTGACAAACATAAAAGAACCATACTTTCTACTTGCGCTGTGAAACATTCAAACTTGTAAGAACAGTTTCAACAATGAAAAAGGGTACATTATATCAACCAACACTCTTTAGCCTTTGATTATTGACATTGGTCCATGTTCATTGTAAGAAAAATGAGAGTGTCGACAGAATCCGGACTCAGTTTGATTGCTATTTTTGACCAAATTTCAAGCCAAGCTATAAACAAGTTCACTTGGAACAGTGGAAGGTGGGGTTGCCATATATCATTCTGCTAAAATTGCCTGCAGGGAATACACACACTGTTTTAACCATCTTCATATCCACAACTTGTCACTGTTGATTCAGTTCATGGAGCTGTAGAATATTATCCAACATGTTTAACTAGTACATGTTGCTATATAGACAGTACATAGAGCCTAATAGCACAAACACGGTAAAGCACTGAAAGTAAAAAAAATGACTTGCATTGCTTCTAACATAAGTAATAGCAATGTAGCTGTGCTGTTTTACAGTTGGTTGATAATGAAATAATTTTGTGATTTAAACAGATACATGGCGTTAGCAGAGAGAAGAGACTGCCAAGACTTCATCAGCATCTTTGATTGCAGTTCATGGGAGTTATTGAAGCACTTTGAAAGCAGTACAGAAGATCTATCTGGACTACAATGGTCTCCCGACAGCTCTGTGTTATGTGTTTGGGACACATCACTGAACTATTTAGTGCTATTGTACTCTGTTGATGGTCGTTGTCTGTCCAAGTTTAATGCTTATGATTATGCATTGGGTTTAAAAACTGTCACATGGTCCCCTTCAAGTCAGTTCTTGGCTCTGGGAAGCTATGATGAAAAACTGCGACTACTCAATCATGTAACATGGAAAACTATTACAACTTTCTCTCATCCAGAAACTGTTGAGGACACGTCTGTTGTTGTGTACAAAGAGATAGACACACGAACCCCTAAACCAGTTAAATCTGATCTAACAGACATTCCAACCACTGCTCTGTTTTCTCCACAGAGCAAATATGAAGTTCAGACATGCCCTGTAAAAATACCTGTCATTAAGCCTGACACTAGCAAAGCTCATCCAAAGAGAGGAGTTGGCATGGCTGCTTTCAGTTCGGATTGTAAGTACATGTTTACTCGGAATGACAACATGCCACATACTTTGTGGATCTGGGATGTACAGAAGCTTGCTATTTGTGCAGTCATTATCCAGTCTGCACCTATCAAGCATGTAGAATGGGACCCCTTGAAAACCAGAATGGCTCTCTGCACCGGTGTGAACAAGTTATACATGTGGTCCCCGGCTGGCAGTTTGTGTGTGGAAATACCAGTAGAGGGAACTTTCCAGGTTCATTCATTGAAATGGCATCCAGATGGTGGGTCCTTGCTATTACTTGGTAAAGATATGATGTGTATTTGTTATCTCAATGACATTGAGAATGCAGCAGAGGATTCTGTTGAGTGAGAACCAGCACGTACGACTGGTACTGTTGATTTACATTTAGGATAACCACAGGATTGTGAACAAATCTATACCAGTCATATTCTATATTTTGCCTATCGACCTTTTGAACAGATTATGACTATAGCCGTTTGATTGCCTTTTATGACCAGTTCAGTTTGGCTTGTTAAGCGATATTATGACTGTATTTGTACCTTTACTGCTGGAGTGTTATGAAGATATTTTATGCGCGTTTACTTCACATTTATATCAAGTACAGTCAACAAAATTGCATTTAGTTGATACTGAATTGTAATTCTACTTAAACATGTTTTCTGTATACATGTATGTATTTGTATTAAATGATTTAATTTTTCTTTCTTCCCATGCTAAATAACTGACACATGGGCGATTGGACCTGTTCAAATTTTGAAGACTGCCTTTTCGTTGCAACTATTGACGAATAACATAGTTTTGTTTATCAACACAGTTTTTTGTTGTTTACCTTAACTCGTCTAGTAATAGTGCTATTTGTTCTACTGTTCTGCAGAAATTTGTCTTGTTTATAGGTGTAGAGACTTCTTTGTGTTATATATACATTAAAATACATTAAAATAATATATGTTCTCTGTCCTGCTACTTATTATATAATATTTTAGGATTCTATAAGAAACCTGCAGCTGATTAGTTCAACATAGGCCATACGCAATTGTCTGTGATACCATTGTATTATTTAATACACAACTGTATGCTAAGAAAATTAATTGTATATATATTTAATTCTTAAGTCCGGTTTGGAGTTCTTTGTTAGTTACCTAATGCTTGGTTATTTTACATTGACTATCTAAACTACTATACAGCTGTGTACAGTCAACTCAGTATATTCTGACAAAACTGTACTCTTAAGTACATGTATTAACACAATCTCACATTACAGGAAAGGCAGATCGATCAGACATTTTTATTTCATAATCTGTGTGTTGGCTTAGAATAGAAGGATTTATATCAATATACTAAACTGCTGCAACTTGTCCATAAATGTATTGATGTACCTTTATAACAATAGAACATCTGGTGGTTTTGTTAAACAACTACATGTAGTTGATTTAAGCAGATGGGAATGTCAAATATTATAAATGTGGTAGCTAATACTGGCTTATGCCTAAATAAGTGGTCATATGTTCAGTACATGTATATAAATGTAATCGCACGTATGTCTCATATTTTATTTATATTGCAGCTATTATAATGTAAGATATTTGTAGATATTACTGTAATGCCAATATATGTATATATGAACTTATTCATGATGAAATATAGACTGAAAGTAGAAATATTTGTCATATCACAATCACAAATATAAGCAGTTCAGCATAATGGTAATGACAATTTGAAACTACCATATGCCGAGGTGTGGAGGTCTAAGTGTCGAGTGTCTGACTCCTGATCCGAAGGTCATGAGTTTGAGCACCGCTGAACATATTTGATCTTGTAATTTTTAAAAAAAAATGGTGCAGATAGACAATGCTTGATAGCATAATACTTTGGTGAAGACATTGTGTTGTGTGTTGTCTTTCAAAGAGAGAATAAGTTGTTACAGGGAACGCCATATGTCTCCCAAAGTTGAAAGATGTATATTTGCGAATTCCCGAATCTTTTCTGTAAAGTATTTAAACGAATGGCACTGATTTTGTTCTCTGACCTTGATTCTTTTGCTTTCATCACCGAACTCAACGTTTTCAGGATTTATACCATTTTGCTTATAGATGATTTATTTTTAAGGCTAATCCAGCCCAAGTTTCTATGAGGCGAATTTTATTAGAGTGGCCAACATGTCGCAGATTCCACACAATCTGAAATGAACATGATTGTAAATAATTAATTGACTGTCAGTTATTACTATTGACTTGTATAATTAGTTAATTACCAAACATTTAGCTTTTTGTATAGTAGACCATTGCAGCCCCTGCATATTTAAATTTACATTTGTCTAAAGTATTCAGGCTTTGTTAAAATTGATAACTAACTGACCTGAATTGTAACCAAGTAATTACATGCTGTACGTATTAGAAATAACGTCGTATACTCGATCGTCATTGACATCAGTCAGTATTTTAAAAGTCACTTCTCAAGTAAGTAGATCAAATACTCAAATACGTACAAAAATACTAACCGAGGCAACAAATACACGCAAATAAAACATGAAAGATAAAACACACGCATCAAATGGCACACAACTCACGTACTTTTTCATGGCCCTTTCAGTTTTAATTTTTTTTTTCGTATCCTTAGTCCTGTTAATTGTGGTGATTTTGGTCATGTTCAACAGCAATCTCTGTTGGGCTAGCTCTTTAGCGACTAGCCCACCATATTAGACATGTACATGCCCATTTTACCATTAACATTCATTATTTTGTTATTTGCTCATTTGAGCACAGTGCTCAAGGTGAGCTTTTCTGATCGGTCTTTGTGCGTCGTCCGTCCATACGTACGTCCGTAAACAATTGTTTAAAACATCATCTCTGAAACCACACGGAGAATGTTATGAAACTGCTAATAAACAAACAAGGCGTCGCGATTGATCAACAATAACAATTGACCGAATTCCTATTTTGCTTCTAAAACATCTTCTCTGAAACCACTTTACGAAAGTTCACAAAATTTTAGCGGAGGGTTACAATGGTTAGTTTGGTTATATTAGTAAATTACAACGTGGGGGTTTGGATTCGTCATAAAATTAGGCCGCCAGGGTGCAGAGCCCCGTTTCCTTTATGTATGTAGTGGAATCTTGTCAAAAACTACCGACCCGATTTTAATATAACTTCATACAAGTATTGCTTAGGTGACCCTCTACTGAGATTGATCAGATTATTTGATTTCGTCAAAAACATTGCTTCCAGTGTGCATATGTGTAAAGTGCAAACTTCAAAAATAGTTTTGTCCAAAACTACTGACCCAATTTTGATATAACTTCACACAAAAGTTCCTTTGAATTCGACAAAAACATGGCTCCTAGGGGGCGGAGCCATTTTTCCTATCTGTATATAGTGAAAACTTCAAATATCATATAGTCCAATTTTGATATAACTTCACACAGATGGTCCTTAGGTGACCCTCAAATGTTTTGGATTCGTCAAAAAACATGGCCGCTAGGGGACAGAGCCACTTTTCCTATAGGTTTATATTTGAAATTTCAATAATCTTCTTGTGAAAAACTACTGGCCTAATTTCGATATAATTTCACCTGAATGATCACAGGCCCGGTTCCAGAAATTCCCGACTGGGAGGGGGGGGGGGCAAACATGATGAAAATGCCCCGCGCAGCGCCGAGTCCGGTTAGGTACGGGGGTCCGGGGGATCTCTCCCATAAAATGTTTACTATATATACATTGTTTATGAAATGGTTACTTCTGGTGCATTTCAAGGGTCTAAATTTTTAACAAATTTCAAGGGGACAGCCCCTTCTGTACCTACTCCCAGTCAAACTTCAGTAAAACCCCTTGTCACAAGTGAATAAGAAGCCATTTCATCATTAACTCTGTGAAATAGTGTAGATGTTAAAACTTTCATGCTGATTTGGTAGAAGTTGACTCTTTTTAATGTCCATAATGAACACGATCAGGGAGCAAACTTATAAACTGTATCAACTGTTAACCGCCGAAAGTATATATAGTAATGTGGGGCAAAAGGCTACGAGGTAAAAGGCCTACGGGTAAAACATCTGACATCGTTAGATTTATCGTGCCGCGCGATATTCTTTTTGTGACGTCTTACGCAGATGTGAATACCGCGAACAATTTAAACACGTATCTTCAAATGTAAGTTTTATTCTCATTTTTGTCATTTTACACTATTTTGTGTTAACGCCGACTAGTTAATATTTTAACCGTACACCTTGTATTCTCGATTTTTTGTCATTCGTGCGTTTGTTTGACGGTATTTACGCAGTGCCACTTAAGCGGCTACATGATCGCGAAATTGTTCTACATTTTACCAGAAGTTATTTATAGATAAAAAATGTTTAGAGGTGACTGCCCCTGATCGAAATGCGTTTTGTTCCATACATGGGGCAAAAATCAATAAAGGTATGTTCAATTTATTGAGCTTTTTCTCGTTTTGTATCTCGCGTTAAATATGTTATAAATGTATAGGCCTCGTGCAAACTTGCACGCATAGCAAGTTATGTCTTAATCGAACTCGTGGTTATTATTGTATCGTAAAATATTGCTTAATATGGGCGTTTTGCCCCACCTAGCTCTACTTAAACTACAAACAGGTTTATGTATGCTCCCTGATATACAATAAATATGTTTATCATCTCCGACATAAAATAATTGGCTGTGAGCGCACAAAAATGGCCCACTTGGCACAGAAATCACAATTCAATTTTTTACTCAAGAACAATATTTAATTATTTGCCTCTATAAAAAACGTTTTGAAATGAAGTTATGTTGCATAGTTTTCAAGTATAACGTTTTGAAAATACACCGTACCATGTGTATGGCTTGTCAGGTTTTATGGACGGTAATGTCGCGACATACTCATACATGTAATTAGCGGTGCTAATTCTAAAGAATGTTTCTATAATGAATACTAGTAAATAAAATTTTATGATGATAATAAACATTCATGACAGGATGTAGTTGTGTATTCATGTAATTTGTTTAAATCTGGATTTGCTTGCAATGCCTATATCAATTAAACGGTTAAAGGTAGACAGTCTTCTTTGTTATCAAAAAACATAAATAAATATTATTGAAAAGGGCACGTTAATGCCTTCATACCGACATACTCAAAAATACTGCATTTTTACGTTTCTTAGAAGTTTCCCCGGAATTGCGAAACAGATATTTCCTATATCACGCCCTCCAAACACGCGCTTTTCCTCCGAATTGAGAACATCGTAAGCGAAGCGAACGAATTTTCCGATATGCAGCGCGGGAGTAGTTTCGGTTTCCAGATGGGTTTCTATATTAAGTAAAACTAAGCTGTTTGATATACATTGCATGATAACCATCATTTTAGGAAATGGGAAATCGTTGCACTGCATTATTGTGTCATTTTCACATAACAATAACATATTTGACATAATTTGTACAAAAGTATTTAAATGCTTCCGGATTCCTTTCCTAACTTTATAACTACACCGAGTTATAATGCATTAAATGTATTATGTACCTAACTAGTTCAACATAGGCCATAAACAATCGTCTGTGATACCATTGTAATATTTAACACACAACTGTATGCTAAGAAAAAAAAGAAAAGTGGTTTTCTTTGGTAAGTCCGGCTTGGAGTTCTTTGTTATTGAATGTACTTTAATTGCTTGATAATTGTACATTAAAAACCTATATTACTATAAACATGTGTCCATTCAATACTATCAGCTTCAAGTACATATGTTGACACAATCTCCCATTACACGAAAGGCAAATCGATCGACATTTTTATTTCCTACTCTGTCTGTTGGCTTACAATAAGGTAATGGAGAGTAACAATAGAGATTTATATCGATGTACTCAACTGCTGCAACTTGTCCAATAATTGTATTGATGTACCTGTGTAACAATAGAACATCTGGCGGATTTGTTGTAAAAGGACTTTAATTGATTTAAGATTAGAAATGTTGTGGCTAGTACTGGCTTATGCCTTAGCTTTTTTGGTCATATGTGTATGTCAGCGATTAACCGATTAACCGTTCGAACGTCTGATTATCGGTTAGTAAATCTTAAACCGGTTAATCGAAATAAACTCTAATCAAATACAGTATATATAACCGACAATCAGACGTTCAAACGGTTAACTGGTTAAGAAAGAGACCATACAAACAGTTTGCAACATTCTAATAGTTTAATGTTCACCAAGTACAGTTGTAAATCATTCAATATTTCTGTTGATCGCAAAGACAAGTTTTTCTCTAAAGTGTCGGTAGGGGGTGATGTGAATTGCTCCTGAAAGTTTGCAGCGTTTAAGATTAAGATGTTAATCAAATTTGGGTCAATTTTGTAATTTTCTTGGGTAACAATAGACAATGCTTTATAACATAAGACTTTGGTGAAGACGTTGTGGTATGTGTCGTCTTTTCCAGTTTTTATACTGACAGTTCCAAGACTGTGAATCGCTGTATGGTTATTATTTCTATTTATGTTTTAGATTTATGTTAAATTCCCCTATCACCATGTGAAATTATTTCACATTTCGGCCTATTGTTGCTAGCTTCATTGGCTTGTTCCGAGATGTATTCCATCCATTAAATCCTCCTGTCTTCATTAATTCTTTTTAGTTGTTCTTTATGGTCGGCCTGATCATTCCTTGTGCCCTCAATCCCATGCGTGTTTACCCTTGCACCTCCTCAGTGCCTGATGTTTTGTGGACTGTTATTTTTCTAGGGGGTCTTTGTGGGGAGGCATTGTCTTGTGTAATGTAGCATTTCCTGTAGCAACTTAATCTCTCTATTAAATCAAAGGTCTCACTTTACTCCTAATTGGTTATACAATACTCAAGGATTCCTTGACAATATACCATATCTCATTATTGCATATCGGAAAAAACATTTGTGGTCTGTTTTTCGTTTATCCAAACATTCATTCTGTCAACAAAACAAGGACGCTTGAAATGAGAAATGATACAGGTTTAGTATGCTTAGTGTAAGCAATGCTTGTATCGACTAAATGTAAGGACAGATTCAGAAATATGCTATACTGCTTTATGATACATCTCCGATGTGGTAAACAACAGTCTATAAACATTAGAAGAAAATCAGTCACAAATGCATTATCTGTACGAGTGGATTGTTTATTAATCGGAGTAGATAACAATAATTTTATCAATAACTTTCACCCCCGTTTTGACGTAGTTAAGTAATTTCTTGTTTTCCGTCACAAATCTCATGTAGGGTAAAATAAGTACCAATGCTACAAAAAGTAAATAGTAAGCTAGAAAGCAAGTATACCAAACATAGTGTGTAAAGTCTGGCACTATACAAATTTATCCACAAGTCTCCTTCATAACATCATAAGGAGACTTTTGAGGCCCCTTCATCTGACTAGCTCAGTCATCAAACATGTAGTGTCTCTAAATAGTTTGGAGTAACACAAAATGGTTCTCTGTTCATGCACGTTCTAAAAGACCGGTATACTATGCAAAAGATTGTTCACCATAATTGTGTTCACAGTTTTAAAGGCATTCGTTGATTTTATATCGACTGCCATGTCCATTTCTGATCACTTGACGATGCACATTCTTTTGCTAGAATCTTTCTAGAGTCTACGTCAGCTGTAAGACATTTTCCTGTTCGCACATGAACGAAAATGTGTTCTGTTTCATCGTATCTCCATACTTTCAAGTCAGTGTCTATAAAATGATCACAATGTTTAAATTTCACGTTATTATCTGTGTCTACATAGTAGCATTGTCCAAGGTGTCGTAGTTCATCTGCTTTCGTCAGTTCAAAAAACTGCATTGCGCCTGCACCATTACACGGATAGTGCAGAGGAAAGTCTCCCTCGCCGTTTCTGTCGAAACACATACTTGATTGACTGTTCTTCAGTACGCCGAGTTTCTTGGATTCAGTTGGAATGTGAATATTTGCGAATTCTCGAACCTTGTTTAAAAAGTATTGAA
The DNA here is from genome assembly GCA_032209605.1 of Mactromeris polynyma. Taxonomy (NCBI): domain Eukaryota; kingdom Metazoa; phylum Mollusca; class Bivalvia; order Venerida; family Mactridae; genus Mactromeris; species Mactromeris polynyma. The sequence continues at coordinate 10,230,051 of JASFXZ010000008.1, forward strand.
ACGAATGGCACTGATTTTGTTCTCTGACCTTGATTCTTTCGCTAACATCACCGAACGCAACGTCTTCCGGCTTTATACCATTATACTTGTAGATAATATGCTTATACGGTTCATCCACCCACGTTTCTATGAGGCGAACTTTATTAGACTGACCAACATGTCGTAGATTCCACACAATCTTAAATGAACAATACATATTGATTTACTGTCGGTTATTACTATTGATCTGTATGTGATCAAACATTAGCTTTTTATATGATAGACAATAGTACCCCCTGTATATTTTAATTTACATGTGTAGGAGTAAACAATCGTTACCCAGTAATTACTTGTACCTGGTATTAAGAGTAACATTGTTTACTCGATCGTCTGTTAAGATTTTTACCAGATTTATAACAGAATGGCGTATAAAAATCTTTTCTAAAAGAAGGAAAACTGAATAAATATCAAACTAAGTAGGTAGTAGCTCTTTGTTCACGATAATGCCATGCCGTTTTAATTTTTTGTTAAGCGTCTGCGTATGCCTAGGTATTTCGTAAGTTTAAAAACTGCCAAGGGAGGTAACCGCTGTGTTATATTTACGTGTGATTTTGTAAATATTTTGTAAACTTGCATGTTTGAAAATAGTGAGTGAAAACTGGTCAGTTTTTTCTTTTAGACTTCTAATGTTTTATAAATGAACAAGTAGTTTTTTCCGAAACAACTTTGTTTGTTTTTCGAATATGTAGAGCGAGCTCTAGGTTTCTAGAACCAAGATTGACGCTTGACAAAACTATTTTAAAACCGTATGGCCTAATCTATGTAAGCGTAACAGATGTTAATTGAAACATGTATGCTAAATACTAGTGCACGTATACAACAGCCGAAACACTAGCTGAGCCGATTAATACACGCAAATAAAACATTAAAGATAAGACACACGTAGCAAATGGTACACAAAAACACTAATAGTATGCTTGAACACAACCTCGCATGCATGCACACACGCAAAAATAAATTACAGAAAGCATGGACATAACACTCAGAACCACACATCTAACAGACGAGCGCAGGACATTTAGTCACTATAATATATGACGCAGATAGTTTACACGAAGGACGTACAAACCAAAAGAAAAAATGTAGTTACGGAATTTTGTTTTGACCATCTTATTTGTATAAACTGGTGGGCGATCTATAAGCATCTAAAAAAGCAAGCTAGGAATAATGGGTAGCAAGGAAACATTTATAACCGGTTAAGTATTCATTATTTTGAGTTAAATGTTTTAAGGACTTACCCTTCTAAAAATGTGAGCTACATAAGAACATGGAATCATCTCTATCACTCCACCGCACATCCATACTTTCACTGATAACTCAATCTGTTCCGATCCCCAAATCTTCATACCAGGATCAAACCCACCAAGTTGTAGAAACCAAGACTTCTTCATACAAATCATCATACCCATTACACTGCCCATTAATATAGGATCGGTTTTATTGAGTCTAGCTAATTTGTACTCCTGACTGTGTCTTGATTGTTCCTGTTCAAAATTCCACCCAAAGAATGGAAAATCAAACGGTTCACCGAATGGTCTGTATTGGTGCTGCACCTTGAAGTTGTCATTATTTATTGAACCTGTGTTTGAAAAAAGTAGTGCGTTTGGTTTTTCAATAAGTCGGCTAATAATTGGTTCCACCCAACCTAGTGATACTTCCATATGACTGTCCATGCATATAAAATATTCAGATTTACTGATTTCTATACCACTCTGTCTTGCCATCATGAGTCCAACGTTGATCGATTTCCGTATGAGAACAACTTTCGGAAGACTTCTTACATGAAGATCAAGTTTATATTTTAGTTCAACTTCAGTTGATGCATCATCTATGATAATGATCTCTTCTAGCAGATGTTCCGGGGTGTAAAATAAGATACCATAGATAGTTCTAAGCAATACGCTTAACCTCTCATTCCGGAATGGAATAACAACGCTTACTTTAGGTAAATTATCTGGATATTTCAATTTTCTGCAGGCCTCCGGTCTGTAGTCGGGTAATAGTCTTGGAAATGGTATCATATCGCTGATAAATGCATTGTAGTCATACGTCTTGTAATATTGTTGAATTAAAAGTGAATCGTTTACACTCAAAAGGTCCGCAAATTTAACCTCTTCCCCATAACTACCTGAAAGTAGAAGTAGTCTATTAAAGTTCATGGAGTTCAACGCCAGTATGCCATAGTATTTTAGTGATGAGCTTAAAATCTTTTCTGAGACAATAGGAAGTAATGAACTCGTATATTAACATATGTTCTCGTTTATAAGAGTATGTATATACATGTACTATATTCGTGAGGAAAATTGTTAGAAAACTCCCGCTCTGATTCTGATATGGAGAACGTCACTCTATGTGACACCAGTATCAGCACTAGCGATAGTGTTCCTAACACGTACTCATAAATACTAAGTGAAACTTACGACTCATATGAAACTGTACATACACAGTTGATATTCAGGGCTACGACACTTGTAGTAAAACTTTAGTCTCATATGAAACTGTACCAACACGGTTGATATTTTGTGTTTTACGACATCTTTAGTGAAACTTTAGTCTCATATGAAACTGTACCCACACGGTTGATATACAGTATTACGACATTTATAGTGAATCTTTAGTCTCATATGAAACTGTTCCCACACAGTTGATATTCAGTGTTACGGCATTTATAGTGAAACTTTAGTCTCATATGAAACTGTTCCCACACAGTTGATATTCAGTGTTACGGCATTTATAGTGAAACTTTAGTCTCATATGAAACTGTTCCCACACAGTTGATATTCAGTGTTACGAAGTACAAATATTGCTAAAAATTAAATCCTTAATATTTACATGAAGCTGAAAAAATGAATGAATATACCTGGTCCATATTGTAGTGGTTGCTGATAGATCGGTGCTGGAAGCTCTCTGCTTTTAACTTCTTTAGAATTATTCGGTTTACAGAAAACTGGAGATTGTCTTTTCGTTTGTTGTTGTGTTAATATATCATTAATTCCTGTTGTTATTAAGCTTATCAAAGCGATGATATATGCTACTAAAAAGATAAATAAAATCCTCGTGATACTCATAGTTAATCACTGTAGCCCAGCTATGATCAGTTTGACGCGTTTCGTGGCAAGATTGATTGATGAGTAACACGTGAAGATTAACAATGTAACACATGTTGCTCTCAATAAAAAATAAATTCACCTCAACGACTAGCTCATTGATAATGTTAAACTGTTAAACTGAAACGTTTTGTGACATAATGCACTTTACTAATTATACGTAATCGATGTTTAATTGATGTTTATTAATCAATAATATTAATTAATATAGAAGCCCGACACCTTGAAAACGTCTGTGTTCTTTATATAGTGCTGAGCCATAAGCGTTAAAGTACCAATCATTTCCTACTGATCAGTCAAGATTCCTAATTGGTTTGCAAAATAAATTCACAGTGATATAATAAATTTGCTAACATTTCTTATTGCGTAATACGAGGGGCATTCAATAAATTATGTCACTGGTCTTCGTAAGTTTAAAATTTTCACTGCAAAACGTCACAGGGGCTTATGTCAGGGGAATAAGGTGGGTGTTCAACCTGAATAACATTTTCTTGTTCTAAGAAATATTGTACAATTTTACTTTTGTGGGCTGAAGCATTGTCATGAATAAGCTGTATGCCTTTCAAATCTTTAATTGGGCGTTTATTTTGATAGAAAATGGCATATAAAACCTTCTTGGCGCTTCTTGTCCTCTTTGCAATGACCAGCCTTGCCTGACTTTTACTTAGCTATTGTTTGTTAGTTATGCGTCGCTGTGGATCAAAATAATACACCCAAGTTTCATTTCCAGTGAGCAACTCAGAACTTTTTCTAGGATTACATTTTTTTATATTTTTTCTAAGGATGTCAACGAGTATCCGGATATCCGGATATCCGCATTCCGTTCCGAGTATCCGAATCACAATTTGGCATTCGGATACTCGTTTAAAATTACGAAATATTTGACTCTCAGTATCTTTAACGACCAACAATTTATTTTAACACCTATAACAATAGAATCAATTCGATACCGTGTGTCATATTGTTTATGGTCTTCTTTGCACATCGGTGTCTTTGTGAGATACCCTAAAGCGTGATAATCACTGCGGCGTATATTAAAGTATGTTTTTCACGGGACTAAAACCAATTAAAGATACGAGTAAATAAAATTGTATAAAAAAGTTCTCTGGTTGGTGTTGTTGTTTTTACAAACATGTTTAATTATACCTCATTAAGGGTGACACTATTGGAATTAATTACATCGATTTTCGTGTTAATTGTAGTAGGTGGGGAAGGGGGTTACAAATTGAGCGTTAGTCTTACGCCGCATGTTACAAACACTCTTTGCTCACGGGCTGCTATTATTAATTTTATGCTGCTTTGAAGTATGGTTTATTCTACAAATACAATCCCCTTGTAACAAACAAGTGACTTCTGAACAACGTAAGGCCACTCGTGACATGTTGGAGAACAGGATTGATGAAATACCGTTAAGAATGCCACCACGTGATAGTGAATGCGTACAACAGCCCAAAAGACGGAAATTGGACTTTTTGATGTTTGATACAGCAGAACAAGATAATTGTGACGAGGTCATGAGTTACATTTCGGAAAAGGTTTCGCATGATATTGATGCGTTAGTGTGGTGGAAAAACAATGAACACAGGTTTCCGAAAATTGCTGTTATCGCAAAAAGAGTCCTTTCAGTCCCTGCTACCTCTGTGCCATCAGAACGGATTTTTTCTGCTACTGGACTCTTAATTAACAAACTGCGAAACCGACTTTCCAGTGATTTAGTTGACAATATCATTTTCTTGAACAAGAACAAAGTGTCAGTAACAGAGGTTTAAATGTGGATTTAATGAACATTGAAATGGTCAGATACAGTGTTGAGGAGTGATTTCGTGTTGTACATATTTTCATTTATTTTGTGATGTGTCCGTACCATGTAAATATTGTTTTGTGATTTGTCCGTACCATGTAAATATTGTTTTGTGATTTGTCCGTACCATGTAAATATTGTTTTGTGATTTGTCCGTACCATGTAAATATTTAATGTTTCATGTTCTGTCTATCTGTTGTATGTTTTATATGTTGTTGTTTTTCGTTATTTAATTAGTATGCATGCAATTAAAAGATAAAGCTGCAGTTTAAGAGTTTCTTCATTGTCTTTAGTTGAGTAATACATAATCTGTTTGTTTGTAAGTTTGCGGTACTTACAAATTTATACCGTATGGTACACAATTAGATCTACCGCAAAAATACAAGCAAACAGTATGTACCAGTTGTTCTACAGAACAGGCTTGATACGTAAAAGCAAACTCCATCTCAAGTGGATACATCATATCATTAATCATGCTTTGAACACGACACAAGGAATCATCATCAGTTAGTACTACGTACCTGGAGATTTAACATCACATGAGTTCGCAAATATCTCTCAAAATTACAAATTTCATCAATCTACAAGTTTCGTCTGTTCACTACATAATGATGTCTTTAGTGAATAAGCTAAACTTGTTAGAGTGAGCAAATCTGTATTTTATTGATAACATTTGGAATTCTTGTGTAAACATTAATCAAGGCTCACACCAAAACAAAGGGAGATCACTGCGCAAGAGTTTGTCAAAACGAAAGTACACAATCACACGGAGTTACCTACCTTTATGAACACATGCTCTCAAAATCAGATAAAACTGTTATAAGAAATCAAATATTAACGATTTTAAACTCAGAGTACACATTAAATATTTCGATAACTTCGGAAATTCAATGAACTGGAACCTAGCTGACTGCATGCACAGTAAGTTTGTTTGGTGCAAATAGATGATTTAAGTCGCGAAATTATGTGACATTACAAGCAAATCGTTAACATTTCGATAATTTTTGTTCCGAGTATCCGGATATTCGTTCGGATGGCGTTCCGAGTATCCGGATACCAATTTTGGTATTCGTTGACATCCTTAATTTTTTCAAAAGTTTTTTGGCACAATCGAAACGCTTGGCCTACTGGTCTGGTGTCAATAAGTGGGGGATCCATCTAGCACAAAGCTTTTTTAATTTCAAACAGGCGGTAAGAATATGATGGACGGTCCCTTCTAAAATGCCTAGACTATTAGCTATCTAAGAAATAGTATATCGGCCATCTTTATCTATCATAGCTCTAACAGCAGCAATGTTTCCCTTTGTTGCTGCAACAACAGGCCTACCAGGACGGTTACTGTCTTGCAGGCTATATAGACCCCTTTCAATGTTTTTAATGTCACCGTAGAACTACCATGTATGCGACACAATTAAGAAAAAAACTCTTTTGGAGATACCCGCAAAGAAACTCGGGCTTTAATGTAAGCTTCAGGTTTCATTATAGCATTGTAATATAGCCACTATATGTGAGTGTGTATAATTCAACAATTAATATCTTGGTCGATTTTCTGCAGATTAAATCAAAATATCACAGGTGTATTAAATAAACATCCGCAATCAACTACATGAAATTCCCATGCAACGTGGATTCTACGGAAGGCCATGGTGACAAAATTTATCGAATGCCCCTCGTATTTGCCTTGATTTTGAATTATCTCAGTTCACAGATTGCTGATAAATGTCTTGGGCAATTTTATGTCCCGCACATTCCGGACTCATCGTTGTTTCATAGCCATGTATTCAATATGTAATCATTTCATTTAAATCACTTTATTTTAAAAGTATAGACGTGTATATTTTAAACTTAAATATGCTAGTACTGTGTTAATGATTGATCGAGGCAGGCATACAGAAACATTCAATTGATATTATTACATTGCTAATTACTCGATCTCATCGCTTCGAATTATAAGTCAACATTTTTAATCAGTTGATGATTTGTTGTTGTTTCTTAGGTTCTTTTATGGAATTACAATTCTTCTCAGTTTCGAAAGCCATAAAAATCCACTTTGTTCGTGCCTAAACTCACAGTATAAATTTGGAGGTGTGTCTAGATAAGGAATATTTATTGGTCAAGTCAGGTCGTTGTCGCTTCTTAAACCTTAACGAAGTTAAACCGACTGTAGAACAATTAAGCTTTGTTTATTTTGTCTTTTAACTGTGTCTAATTATTTCCAATAATTATTTCAAAATGAAACTGTCGGTAAGAATCCGTGAAGACTGGTTTGCTGTGCCTTGCAAACCGAGCGAAAAAATCCGTTTTATCGGCGAGGAATCTTTGAAAAGATATTGTAAGACAAAGAATATTGAAGGAAAGGGTGAGAAAGTTTGTGAAGTCAGAAAGGCGAAAGGAGGAGCGATCCTGGATCCTGATGACAGCGTTAAGGATGTGCTTGATGATAATGATTTTGTAACCGTGGGTAAGTAAGCTTCTTGGAGCTAGCGAGAATATTTAATATTGACTCTTGAACGGGGCATGTTAATGGAATCGTATCTATTTGAACATATGCTATTCATTTCCATTGCATTTTGTATTCTTATTTTTCAAAAGGTATATTGTTTCGAGTTTTTATTTCTCTGTAGCTGATTTATAAAGTCTTATTGCGTTTTGAAAGGAAAAATCTCATCGATTTACCAGTGTAGGTTTAGAGTGAAAAGCATTACGTGTTTTATCGTTATGTGATAATTAACAAGTTTGATACGAGTTTCTACTTGAAATTAGTCACATGGTTTATATTTTGCAGTTCTGGAAAGTGATATGTCCAGTCCCCTTACCGGTCCATCTGAACCCGTTTACCTAGAGGAGAAAATGTATCTTTTATAAACTCTTATTTTCATATACTAAGATCAGTGTTAAAATTACGTATTTATTCATTTGTCATGAACATATCTATAAATTAGTCTTCACCAATGTTTTAATTTCAATTTTAAGAATATCGGCCATTTCATTAAAAATATTATCACAATAGTAAAATTAGAAAATTGCATGAGTTATCAAAGGCGTTTCCTTAACGAACTGTAGTCCAACGTCTAGTACACAGAAAGCAACTGAGGTAAATAATGGTCGCTCTTATAAATTTATACTTTCATGAAAAATCAATCCTGGTAGTTTTGCCAGCTATGTTATCATAGATATAAATTTCGTCAGAATACTTATTTTCAATGTGTTTATGATAAAAACAACTTAGATGTAAGATGAACACAGTTTGTATTTATCAAAATTGTCAAAACTTGTTTTTAAGTGAGCCATTTATCAAAATTCTCATTTCACCCAGTTTGTAGTATTTTAAATATATTTTAAAGTTTGAGATTTTGGAGAATAATTTTGTTCTATCTTTTAGTTCATATCCCTTGATGGTAATAGTTTGACAACCGATGATCTTGTTCGGCTTGGTAAGGGGCATTTCCTCCTCACAGTAAGTAGCGTTACTAGGCAACTAGATGTGTACTAATACTTACTTATTGAGTATCTGATATACATTTCAACACAGGTTACCATTTTGACCAGCTTGGACATGTCGAATGTTGTTCCTATGCTAGGTACAGGTTTATGCAAGCTTGGAAACTATACAAGTTGAATATAAACGGCTATTGTGTGTCTACGGACTTCAAAAACAGACATATAAATATGTTCAAATCATGAACAATCTCAATCTTAATCTAAATCTAAGTCTTCTGTGTAACTACCATATGTCAAGTCTTCTGTGTACTACCAAATGTCAACGAATAAATCGTCTTCTAATATGGTGAGGTACATTTGGTGTGTCAGTATTTGTTTTTGGTGGGTCGTTAAGGTATACATTTGTCACAATGAAATAAGAAATGGCTAAAACATTATCTTCAATTTTCAACACTTACTACATACCGTGTGTGAATCCCGTGGAGGGCATGTAACATCCTATACTACTCGTACTCAGTTAATCAAAACGTCGTACTATGCACTCATAGCCATTTAGTTTTATAATGAGATAACTATACAGATATGATGTTTTCTTTCACTTATTGCAGTTTTTTGAGAATCATTAATGGCATACTAGTAATATAACCATTGACTGTAATTACTTTTTAACGCTATGTTGCTTCAATGTCTGTATTTGAGATATTAGAACTTTACACAATTTAGTGTATGTTCACTGCTGAACAAGGAGCAGTATTACTGCTCTCACTACTGACAGTAGCATAAAGCCACTTTACAGTATTACTGCTTGTACCTCGTGCAATAGCTTTCGCCAGTAATAATACTGCTACTGATATTACTGCTACAACTTGGCACCAACGGTTAAGTATACCCATGCTAAGTTTCAACATATTCATGATATTAACTAAAACACAACGGTGCGTGTGGGTTATAATCAAGGAGTCCAATAGTAACGTAGATTCAAATATATTGTCATGTGGAGCCAAAGTTGGTCTGATCATGCCTATCGAAGTTGAACCTGACATAATAACTGTTATATATCCACGTCTCGATTACAACCTATTTATAAAGGCCTCTAAATGGCTATCAAATATGTATAATGGAGATGGCATTACGTCAAGAAATCAAATTTTAAAAATTATAAAATTTTAAATCCTATTAAGTGCAAACACTCTTATGCTATACAACCTTCAGATACTGACCTTTTATGTCTTATCTTATTGACTGTAATACAAGAACGGAAATACACAATTATGTCACCTGTCCCTTAGATAAAAGTACTTCTTCTCCTTACACTCGATTATTTCACCAATTGACCTTGACTTATTTTAGATAAAACTTGTGACGGGACATTATATGTCGTTCATATCTCTGTTCCACCGTTTAAATGTGTCTCTACAACGATTTGGACCTTAACTCTTTGTGACAAACAACGGAGAACTAGAATGTCGTAATAACCAAGTCATAAATGGGTCTCGCTTGTCCTGTTCTGGTCAAATCCTTTGCTATGTGATTCTACTTGCTGCTTCGAGTACTCGGACTGAGAATGTTCAAGCTGTTCACGCTTAGTTGTTAATATAATTTTGGTACGCCCTCATTGAAAAACCCTACCGCATAGCTCGGTCGATAAAGTACATTTAGGCTGTCTTCATGTTAGTTGTAGGTTAGAAAACGAAGCGAACCGTTTTTTTCCTCGACTGACTGTAGATAAATCATCTTCAATAATTCATCTGAATCTTCTCTGATTTATGTAAGGGAGATGACAGTTGCGTGTGAAGGAACATGTTTAAGGGGCGGATCCAAGATTTAGGCTTAGGGGGGCGTAACTTTTTGGTCAGTTATTGGTTGAAAGTCAAGCAGGGTAATATTACATAGCCTGTGTATAAATATCATCATTATATAATATAATGCTACAACAAATCAGAATCGCTAATTTGAAAACCTCATACATAATATATCTGTATATTTATCATTTATACTCATACATACATGTAAGGTTTGGGCATTTGAGGGGCTGCCTACAATTGCTGTCGTAGATATAACAGATGTTAAACTACTATTGTCTGCGAGCATAACACATGAAACAATGCAATACCTCTGTTGGAATGCTTCATCTTTATGAAGATTCAACATATTTAAAACACAATGCTCTGAATGTACATAAATAATGTTTGCAGAAATCGTTTTTTGTTGCATTGTGGACATTATCGATCATTGGTAAGGTTTAATTATTATTTCAAACACGGTCCCTACACAAACATGTATGAGTAACAATGAGTAGAATAAAACACGACTTTACATAGACTCAGAAAACCTTTGAGAAATTAAACATTATGTGAATGTAAACAGTAAAACCTCAATAATACAACCACTCTTGGGACCCTAAAACTGGTCTTCTTATTGAGATTGTCTTAATATAGAGGTTGAATAAAGAGCAAAACAGTGAAAATGGACTTGAAAATTGTGTTCTTAATTGTGAGGTGGTCTTATTATTGAGGAAGTCTCTAAGTGAGGTTTTACTGTATATTTCTTAATTATTTATTTAACTTAAATGTATACAGTGTATATATTGGAATGAAAATAGATTTAGATACAATTAATTAAGCCGCTGAAATCCGAAAAAGGAATCGTACATACGATCATGCTCTTATTTCCAGCTAACAAAGGACTCGGAAACAGCTGTGAACAAAGCCAGGAGCTTGTTGGAAGACATAGTGAGTCAGAACAAAGGTACTGCTGACCACTGGTGATACGACGCTTTCCCAGAATTACACACACTTGTTTCAATCTTGTAATTCATTTATATTTAGATTTTGGCGAAATGTACTTGGAACAATACTCAATGATTTTGTCATGATTGCTTAATCATCGATTTAATCATCAATATAATATATACCTATTTTATTATCTGGTTGTTTGACATTGAGAGGAAGTGTGGGGTGGTCAACACTCTGACGCATGTTCAACCACTATATCAATTTTTAAATCGGTTGTTTTAAAAAAACGGAAAGCTGGTGTCGTAGCTTGATTGTTGTCTGCGTCCACAGAAATGTTAAGTATTGCCTTTATCCGAGTTTCTGAGAAAGTATAAGTTTCAATGCTTGTGATTCTCTTTCTTATTCCCGATTTATAGCCAGAACCTTTTTTATTTCTGACTTATAGCCAGAACCTATTTTATTCCTGATTTATGGTAAGAACATAGTAAGTACACAATTACATATTTTTTGCCATATTATGCACTGATTTTTTTTAAATGTTAGTTTGAAAGTCCTGCTAAAATAAGTCAAATGTTCGAAATTACTAGTATACATCAATGTACAATGCAACATATCCAGGTCATTACCAATTTTCCTGTAGTAAAAGTAACAACAGTGCCTTTCTATAGCAACCACCTGCTAACAGCAGCACAACTTTGCTATCTCCTAAATGGTGTTGGTCTGGAGAGGTTGCACTGAAGTTAGAGGGAGCATTTAATTCTTGAAATTCTTAACATTTGCTGGCGTATGTATAATTTAATTGTTGTTTTCCAGTCGTATATGGCATTACAACCGGCTTTGGCAAGTTTGCCAGAACAGTCATTAGCAAGGAAAACCTAGTGTAAGTGTACTACCATACAAAGTGTTTGTATATCTAACTCGGGAACAAGGTTCCATATACTGAATTGATAAGGTGTGCTTCATTTCTACAAACAATGTCATTTTCATTGTCGCACGCCGGTATTAATAGTTTTGGTACATTTTTGCTTATTTATTCTGTCACAATAACATGTAGGCCTCTTTGTGTGGAAGGATAATAAACATGGACTGGAAGACCTGCATGGCGTACTTTAAGGTTGTTGATATAATATGTGTTTACTTATCACATTCTCATGAAATGATTTGGAACACGCCTCTGTAAATGTACTGAAATTGTAAATCCACTTTAGCAATAAAACTTTGTTAACGTATTTAGAAACTCACAATAGTAAAATCATTGGGAAATACACATTGATTTGAAGCACAGTATGTCGTAGAGTTAGGATAGATTATATTATGTATTATTTATATGTATTAGATATAGTGTATTTGAATGTTTTCCCAATTCACATTGTCATCCTATTATTTGAGTTAGAGAAAAATAGTTCTGTTTTCCGTGTGAATATTTTATTGAAATAAGACTAGTTGTGCAATTTCATATTCTGTAGTTAAATCATTGCAATTTACGTTTATGTTTACAGAGAACTTCAAGAAAACCTCATTCGGTCTCATGCGGCAGGTATGGTTTGGTCAATCTAGTTCTGTTTCACTACTTTCCTATTTTAATTATTCAACACAAATATCAAACATCAGTAACAACTTCAAAGTGATTAGAATTATAGTTAGATTCAAGTTCATAACTCGTACATGTAATATCTCATTCTTATTAACCGTTGAAGACGTTATATCCAGAGAAATGGAATTCTGCTTTTAAAGTCCATGTGCAAGATGTATTTCAAGCACCAGTATAATTCATCTTTGATTTCCCAGGTGTCGGCCAACCACTGACTCCAGAAAGAACCCGGATGTTGCTCGCGTTACGTATTAATGTACTTGCCAAAGGATACAGCGGCATATCATTGGAAAATCTCAAGAAATACATTGCTGCTTTTAATGGTAAGAATTAGATTCAAGTCATATTTTCTCTCAAATCACTATCAAACAAATAGTCGTCAACACTACGACAAATCTATTATGATTGTACCACACCACATATTGATGTTTGCCTTTTCTTATAGTCGACTATATTTAAGAATATTATAAAAGGTTGACAATAAGAAACGGTAATCATCACAATTTTGTGTAAGTACCATGTTAGGTGGTAGTGTGGACAGTTATGTCGACGTTTATTTTGTTACTCTGGGGCCAGTGCAGCAGTCTACCGGAAAATAGAGAAGTTTTGTGCGTCGAGCCTCGTTTCGGGTTTATAAGCGCCACGTGACATGTGCGAATAAAACAAATCCAGATAAATTGCTTTATTGACTGACGCTGAAAAACACGATGAGCGTAACATGACCCGGACAGTTCATTTATCTAGCATCTGTTGTTAAACCAATATACAAGGCTAAGCACATTTGTGCACATGTGTAGTTAATTATTTTAATCCTCCCATTCATGTTCATGTGTCCTAAAAAAAAATCCATTTTCTAAAACACAAAATAAACATAACAATTAGTTTCGTTTTTTTTTATAATTTATTACCATACAGCATCCTGTTTGCCATGGGTACCGGAAAAGGGCACGGTGGGCGCAAGTGGGGATCTGGCCCCACTCTCCCATTTAGCGTTGGGTATGATGGGGGAAGGAAAAATGTGGAGCCCTCAAAGTGGCTGGGCTGATGCAAAATATGTAAGTACTCGCATAATTTTCAATACTTGGTAAATATCGTTTTGATTGAAACTATCAAAGACATAATTCAAATAGAGCATTATCTCCTGAGTGGTCCTCTTTTGGAAAAAAATCTTCAACTATATTATAATTTCTTCCTGTGATAAGAATAAATTATCAATGTATTCTATCGAGGACAACACATTTATAAGGAGGTTGCAATGGGGAGGTTGAACTGTATATGTCGTAGTATAATCCTCTGTAGTGATAGATATTCCATAGGAACATATTAAAAGATGAAATCATTGAAGAAGACTTGTAGCATTGTGTTCTGTTTACAGGTTTTGGAGTCAAACAATCTGGAACCAATCAAACTCGGACCAAAAGAGGTAACAATGTGAATTCAGATAATGTACAAGTATACTGGTCAAAAAAGCTAATCTTCCAAGTTGTAGTTTGATTGAGAATCTTCACTAGATAATAAACAAGTGATCTGCTTTTGACAAGTTTCCAACCAGTTTTTTCTTCAATACAATTCAACTAAAGTTGTTTCCAGTAGCTGAGTATCCCACTCATTAAGATTATTTCCATTGTTAAAACAGTTAGGGTAGTTTCATTTGATAAAACATCTTTCACTGCAAGATGCTTTATGTCTCTGGCGAACTTTTGTGCAAAATGGGTAGCCTCATCTATGATTAAAGTTTAATCATACCGACTGGAATCATTTCAGGGTCTAGCTTTAATCAATGGAACGCAGCTCATCACATCGCTTGGGTCTGAAGGTATGTTGCTTTTCATGCAAAATCTGTTTATATAACTTTTATAAATACTGAATAAGTAATACGGTTGTAGAATAGCCGTCAATACCATACAGAACAATGTAATGGAATCGACAACAATATGTTTAAGCAATCATATCATACACCGATTAATCGATAACGTGACCTCACTCAACAAAATGCTACAGGAATAACGTTCAGGAGGACAAGAAATATGTAATAAAATGTCCAAGGGAGAAAATGCTTCCCATAATGTTTGTCACGATATAACTCCAACACAGAACGTTTATATACTTCATATACTGATTAACTGTTTGTGTGTCGGTTTTCATTTGTAAGTTCTCACAATGTAGTCAGTTATGGTTACTTCTCTGGCAACAGTTTATGAGCTCTCCAACTTATAGCAGACGCAAGACATCTACACGCAGCCAATTTCGTAATATAGTATTTCTTTAGACTAAACATCGCTTGGAGTTTCACAATCCTTCGATTCCCTCTCGCATTATTGTCAAGCTAAAATATTAAACGCTCATTCTATCATGACTATCGCATGGTGACCACATGGTGTTGCCTATGTAATTGAAGACATGTACGGTGCGGGATGTGTTGTATGGACACAGCTTGCTGTATAGATCTGTATAGACAATTGAATGATATTGAACTTGTATAATAGTGCACTTACTTAGATCATCTTTCTCACTACTGCATGACATAGCTGTTGAACGAGCTGGTGCAATTTGTAGACAAGCGGACATTATCTCTGCACTATCACTCGAGGTGTTGAAGGGAACCACCAGGGCATTTGACAGCAGTAAGCCTTGTTACATACAAATCTACACTTATTATGAATGAACAAAATCTACCATGAACTGTTTGCTACAACATTTGGCATAGTTTCTGGTGTGCACGTGCACAGAAAATTATCAGTAGTATTTACGTATTGAGTTTTTTTTAAATAATTCAATGACTTATGTACTTTGTGCTTCAATATTTGGCATAGTTTCTGGTGCACTCTTGTGTAGAAACTTATCAGAAGTATTTACATATGGAGGGCTTTTAAAAAATATTTCAATGATTTATACCTTATATATAAAATAAGATTTCAAGTACATGTGTTTGAAAATTGGATTTCATCAGTCGAATATTGCTAGTATTGGCAATACAAACACTACATATGTGATATTCGAAATTCGATTTCTAGATGCATGACTGCCATTCCAGTTTTACATATCACCATGTGATTCCGGTTTCTGGTTATCACGTATCCAAAATATTATCTTGATAAACTTGCTTACAGGGGTAGATATGGTACATAACTCATCTTCCATAAATGCTGACATATTTTCAGGTTTTTTTTCTGTCAGTGGAAACAAATAATCCAACAACACATCAAAATATTAGTAGCCCTAATATGTACATTGTATGTCCGCCACTTTGGTATTAGTCGGTATAAAGTGGACAATTCAGTTATACATTGTACACGCATACTACACTCTAAATCTCATTTATAGATATTCATCGGGTTCGGCCTCATGTCGGTCAAGGAAAAGTTGCCAAACGAATTCGATCTCTTCTACATTCCGATACGTATCCATCAGAAATCGCAGGTAATGATCAAATGTATTAAGTTTACCTATACAATACGCAAATAGTTCAGATCACATTTTGTGTGTTTTAAAATGCATCAAAGAATCGACCGTACTTTTGCACTATATGTAGCATAAATACTTGATGGTGTCTATAGCGAACAGTATTCAATTTTTCTAGTTTTATAGACAGGACTTCGGTGAAATAGTAAACTTCACTGACACAGATACAATATTAGTGTATATTTCACAAATCATGATATCAGACAGCAGGTTTATCTTTATAGTTTTGTACAGTAAAACCTCAATAATAAGACCACCCATTAGACCATTAAAAATGGTTTTAATATTGTGGTGGTCTTAATATTGAGGTTGAATAAAAAGCAGATAGGTCAAATTGGTCTTGAAAATGTGTACTCTTAATTTGGAGGTGGTCTTATGATTGAGGTCACCCTTAAGTAAGGTTTTACTTTATGGTGAACGATCAGTTTGTATGAATAATAGTCACGGCGTTGTTTACGGTCAGAACACATGGCCAAAATTCATGTACACGTACTTGCCTGGCTAATTGATGAAATTATCTCCCTTATGAAGGAGGTCTCAACGACTCGCTAGCCGCTATCGGTACATGCAATTCACACTACGAAAAGTGGTGATCGGCAGCATTTATGTTGTTTTTTTTGTTCCAGAAAGTCATCGGTTTTGTGATCGGGTACAGGACGCTTACACTCTGAGATGTACACCACAGGTAACCATACATGTATATTTCACGTCGGTGTTTCTGTTTTGATGTATCGAAAATGTTTGGGAAGAAGTCCCATATATATATGACATTCTATTTTTTCTTTCGTTTTCTTGATATGAAATGTAAATTGCGTTCCTCGTATGTATCCGTACGCTATGTTGTCAATGCTTTAACTGTTAAATTGTCAACGTATGTATCCGTACGCTATGTTGTCAATGCTTTAACTGTTAAATTGTCAACGTATGTATCCGTACGCTATGTTGTCAATGCTTTAACTGTTAAATTGTCAACGTATGTATCCGTACGCTATGTTGTCAATGCTTTAACTGTTAAATTGTCAACGTATGTATCCGTACGCTATGTTGTCAATGCTTTAACTGTTAAATTGTCAACGTCAATAATGTTCTAATACAACACCATATGAATATGATCTGTTACGATTGACCAAAACGGGTCAGAACCCTACGATTTCTAATAAAAATTGTAAAATATTAAGCCGCCGTCATATGGACAGCCCAGCCCAGTACTCATACATGTGTACAAGGACTATCAAAGGGTGGCACAAAACTCTTTAAATCCATTATTAACCAAAACTAAATGATGATAGTTTTGCGTCCAATCCAATTTATTATCTTTTATGCCACATTCGTTGGTCTCTACGGTCCAGGTTCATGGAATTGTCGCTATTTTATAGGTCATGTAATTATCTCGGTTTAAGGAACTGTCGCTATATTATAGGTTCATGGCATTGCCTCTATGTTATAGGTTCATGGCATTGCCTATATGTTAAAGGTACATGGCATTGTCCCTATGTCATTTGTTCATGGAATTGTCTTGATGTTGTAGGTTTATGGTAATGTCTCTATGTTAAAGGTACATGGCATTGTCCCTATGTCATTTGTTCATGGAATTGTCTAGATGTTGTAGGTTTATGGTAATGACTCTATGTCATTTGTTCATGGAATTGTCTAGATGTTGTAGGTTTATGGTAATGTCTCTATGTTAAAGGTCCATGGCATTGTCCCTATGTCATGTGTTCATGGAATTGTCTTGATGTTGTAGGTTTATGGTAATGACTCTATGTCATTTGTTCATGGAATTGTCTAGATGTTGTAGGTTTATGGTAATGTCTCTATGTCATGTGTTCATGAAATTGTCTTGATGTTGTAGGTTTATGGTAATGTCCCTATGTCATGTGTTCATGAAATTGTCTTGATGTTGTAGGTTTATGGTAATGTCTCTATGTCATTTGTTCATGGAATTGTCTAGATGTTGTAGGATTATGGTAATGTCTCTATGTCATTTGTTCATGGAATTGTCTAGATGTTGTAGGTTTATGGTAATGTCTCTATGTCATTTGTTCATGGAATTGTCTAGATGTTGTAGGTTTATGGTAATGTCTCTATGTCATGTGTTCATGAAATTGTCTTGATGTTGTAGGTTTATGGTAATGTCTCTATGTCATTTGTTCATGGAATTGTCTAGATGTTGTAGGTTTATGGAATTGTGTCTTTTTCATACATGTTAATTCATAGAATTATCTAGATGATATATGTGTTACAGGTGCACGGAATTGTCAATGATACAGTAGATTTTGTTCGAGGTGTCCTAACAACTGAGATAAACAGCGCAACAGATAATCCTGTATCCTTTATATTACAAGGGCAGAAATAGAAAATGTTTTAAATAATCTACTGGATTTTAATCACGGGAGCAATGCCATCTGACTCAATCGGAACATGCTTTTCAGTATTAAAGACTGTCAATATACTTTTACGAACAATTTTAATATGTATTGTCGGCCAGTAAACCTTCATGGTGACTTTCAACGATGCTTATATCGACTTAACGTATACACTAGATGGTGTTCTCGGATCTCCAGGAGATCATCTCAGGGGGAAACTTTCATGGAGAGTATCCAGCAAAGGTAACAACGTGTCTATACACATTTTTTCCGTCCTCCTTTTTTACTTCCATAATTTCTCTCCAGTCTTTATATTTGCTGTTGAAATAAACCAACTGTCTTGTATATAGTGCCATGTAGATTTAAACAGCATAATATCACATGGCAGTCCTGTTCTCGTCGTGTCTGTTTATCGTTCTACATATATCTATTTCACACCCTCAGGTTTCTACGAGCTTAAAGGTACATAGTCTTATCTGGACAAAATATCCTTAGTGATAAACATAAGAAAATTGGTGGTAATTTACTACATACAGATGTTTTCTGCAACACTGACACTTTTCTTACACGTTTACCAAAAAACACAAATACAGATGTCCGATACTGTTTTTTTCTATCATGACCTACGTGCCGAGTTAGCGCTAGCATAGGCAATGACTGTATCAGACTTGTGTTTTGCAATTCCAGAAAAGTTACAATGTATTGTTTCAGAGTACGTGCGTGTGAATGCACTTACATGCAATGTTCTCAAAATTATTACTTAGCTTCTTTTGATAGACACTCAGAGTATCTACCTTTAATGTACCATTTCGGGATCCGGTGTTACATCGAGTATAACCAACACTCAGACAATCAGAGTATCTACCTTTAATGTACCATTTCGGGATCCGGTGTTACATCGAGTATAACCAACATACAGACAAACAGAGTATCTACCTTTAATGTACCATTTCGGGATCCGGTGTTACATCGAGTATAACCAACATACAGACAAACAGAGTATCTACCTTTAATGTACCATTTCGGGATCCGGTGTTACATCGAGTATAACCAACATACAGACAATCAGAGTATCTACCTTTAATGTACCATTTCGGGATCCGGTGTTGCATCGAGTATAACCAACACTCAGACAATCAGAGTATCTACCTTTAATGTACCATTTCGGGATCCGGTGTTACATCGAGTATAACCAACATACAGACAATCAGAGTATCTACCTTTAATGTACCATTTCGGGATCCGGTGTTGCATCGAGTATAACCAACATACAGACAAACAGAGTATCTACCTTTAATGTACCATTTCGGGATCCGGTGTTACATCGAGTATAACCAACATACAGACAAACAGAGTATCTACCTTTAATGTACCATTTCGGGATCCGGTGTTACATCGAGTATAACCAACATACAGACAATCAGAGTATCTACCTTTAATGTACCATTTCGGGATCCGGTGTTACATCGAGTATAACCAACACTCTGATGTAAAAGTGAAACTTCTTAATATGTTTAATCCATTATCACAATAAATGCTTATTATACAGTGTGCAAGCCGTTACAATGCCTAATCTGTTAGTTTAGCGACGAATTATAAAACGTTTACATGTATGTAATTCCATTTCGGAAGTATCCTGTCATGTTTTAAAGACTAAAAACGTTTTGATTTGTATTATGATAATAGGTGCTAGATTATTTGGCAATCGGGGTGCATGAGCTTGCAAATATCAGTGAAAGAAGGACCGAGAGACTCGTAAATCCTGGTAAATATCGATTATTTCTCATCACGATTTTACATTATTTGATTAAGAATCCATGTGACAAGCCAGTTGAAATTCCAAAAACATACAATGAAATACAAATGCTCGTCATAAAACTGGAATCAATAAAATACCGTAAATAGCACGGGCACTCGAAAAACCCGGTCAACGTACCTTATCACGGTCAATCGTCCATCTAAATTCATTTCAACGATACATTTTTGTCTGAAACTATATACATGTAGGTGTATTTTTTTCATTGAGTTTGGTAATAACTGCACCACAGCAAGCATTTATGATAACGAAGCCAATCTTGGAGACAAATACGGTTAAACGATACCTTTATTGGGATTTTCCCCAATCATATGTACACAAGATATCCTTGTTGGTAAGCCCTACCGGAAGGGACACATTCATTCAAATATGTACGTCTGCAAATACATCACCATTAACAGTAACTAGCCAGTCTCTTAATTAAACCGCGAAAACATCTAAATACATCGGTTGCCCCACGTATACAAATGAATCTTATGTACTTATTTTAGATCAGCTTACAAATTCATAGAAGACACCAAACGCTTTTCGCTATAATTCGAACAGTCGTAACACATTACGCTTTGCTCCCTCTTTCTTTGCTCTTAGTTTAAAAACAAAAGTTTACTTTCATTACTAACAGCGTTATAAACACTTAAATCAATCGCCTACCTGTTGGAAATGTATAATAATAAGAAGACCTATATATGTCATTGCGTTTCGGTCTCATCCTTTTTACACTAACTATTGAATTAACTCTTTTTTATGCAAACTGTTATCGTACGGTATTATTATGCTGTTCATATATGTTTAAAGTAAAACATCTGAATACTATTGTATATATTGCAGCATACAGCGAACTCCCGGCATTTTTGACACAAGACGGAGGTTTGAACTCTGGTTTCATGATTGCTCACTGCACTGCTGCCGCTCTTGGTATGTTTATGGATGTTCAAACAAATGAAATAGCTTAAAAGATGAATCTGACTCATCTTAACATAAAATGTTTAATTGGCGTCATCAAGTATTGTTGTTACATCCGCTATAACATCTCTTACAAGTACCATTGCAATGTATAACCGATTGAAAACATCTCTTACAAGAACCATTGCAATGTATAACCGATTGAAAACATCTTTTTTTACTATATTACTAACAGACAAAACTTGTAAAATAGTGTGTTTTTTTATTTTATGATGTACAAACATCTTTCTTCAACAAATAGGGATCTAAATATTATGAGTTAATTCGTTGTTAATTCATATAATTGATGTTTTAACTATAGGAAATATAGTTTGTTTAGGTAAACAAATGAACACAAATGAGCAAAGTATTACTTGACATACATTGTTGGTTTAATTTGGATCAATTTTATCTTAATCTATGTTCAGTTCTCCAACAACAACAACAACAACACTGAAGTGGTACGCATTGCCTTGCATGCACTACCATGAACTCTCGAAAATAGGTTGCAGCTTATTTTACATTTCGGTATGGAATCGACGGTTTATTTTCGAGACCGACTTATATTTGAGACAGGCATACTTTCGAGGGTCAATCTAGCATTCCATTAACTAATTCCGTTTTGATTTTTATTATATTACACCAATTGAACACACCACCAAAGCATATTTGCATATCAGTGTTGTGCAAACCAATCAAATCTTACGTTAACCATCAAGGCCATTTCTCTTCAACCGAACAACGTCTAAGCATGACACGGATTAGTTAACCTTTCGATAAATGGTACGTTACCTTACAGAACTCCACTGAATTTCGGTGAATTTACCGAAATCCATTTTGGATCTGGAGTGACCAGCACTCGTAACATCTCGGCACGTTTTATGTTCCACAACAAATCTTAACCTTCAAATTGCGCCGTCCATCTTTTTTCAAGATATTTCTTGTTATTCTTGAAACCGACTTATACTCGGGACCGACCTATTTTCGGGAGTTCAGGGTATTTAGCACACACACATACAGGTAACAGTTTGATATTAATCGATACGATTATGACAACATTGTTCTCTTGTGCTCTTTGGCAAGGACGGCACTCCATACTTTTACTATTATTTCATCAAAATTCATCTTGCAGTTTCTGAGAACAAGGTTCTTTGTCATCCAGCGTCTGTAGATTCATTGACAACTAGTGCAGGTACCGAGGACCACGTGTCAATGGGTGGATTTGCGGCCAGAAAAAGTTTGATTGTTGTTGAACATGTTGAACAAGGTAATCATAATAACAATAAAGAGCGTTCCTATTGGATTTACAACCTCTTCTATAAGTGACGTCATTTCAAGATGACACTATATCTATTTGCAGGCAGGAAACACTATTTACTCCATATGGTCACTGCGTTTTCATATTGTCATATGGGGCAAACATTGCTTACTGTCAGTACATGATGCTGACGTCACATGTGACGTTTTCTGGAAATGACGTCACTTAAAGAAGAGGTTGGAAATCGTACAGCGGCGCTCATACTTTTTCGGTAATTCATTTGTCATCCGTTCAGTATTGAATTTGTTCCTCAATATAACACAAAACAAAATGCTCTAGAGTGTTACAATATGTTTTGACATCTGTCACATCGTTCGTATTTCTGCTCCATCA
This sequence comes from Mactromeris polynyma, assembly GCA_032209605.1. Lineage (NCBI taxonomy): Eukaryota > Metazoa > Mollusca > Bivalvia > Venerida > Mactridae > Mactromeris > Mactromeris polynyma. The sequence continues at coordinate 10,253,002 of JASFXZ010000008.1, forward strand.
TTTCGATTGTTGCCCATAAGTCCATGTCATCTTCATCGTCTTATTTAACACTATTTGTCGTATTTCTCACAATTTGCAATATGCCTGTATGTGATATATTAAGTGTATTTACCGTCGAAAACAACGTTTTAACCATGATGCCACGATGTGGAACAACTTCGGCATAACTTGACCACCAATTTCTTACAATCAAGTGTGACACTGGCGACATACTAATGCTTTATGTGAATATCAATTATTTATGTATTTGTAAATATACATTTCTTCCACAGTGTTGGCGATAGAGTTGCTGGCAGCATGCCAAGCAATCGAGTTCCTTCGTCCTTTAAAGACTACAGCACCTCTAGAAGCAGTTTATAAAGTTGTCAGGACAGTAGTTGGGTATGTAAACCAATCATGTTGTTATCGAAGCGATTACATGAACGTATTATGTATTTAAGGTCGCTGTATTACGTTTCCTTTCTTAAGACATATATGTCTTGAGATGACACACAACAAGCATGTAGGTTCGTGAGTAACACAGTCTGTGTTGTGTTAGATCTTTGTATTTCATCAGTCAAAAGTGTTTTAAACAAAGCTAATAGTCAGACGGGGACTATTTTTCTGTTTAAACAATTGCACAGAGCGTTTCGATATTATGCATTGTCTACAATAAATATTTAATAAGCATTTCGTAGATGTGTTACATTGTTTGTGTAAGAGATACGCAAATGTGTTAGTACTGATCAGTTGTAAGCTTATACCCAGTATTGTTGTTAAGCAAGACTTAAAACTGAAACAAACGCTGGATAGAAACAAAGCATCCCATATGTCCATTTAACCGCTTAAATCATCGCATTGTTTAGAGTTTGTGTTTTATCAAATATAATTGGAATTTGTCTATCCATGTGTTACTAAATAAGTTGTGTTAATCACGTCATAGTTAACTTAATGTCAAACATCGATGACCATAAGATGTGACTATGAACTTTTTTTACGCGTTGTGCAAAAACCTGGTGTTGTTAGGTCTACATAGACGTGCACTTCGTTCTGTTGATTGCTAAAAGATCGTCGGATAAGAAATATAAGCCTAATTGGACATTGTTCATTTAAAGTGGAATACGTCAAAACAAAACGGGGAAGGAATATATTTTGTTCGGCAACATTTTTTTCCCTTTGTGGCAATTGTGTATGGATGCGCAGCCATTGATGCATAAACATGGCAAGCAGATAGATATAATATGACGTCTTGCTTAAGTTGATTTAAAACCGATATTTTATACTTAATAAAGTCATGTTTGAAGGAACACGCAAAATAGGTCAATGGCGCTACCGGGTGACTGTATTGGACCAGTCATATGGTTAGGTCTGATATCGGACCTAGGGTTAGTCTGATATTTGTTCGTGAATTGATCGTAAGTGTAGGACACTGTCTTGTGAACTCTTTATGACTAATATTAGACTTAGGATTCTACATGACACGCACAAAATAATTGTTGTTCTTCAATAGAGATTTTTCTACACATACTATTATACGAGTGCCTTATACATGTACCATGCTGTATTACGATGAGTCTGATATGTAAAAAAAACACAAAAAGTCCGAATAAAAATAGAATACTATTGTCTCTTTGAGTCGGTAATATGTAAAATACCTTCGATCTCATCCCGGAATAGGGGTTTTACTAACGACCATTCCTATGCCCTATCGTACCGCTGATTTTGCACAAATGATCATCCTAAACAGTGTGTTACACATTTTGCCCCTATGCTAACAGTTACCACACAGTGTTTACAACGTTATGTGCTTGGGATAGAGCATGTCGTGGTCATGTTGGGCATGTGTATCTGTTTCTGTTTAAACAATTGTTTTGCCCGTTGAGGATACTTAATCAACATTTTGAATATTAAACGGTAAATGATAATTTATTGTGTATTATTCATAAGACCATGGATCAAGGACAGATATATGGCTCCAGATATAGATGCTGCCACGAAGCTGCTGCAAGAAGAAAAGGTATGGTCTTTATAAATTGCAGTTGAATATTGAAGTTCATTACTTTGAGTTTAAACAATGGCCAAGCATGCAGATCGAATACTAGTACATCAAAGATTGGTAAAGGAAAACCATGATATACCGGTTTATTTTTCAAAACCTTTAGGAAAGGAAACCACGACAAACTACATTGGCATCACACTCTGCCTGAACTTGTCATATAACCGTAATGACCACAGATTAACGAATATGATTAATATTTGTTTCGTTATCAGTTTTATATTTTTGCGCATATATGCACTTACATCACGGTCGTTCAAAACCAATAAATGACCATCACTAGTTTTGTTGTATAAGCGCAAGCACCGTTTTTCTCGTATTTCGGTTACATTTGACGACTAGGCGACTTAACCAATAAATTATTTTGCTTTGTTTCTACATATATTTCCATGGACTACTGACAACTTTCCTCCATTATCCCTATTATGACTATTTTCAGTCAAATCATGTACAGAGCGTAATGTCTCGTTCTGGCTTCAGACTGGTAACGCCCAGATTGTCAGTTTTAACTGGGAATGTCATTTAATGATCACATATTTAGCTGCACATATATTTCTAGTTACTTTTGTCTACTTTTAGATTTGGTTTACAGTCAAGCCTTTCTTAGAAAATTACCACGCGAGTCAAGAGATAGAAACACGTGTCATGTCTCCGACAACAGCCATGCGCACTGAAGGACCGGCACCAAAACGGCGGAAAATAACGAGCGAACGTCGAACTCGATAAATCGTACCCTTGATCTCTTGGAACAGTTTTCTCGTAGCAAACCTTTGAGAAGAATGGATTTGTTATACATACAGGAGTTTGAAACAGTGTTCATAAATAGGTTATTGCCCCTTCTATGCAATATAATACATATAGTCATAATAGACGGGGCCATAACCTACTTTACGAACATTGCTAACAATTTCCTGTTGTCATACAATGTGAACTTACTTTAAAAGTGGTGCAATACCATGTTGCATATACTTTTGTATAAATTATCTATTTGAAGTACAGATTTCGGTAACAATGTAATCTCTTGCTCATAGATGTATGGGCACTATTTGCATGCGTAATTTACAAACTACAGTAGTATGAATGTGTTCCTTAGATGTTTTTTAAACATAATGTAATAGTTAAATGCTGTTTTAAATGTTATAGTACAATGTTACTAACCAATACTGTGTGAAATGTGTCATATTTTGAGTTATTTTGTTTCTATATAATAAAGGTTAAGGTCGGGTTTTTATTATTTATTTATCCAGGTATTTTTCCTAACTGATTCCACTGAGCAGAAATGGACCTATATGTGCCACTACATAGGGCTATAAAATTTGTCTTCACACAATCTCAATCAAACTTGCCCAGCTGTTGTTTGTTTAAGTAGTAATCATTGCTATTAGTTCTATTTTATTCGAATAATACAAACTATGTTATAGTCCAGAGTTTATTTAGAAGAGTTTTGGCCAATGAATCACATTATATACTGCAGAGAATATAAAACAAAGTCAAACCAAAACCTGCTTCGGGTGTAAAATATTTCCTCTTCTGGAAAAAATGAATTGAATGAAAAGCATGAAGAGGAATTATGTCGAAAGATAGAACGGTGTTTGATACTCAAATAGGCACTGAAACCATTCATGCCTCACGACTGGAATGATGCATTTAATGTACAATCTAGCTTAAAAGATATATCATAAATAAATATTTAAGAAACAGAGAAAACTAAAGTACCTCTCATCAGGTAAAAGAATGAGCTTTTAGACAAATTTTAAATATTTCTCTAATTAGCTGAAACATTTCATAGATCCTGTGCAGTATGGCATTGACTATTCATAATTTACTTAAATTAATCAGTTCAAAACTGCTGACAGGAGCATAAAACCATCTGAATAATAAAACGATCACGAAAGAGACTATATATGCGCAGTTTGGAATCCCCTACCTATGTGATACCAAGCTAGAACATACTTTAAAGCAATATCAGGATAACATATATGGCATGTTTCTATAGCAAAGGTTGCCAACTTTAGACATCAAAATGAAAGTAAGGATTGCGTAGAGGAAGTTTCAATACAGTGGAAACTCCCTAATCCGGAAACTCTCCAGTCCGAAAATTTCCTCTAACCGGACAGTTTTCTCGGTCCCGTTTTAGTTCCTCCAATACAACATATAAAAAAACGAACGAATTTTTCTATCCTAATGGTTATTTTACACGTAAAATAAATCTCCCAAAACCGGACCATGATTTTCCGCAAAATACGTCAGATCGTATAATGACTGAGAATTATGAGAAGCCATAATAAATATAATTGTGTCTGGGAATGTAGACCATTAGACGTTATCATCGTATGTATTCCGTTTTGATGGAAACAAGGTAAGACCGGGTACGAGGTGAACTAAGTATATAAACATTTGTAAAACATTGGACGTGAGCGCAGAAAAATGCCCGTTAGGTACACAAATCACAATTCAAATTGTATACCCTAGATCATTTATTTCCTCTACGAAAACTCTTTTGAAATGAAGCTATGGTGCATAGTTTTCAAGTATGGCGTTTTGAAAATACACCGTACTATGTGCATATCTTGTCATTCGTGCGTTTGTTTGATTGCCCCTGATCGAAATGCGTTTTGTCCCATACAAGGGGCAAAAATCAATAAAGGTATGTTCAATTTATTGAGCTTTATCTCGTTTTGTATCTCGCGTTAAATATGTTATAAAGGTATAGGTCTCGTGCAAACTTGCACACATAGCAAGTTATGTCTTAATCGAACTCATGTTTATTATTGTATCGTAAAATATTGCTTAATATGGGCGTTTGCCCCACCTTGCGCTACTTAAACTACAAACAGGTTAATGTATGCTCCCTGATATACAATAAATATGTTTATCATCTCTGACATAAAATAATTGGCTGTGAGCGCTGAAAAATGGTCCACTTGGCACAGAAATCACAATTCAATTTTTTACTCAAGAACAATATTTAATTATTTGCCTCTATAAAAAACGTTTTGAAATGAAGTTATGTTGCATAGTTTTCAAGTATAACGTTTTGAAAATACACCGTACTATGTGCATATCTTGTCAGGTTTTATGGACGGTAATGTTGCGAAACACCCATACTTAATTTCAGCTATGTTTGAAATCATTTGACATGTTGAATTTCCCTATGACTCTGCAAAGACGACTAAAAGAATGCATTCAGACATTAAATATTACGTCGCGATAAGGCAAACAACCTCAAGCGAACTTATTCAAATTACCGAAAGAATGTCTTGCCTACGGACATTCAATGGAGGAATCAACTCCAGTCCGGAATCTCATCTAATACTAACGTTATAGTTTGTCCGAAGGGTGTTCGGATTAGGGAGTTTCCACTGTATATCGTTTTGATTAAGAACCATGTGCAGCTTTCTGGGATAAATATCAAGAATGGTCTCCCTTGATTATCGGTTTTGTTTAAGCCATTTCCTCTAACTTGGATTGTCTCCCTTCCCCACGAAAATGACACCTGTCAAACTAGTCAATAATCAATAATCGATATTGGCTCCATGCTATAACCGAATATACTCGGATTTAACGTTTCTTGATAATTATCATTAGCGACTAACTTAGCCACCCCACTGTGTTTCGACAGCATGTTGAAATTGCCTTGGGCAATAGTTTGAGTTTAAATATGCTTGGGGGTGTCACGGACCTATATACATGGATTCGTGACAGGCTGATATTTGTGCTGAACTTGCTTGAAATGACGGCAACGGCGAGATTTCCCAGCCGAGATTTAACAATCGGAACACCTCTAAAATGTTTAGCAAATGATGAGAAAAAATTGCGATGTCCGCCATCTTGTTGCTGAATCGAGAGAATTTCACTTTTTGATCCGCCGAAATCGTGACGAATACTACAGCTAAACATTTCTTAATGGTATTTATATATTTTGAGTTTATCCTGTTATTTGCTTGTATGCATTTTTTGCTTCAACACCTAGTTGTTCGACGAAACGAGCGTCGTTTAATCGGCAGAAATTTCGATTTACAGGCGATCCGTAAATTACATACTTGGTTAAAAAGTCCGTTATAGAACGTAATTTATTCCCTTTGTTAGCTTGATTTATTTTGTTTTCCGTTATTTATCATATTTTTGTTTAGAATTATTATTATATAAATCAATAATTGCATTTTTACGGTCTAAATTTTGTTGTATAGAAGTTCGGATATATATTTCGGATACATGTTAGTTAAAAAAGGATAACATCTCGTGTAAATCCATCAGCTGATGCTAATTAGATACTAGTATGGCTCTCTATCGACTAAGCTTACCGGATGGCCGCCTAACCCTACAGCACTACACTCCTCCCTCTTTCGGCATAAATTTGAGGCTCAATCGTCACACTCACCATTTAAGTAATTCAAGGGGGAAAAGTGCACCCAATGTGGGGCTTGAAAAGCTTTTTACACATATCAATTACATAATAAAAATGTAAATACACTTTATTGTCATATCATTATAATATAAAATTGTTTAGGATCTGCTGTAATGTTAAATATTACTTTATCGTTTCAGGTTTCCTGGATATTTACAAGATGCCTCATAAAAGTCAACTTGGTTACAAAAAGAAATATGCTTTGAATTTACAAACATTCGTCAATGAGTTGATATGAATTTCTTCTTGGAAAATACTCCGGAACTTTTCCTTGTACATTTTTAATCCATTGATAATTTTGTGACTGAAATTAATTCAATCTGTGATTGACTAAGTAAAAAACAATTGTGTAGTATTACCACGGACCTATATACCCGTATATACGTCCGTGGTATTACATATAAACTAGTGGTTTTCTATCGTTGTTGAATATTTTGCGTTGAAATGCAGAGTTCTTGAAATAAAATTGTAATTACTGTTATAGTGTGTGTATTTCTTTTTCAACTTAGTTATCTAGATATGGCACTATATCTGCACTAGTCTAGTATTTATATACTAATTACCCATCTAGATTTCATCTAGATTCGTTGTGCAAGCCTTGAGGAAAATTTAGACGGCTGCAACTGTTGGGTTGAAATTCAAACAAAATGTTTCTCTACATTCTCAGTACACAACTCGTGACTGGACTTTATGAGAATGAGCAAGCATATTGTATCTATATAATTGGCATCTATTCAAAGTGGATGGACTGAGGTGCGTTGTGTTATTGTAATGTCCAAGGACATGCTGGATTCATTTAGTACTAGTACTTATTCTCCTCAACCACTAGACCACGACTTACCGATTGCATTATTCATGCTTAATGTCATTTCCACCAATAATTTGAAAGCGGTCAAGTCAATTTTCTACCAAAATATCTTTCTTATATTCTTGTTTTAATTAGTTGCAATTTATATATATCGATGCTAAATTTGCAATAAATGCTTATTTAACGCAACTTAAATCAATTATAACATCAATAATTACTCGCATTAATATTTGATCCAATAATTTTGGCAATATTAGTGAAAAAAATAAAATTAGGGTGACATACCAGTATTGGTTACTTACTTTTGAGTCTGTCTGTCTTTCAACGGTAATTTAAATTTAGAGGAGCTAGAAAAGGTTTTATTTCTTCATTTAATTTTTCAATTGCACTGGGTGTTAACAATTTAGGTAAGTAGAAAAATGAGTAATATATCGTATTCAAAACCTAAGTGTCATCTAATTTTGATATAAAAATTCGAAATATAATTGACATTAATTAATAAATATTTCTTACGGTTTATTTAATCTGATTGGTTGATGCTAATTGTTTTGCAATTCGTAAGCCACGCCCTAGACAGAAGATTAGTCCTACTAGTCACTAAATGCCCCATGTGTCAGCTGTAAAAACACAAGAGTCATAAAACCCCAGGAGATCTTTATTATGTGTTAATTTCCTGTTAGATATAATTAATCCCATTGATAATTTCAACGATTAGGTCATATCAATCTTTGATCTCAATACGTAATTTGCACAATGGGGCTGCATCTGTCATCCAAATATATTTACTTCAAAGACTTAGCCAGCGACTTCAAACATATTGGAATGTTAATTCTTGTTCAAAATAAAATTGATGTCACAAGAAGTGCTGCACAGACAATAAATACCTGGATTTGACCTACTTTAATATTGATTTTTACGCCTTGTGCTGGTGAAAATAGCAGACTTGTGTACATAAAAAATGTCATGATGGCATATTGCTTGCGTGATCTACATCCATTGTTTGGTCGATTTTTACACCTTTTTAACCCAAATTGTTTTCACAGCAGTCTTTTAAACTATCAAATTGGCGTGGAAATGTATTAATAAACAACATCAACAAAACAATTAAACTTCGATGAAAATATCAGAATTAAAGCGGAAAATTACCAACTTGTTTATCTCATTTTGTAAATTACACGGACATTTAATCAACAGAGTCTGAAACGGACGGAAATGAACGGAGTTTGCCGACTTTAGCCGATCGATAAAAATCGGCAATCTTCGATACTTTCCGAGCGCGCTAAGGATTGTGGGTAATTCCGCGCTAAGGATTATGGGTTTTTTATTCGTTCCTACCGTTTCACGGATATCTGCCTGTCGCGAATCCATGTATATAGGTCCGTGGGGGTGTATAGAACAACAATGACTTAAACGTGATATTCAAATAAATCTTCAATCACGGCAACAACTAAAATTTCAGTGGAAACAGAAAATGTGTATAAATAATACAATTTTGTAAGTAAGTTAATTTGTTATCTCGAAATTATGTGAAAATGAATACTGGTAAATTGTCGCAGATTGTTTAAAGATGAATTTATAAGATCAGAAAACTAGTTTATAAGAACAACAAGAGTATTGCAGTAAACTGTCGTAGTGGACATTTAATTAATTATACATGGCTTACAACCTTAAATAGAGCTACAGGTACTAACATGATAACGATTGACGTCTGTGAATACAGTAAAACTTCGAAACCTCGAACTGCCGTCGGATCCAGCAATTAGTTCGAGGCATCTACGGTTTGCGTGTATATTTACGAACTCACTGTCACCGGTCGATGCTGAACACCTGGCTTTGGTGGGTTTTTTTGGGTTTTCATACTGAATGCACGTCGCTCAATAGTCACATCATTAATCATAGTAATAATAATTAAAAAGAAATTAGAGGAAAACAAAAAAAGTGATTTCTATGCACAATGTGAATAACATGTGTCGCCAATCTTAAGCGTCAACAAACAAACGCATATCAAATGGTCAATAAAAGGTGTGAATTATTGTATTGTTCAACCTATCTATGGCGAACAATAAATGAAAGGACCGAGAATCGTGTTCGACCTATCTCCGTTCGAGTGATCTACTGTTAGATACTATTAATTAAGATGGGATTTCGCCGGGATTTAAGAACCTGTTCGGGGTATCTACTGTGTTCGAGGCAAAACTGTTTCGAAGTTTTACTGTAATTAAAAAACAGGATTTGGCATTTATCCTGACACGGATCTATATACCATGGATTCGTGACAGGCTGATATCCGTGAAACGATTCAGGGTCAACTCGGCCCACTTACAATCTCGGTCCGGTCCTAATCGGCCCACTTACCAACTCGGTCTGGTCCAACTCGGCCCAATAATTGAGGCGATATATATGAACCTTTTATGTGTTGAATTTTGATATATTGATCATTAATATTTAAGTTAAAACCAATTAAATGTAATTTGAAAACATTATTGAATATTCCCTGTGCATTGAAGATTCGCGGTGCAGTGGAAATTTCCAGCTCAATGGAGAGGAAATTTCCCTGTGAAATGTATTTTGGTATCTGTTATAATTTGAACATGCTTGTCATGCCATTTTTATGAGAGGTATTTCTTTCACATTGTATCATTATTTTATTCTTTATAGATTTGAAACAAAGTAGACGATACGAAAACCTTGAATATTTATTTCATAATGTTGGTATAAATAATAAACAAGCCTTTTCATTGCGCTTAAAAGGACGACTACTATCATCTTCTTTAATATGCCGAAGGTGTGAACAACGTTTTCATTGCGCTTCAAAAGTGGGCCGAGTTGGACCGGGCCGAGTAGGACCGGGCCGAGATTGTAAGTGGGCCGAGTTGACCCTTTACCCGTGAAACGGTAGGAACGCATAAAAAAAACCCATAATCCTTAGCGCGCAATTACCCACAATCCTAAGCGCGCTCGATAAGTATAGAAGATTGCCGATTTTTATCGATCGGCTAAAGTCGGCAAACTCCGTTCATTTCCGTCCGTTTCAGTCTCTGTTGATTAAATGTCCGTGTAATTTACAAAATGAGATAAACAAGTTGGTAATTTTCCGCTTTAATTCTGATATTTTCATCGAAGTTTAATTGTATTGTTGATGTTGTTTATTAATACATTTCCACGCCAATTTGATAGTTTAAAAGACTGCTGTGAAAACAATTTGGGTTAAATAATCTTTAAAAAGGTGTAAAAATCGACTAAACAATGGATGTAGATCACGCAAGCAATATGCCATCATGACATTTTTTATGTACACAAGTCTGCTATTTTCACCAGCACAAGGCGTAAAAATCAATATTAAAGTACATGTAGGTCAAATCCAGGTATTTATTGTCTGTGCAGCAATTCTTGTGACATCAATTTTATTTTGAGCAAGAATTAACATTCCAAGATGTTTGAAGTCGCTGGCCAAGTCTTTGAAGTAAATATTTTTGGATGACAGATGCAGCCCCATTGTGCAAATTACGAATTGAGATCAAAGATTGATATGACCTAATCGTTGAAATTATCAATGGGATTAATTATATCTAACAGGAAATTAACACATAATAAAGATTTCCTGGGGTTTTATGACTCTTGTGTTTTACAGCTGACATATGGGGCATTTAGTGACCAGTAGGACTAATCTTCTGTCTAGGGCGTGGCTTATGAATCGCAAAACAATTAGCATCAACCAATCAGATTAAAAGAACCGTAAGAAATATTTATTAATTATAGTCAATTATCATTCGAATTTTTATATCAAAATTAGATGACACTTAGGTTTTGAATACGATATATTAATCATTTTTCTACTTACCTAAATTGTTAACACCCAGTGCAAATGAAATATTAAATGAAGAAATAAAACCTTTTCCAGCTCCTCTAAATTTAAATTACCGTTGAAAGAAAAAAGACAGACTCAAAAGTAAGTAACCAATACTGGTATGTCTCCCTAATTTTATTTTTTTCACTAATATTGCCAAAATTATTTGATCAAATATTAATGCGAGTAATTATTGATGTTATAATTATTTTATATTGCGTTAAATAAGCATTTAGTGCAAATTTAGCATCGATATATATAAATTGCAACTACAATGTTATTAAAACAAGAATATAAAAAATATATTTTGGTAGAAAATTGACTTGACCGCTTTGTGGAAATGACATTAAGCATGAATAATGCAGTCGGTAAGTCGTGGTCTAGTGGTTGAGGAGAATAAGTACTATTACTAAATGAATCCAGCATGTCCTTACAATAACACACATTACAATAACACACCTCAGTCCATCCGCTTTGAATAGATGCCAATTATATAGATACAATATGCTTGCTCATTCTCATAAAGTCCAGTCATGAGTTGTGTACTGAGAATGTAGAGAAACATTTTGTTTGAATTTCAAGCCAACAGTTGCAGCCGTCTAAAATTTCCTCAAAGCTTGCACAACGAATCTAGATGAAATCTAGCGGTGTAATTAGTATATAAATACTAGACTAGTGCAGATATAGTGCCATATCTAGATAACTAAGTTGAAAAAGAAATACACACTATAACAGTAATTACAATTTTATTTCAAGAACTCTGCATTTCAACGCAAAATATTCAACAACGATAGAAAACCACTAGTTTATGTAATACCACGGACCTATATACGGGTATATAGGTCCGTGGTAATACTACACAATTGTTTTTTACTTAGTCAATCACAGATTGAATTAATTTCAGTCACAAAATGATAAATGGATTAAAAATGTACAAGGAAAAGTTCCGGAGTATTTTCCAAGAACAAATTCATATCAACTCATTGACGAATATTGTAAATTCACAGCATATTTCTTTTTGTAACCAAGTTGACTTTTATGAGGCATCTTGTAAATATCCAGGAAACCTGAAACGATTAAGTAATATTTAACATCATAGCAGATCCTAAACAATTTTATATTATAATGATATGACAATAAAGTGTATTTACATTTTTATTATGTAATTGATATGTGTAAAAAGCTTTTCAAGCCCCACATTGGGTGCAATTGCCCCCCTTGAATTACTTAAATGGTGGCAGTGTTTGACGATTGAGCCTCAAATTTATGCCGGAAGAGGGAGGAGTGTAGTGCTGTAGGGTTAGGCGGCCATCCGTTAAGTTTAGTCGGAAGAGAGCCATACTAGTATTTAGCATGAGCTGATGGATTTACACGAGATGTTATCATTTTAGAACCAACATGTATCCGAAATATATATCCGAACTTCTATACAACAAAATTTAGACCGTAAAAGTGCAATTATTGATTTATATAATAATAATTCTAAACACCTTTACAGATCAAAACGTCAAGCTGTATATTGCCACCAATTATAATTGACCATACCAATATTTCATCTCAAGGCTATTCTATAAAAGTTCTATATTTCCTCTAAATTCGCCCTTCGGTGTTAATTAACAGTTTATATAATCGCTACATCCGGATATATCACTTTCATCAGATGCCGTGTTTTGACGCCGGTAAAGCGTACACAACAATAGCTAGTGTATTCTAAATTAAAATAGAACATGACAGAACTAAATCTGACTATTCTCAACAACAATCGTTAAAAACTAAACTGCTAACATGAAAGATAATCCACATTACAGCAAAAAAGTGCCATCGAAAGGAAATAATTTGCACAATGTATCTACCTCTATTGGAAAGTGTTTAAATTAAAATATAAATTATTGTTTTAGCCGTTCCTAATTTCAATGTGATAAAGTGACCATGAGGTAAAAGGAAATCACAGACACATAATATTTGCATCACGATAAAGTATAGAAGCTAAGTCTGTCACGTTTGTTTTGCGCACCAAAGTTGATTTATCAACGGTTTGAAAAGATTTTTTTTTCATAATTCAATAATTAAAATAATTCAATAATAATTATATTCCGCCGTGACAAGAACGGATCTAAATCATATAAAATGATTTATAATATATAAAACCAGCCAATAACAACCGGAAAATAATTTAAGACATTGTTAGTTACAACAACAACAGCAGACGAGAATAATGAAAGAAAATCGAGTACAGTACTAACTTTAACAAAGAATGGAAGCAAGAAGCAATTAATTATTTAAAATTATAAAAACACCATGATATTGTTCATTTAATCAAAAAATCAGACATAACTGCTAAAATGTTTCCACTTATTGGAAATTATGATTTATTAGCCCCTAAACTTTTGGAAATGGAAAGTTTTACTGATTTTTACTCTATGTTCTATGTAATGATAGGTAATACTTTTAAACTCAAATTGGAAGCAGGAAGATATTTAGTTAGAATAAATATGTTTACACTAAATGAAAGAGACTAAATTGAAGAATATTGTCACAACTGCTAACATATTCTAGTATAAAGATAAAAGTGTTTAAATTTACGTATGAAAATATTTCCCTCTATATTCTATTGATCAAAACTGGTAGAGCTGGTAACTCGATATCGATTTTCGGGTCATTTTCAAGGGAGACAATCCACTGCGATAAGCCAGCTAAAAGGCACGGAAAGCTGCGTATGATGATATTAGGGTTTTATTACATCAAAAACCTTTCTCATATCTAAGTTAGTCGCTAATGGTAATGACCAATAGACGTTAAATCCGAGTATATTCGGTTATAGCATGGAGCCACTATATCGATTATTGACCAGTTTGGCAGGTGTCATTTTCGTGGGGAAGGGAGACAATCCAAGTTAGAGGAAATGGCTTAAACAGAGCCGATAATCAAGGGAAATCATTCTTGATATTTTTCCCAGAATAATTTCATGTCATTTCAACATGCCTCGAGTGCTTCAGTGATAGCGATGTTTCTTCGAAGAAGTTAGGAGTTGGAAGTCTTATTTTTTGCAAATTATGTCAAATTCAGCGAAATAGAAAATAGTGTTTCTGCAAGTGTGTCATTCCTTTCTAAATATGTAAAAAGGCTTCTTGCAAACATTAGTAACATAAAATGTGTTATGCCGCTTTAAGACATTCCAAGACCAATCACAATGTCATGGGTTGTCGAGGAACATGTCCTATATTTCATTTACATTTAATGACCAATGAACAGAATGATGGTTAATAACCTGGGAAACATACAGTTTGTTATTACAGTTTGTGATACCTGTCTATGCGATAGAATAATTTGAATTAACTGACGCGTTGAATATTGAATTTTCATTTTTTGGGGGGTATTTATCTCTATATTTATGTTTAAGTGAAGTATATATATAATAAAATGAATTTGACGATCATCGTTCTGCATCAATGATTAAAGAACATTATCGTCCTTTAACGACATTGGTATAAGTGATCTCAAACTGTTATCTAAATTACCAACGTAAACTCTGTACTTGGTCATGGTTCATTCACGCCTTTTCTATTACAGTTTAACAGTTTATTTTCATTTCTCAGTTCATGAAAAACATGACAACATGAGTAAATAATATACAAAATACTAATACAATGGTGAAGAAGCAGTTACAATAAGAAAATCAATGAATCATCCACAAGAAATACAATTGTAGAATGCATAATAAATAAATATTCCGGGAGAAGGTATTTTTATTCTAATTTTGTTTAAAATATTTATACAAGAAAAAATATGTTATTTTCGGATGTTTTAAGTCTGGCATTTATTTCAATTTACAAATAATTTCTTTAATAAGCACACAAAGTTTCCTAGTTTTTATTATTTTATTAAAGTCTTGGTCCATGAGTAATTGTAATTTTAATATGTTAGGGTGACATACGGTCAAACGATTTATTGACAGCAAATCGGCATGTAAATACGCCTTTAGCGCCATTTACAATATCAGAAAAGAAGATAGACAAACATAGGAACAGAATATACAATTATTTTTAGCATATTATTACATGTGTTATACAATAAAATACACGTATCATTAATGCATATTTAATATCATGTGTAACAGGTAGCAGTTACGAAGCAGCAGCGTTTGACAGTTTCTCCTTTCGAAGTTTCATATAATGATAAATGAAGTTGGCTGTGTTAACAAGTACTTTTCTGTTTTTAGAAGAGAGAATATTAGTAAAGTTATTCACTGAAACCCATACAAATAACTACATAGTAGAAAATAGATCTAATCTGCTCTGAAACATGAACCTAACATCCGGAAATTTATTATAATAACCATTCATGTAGAACTTTATACTCGAACCTGAATACCTGTCTACCTGAATAGTTTATATCACCAATGTATCGTATAATTAATATATTTCAACTTGAAGAAACTAAAATACACCTCAATAATAAGACTACCGCAATATTACGACCACACTTTTCAAGTCCATTTTGACTGTTCCGCTCCTTATTCAACCTCAATATTAAGATCACCTCAATATTAAGACCAGTTTTCAAGGGTCCCAAAGGTGGTCGTATTATTAAAGTTTAACTGTAATCAAATATTAAAAGGACGCACTGCCACTAAAGCGGCGAGTGACTTCATGCCCAGACAAATAGGGCGTCCATACATTGTCAGTAACTGACAATGACACGATATCACAAACCTACAGGTAATATATACTGAACAAAAAAAGAAACTTCTGCTAAGTTTGCTTGAACATAGCTGGATGAAAACAAATCAGGGGAATCATTGTTATATATGCGTTTATAGAGTGTTCCATGATGCATTGTTTGGTGCAAAAATGATCGCCAAAGGTTAACAGAAAATGGTGGAAATTTTGACCAAGTGAGGTAGGGGTTAAAAACAAAAATAACACTTCATAACGGGTATGACCACCTCTTGAGTTGACCACTGTAGTGCATCGCCGGCGCATAGAATTGGCTAAGGTGTTAATTTCTGCCTGTGGAATATTGTTCTATTCCTTAATGAGCGCTTGACGACGTTAGCAGGTGGGTTGGGACGACGCCTCACTCGTCTGTCCGAAAATCCCAGACGTGCTCGATTGGATTGAGATCAGTACTTTTAGCGGGCCAGTCATCAATGAATTAATGTTATTTGTAATAAGCAATTTACAGTGTCTCTAGCTGTATGAGATGTAGCATTATCATGCTGAAAAATCGAGATGTTGACGTTGTTATGGAACAAAGGAATGACGTGATGAGCGAGCATGTCATCGCGGTAACGTTGAACATTTAAATTGCCATTAATGACGACTAGTGGTGAACGATAACCATGGGCAATGGCTGCCTAAGCCATGACAGAATCCTCACCCCCGATACGATCTCGTTCAAGAACACAACAGTCAGCATAAGCGTTCATTTCTCCTACGGTAGACGCGTACCCTGCCATCACCACGATGTAAACAAAACCTGGATGCATCCGAAAAAAGAACGGTATTCCAGCGTCGTCGTGTCCAACGAGTGTGTACACGTGCCCAATTAAGCAATTTACACGATGCCGTTGCGTTAAAACGCATCCGACGTAAGAATGTCGTCCGTGTAAACCGTTCTCCCGTAGACGATTACGAACAGTTTGCCCACTGATTCGGTTATTATGAAGCCCAGGTGTGTTAGCAGCAGTAGCAGTGGCAGTTTGGAATCGATTGCGCAA
This sequence comes from Mactromeris polynyma, assembly GCA_032209605.1. Lineage (NCBI taxonomy): Eukaryota > Metazoa > Mollusca > Bivalvia > Venerida > Mactridae > Mactromeris > Mactromeris polynyma. Next base: position 10,269,819 of record JASFXZ010000008.1, read on the forward strand.
ATGCGTGTTCATGATATGTGACCATCCAGAGATCAAGTGCCATAAAACTTCGGTCATACTTAGTCATATTCGGATGGTCTTCCGAACATTTCCGAACGTGGTAAAAACATACTATATAATTCTAAAGTGTAAAAAATACCATTTTCCTCTTTAAATATTTTTACAAAATAAATACCAATTGACAGAGAAATAATTATGGTTTATGAGACCATTTGCATTTTGATAATATCATTAACCGTTTTTAAATGACATTAAGTTAATTTCAGAGTAAATTGTTTTCGCCTATATATTCTATATAGCACTGGTAACTGTTTTAAAGTTAAAAAAATACCATTTAACTTTTATTTCAAATAAAAGGTAAAATATTTGAATGAAAGGGGAATATTGAAACAATCAAAAACCGTTTGCATTTATTTGATATCTTTAACGGATAAAAAGTTATACTAATTTAAAGCTCAAATCCTTAATAGTTCTATATAGGCAATTTTGCGCAGTATCGATTATCAGATGGTGAGAATTCTTCCACATGATTCAATTAATATTCGATCTTAATATACATGTATTGCATTATTTCAACTTGGATGTTGAACACTCGTGTATTTTTGCCAGTATTCTGATATAAGTATTCGTTAAAACAATTAACGGACTATTCAGGAATACAAACACATTTATCCATTTTGATAGTTTCGGACTTTACGCTGTTTTACAACAGGTTTGGAGTCATATCAGTTGACCTAATCAGTGCTCCTGGAATACCAACAAGTATTCTACTAACCAGCTCCTCCTCAAATCAAGTGACATCTTATCTATGTGGATCACTGGTGGAAAACAAATGTCCTGGGAAGCAGTATCTTAATGAGATATCAATTGGCAGATTTGCATTATTAGATCGCGTAAAAAAGAGAAACAGTGCTTTAGTGTAGCTTGCTCGACTACATGTTTTCTGGCTTTTAAAAACGATCCATTACTGGAGAATGTAACACCAAGATATTGGTACTGATCAGTAATTTCAATTCGATCGTCACCAAGCTTAAAATCATAATTTCGCACTAGCCTTGCACCAAAGATAACATTTTTAGTCTAAGTCCGATTAACATTTTGATGCCAGTTTTTGCAGTAATTATTCGAAATATACAAGCTTAGTTGGAAGTCGGCCTGTGAGTCGGAGACTATAATGGTGTCGTCTGCGTAGAGTAAGATCAATAGTTTAAGCCATAGTGTAAGATCTAATGCGCATTTAAGCTCAACGCCGACTGAACCGTTTAATTGCATATATGACTGTAGGTCGTTTAAGAACAGAGAAAATAAGACAGGTGAGATATTTTCAACTTGCTTGGCTCCAATTTTGGACATGAAAGATTCGGATAATGACCCATTGCATGAAAAACGATAGGTCAATCTTTTGAATAAGTATCGCTTCAAGTAGAAGTTTGTATTGAAAGAAACAAACATCATTACTTCACATCGATACACATTTATGTTAAAGAAAGCTTGCACAAACCAAGTTTCGTATTGATTCAACAAAAATCTACTATATAAGGTACGAAACCTGTCCGTGTAACGGTCGTTTGTCCATTATATATGACAAAATGTAACAACAATTTCACCAATCAAAATGCCTTCCAATCAGTTCGAAGAATTTCATATTGAGTGGCTTGAAATAGGACTTCAATGTTGTCCTTGTTTTAGGTTGTAATTGCTTTATAATAGCCCGACCTCTGTCACTTCCATAGCAATAGATTTTATCTGCATTCAAACAATAAAATCCTTTTTCTTCAACAAACGTAAAGAAAGCATCCGTGAATACCGGTTTTATATTTAAAAACCTTTCTACTTTCTGCAACACACGTACTGGATCGTTTTTCAACTCATTTGATTCTATGATCAAAATCTGTTCCTTTGAGAATACTTTCAGATACCGTTCAAGCCCAACATAGTATGTAGAGAGCTCCTGCTCATGAGATTTAATTACCTGGCCATTTAATCGATTAACAAACCAATGGTCCATTTCTGGCACATCTTCGGGTTTGTAAGTAAATCGTTTTTTGTGCTGAATTTGTTGTAAATAGCTGAACGAAAACCCAGATATCATTCTTTCAAGAGGTTCTCTGACGATCAATATCATTTTCAAATCAGGATTAAATGTATGAAGAAGTTGTGGCATTTCTGGTCGGAACAAATAATCATCTGTTTTCGCGATGGCAATTTGATCTGCAAATGAACATGGCATCGGCTTCTTATCATTTCCAATCATAACATTTCTCCGCTTTGTTTCATCTTTATGAAACATTTCTGGTGGTGACAAACCCGGTTTCAACACGATGTTTGGATGCAATGATGCAAAATCTACCAATTCCTGTGTACCACATTTTGCAACGCCAAGTACCACACATTTCGGGTCCCTCAAAATACACTCTCCTCCTGTTTTGTGATCGTACATCATAGAGTGAACTTTTAATAATTCTGCACGAAGAACATCAACATCGTACACTACGGATTTGTTTACTAAATACGATTTTGTCTCCCTAGGTTTGTCTATTGCATTTCTACCTCCATCGTTAGTGTTAGCAGTTTTCTCAACCCTCCGATTATCTTTTAATAATTCTGCACGTAGAACATCAACATCGTACACTACGGATTTGTTTACTAAATACGATTTTGTCTCCCTAGGTTTGTTTATTGCATTTCTACCTCCATCGTTAGTGTCAGCAGTTTTCTCAACCCTCCGATTATCTTTTAATAATTCTGCACGTAGAACATCAACATCGTACACTACGGATTTGTTTACTAAATACGATTTTGTCTCCCTAGGTTTGTCTATTGCATTTCTACCTCCATCGTTCGTTAGTGTCAGCAGTTTTCTCAACCCTCCGATTATCTGCATGAAGATAAATCACCACAACGCTTGATAAAACGATGATAATTAGGAACACAATGCTTTTCTTAAGGGTATTATTTCGGAACATTTTAACCATCCAGTCGATGTTATAACTCGTACTAGTGTTTATTTCACTATATCTCTAGATTTCTGGAGTACTAGCTTGCAAAACTCGTTTCATCCAAGCCTGTCATTGATGTTAACTGGACTGCTTATGTTAACTACGTATTAATTCTGCAATAGTAATTATTATTATTAATCGATTTCGGTGAATGACAGTTAGATATTAACATAACATGGTATTAGATATAATGTATGGTGACATACTTCTGCCACCAGTCAGCTACCAAATTAAATGGAAATTATGGGGTTAACTACATAAGTATCGTGATAAATATTCATACCAGATAAATACACTAACACAAAAAGTGTCTGATAGGTCCCACAACTGCCATCACTTACACACTTAACCCCTAGGTATTCAGAACGGACAATCTTTTTTATGTAAGTGTTAAGTGGCTAATATTTTTATTGTTGAAATTATCTAGTTAACTCGATATTTTCGCGTTAACCACTTAACAGTTACCAAAAATTGTGTAGGTTATGCATTAAATACCTTTTTAGCGTAATGATTAACTAGACACTTATGTAGTTAACGGGATATTTATCGCGTTTATTACTTACCACTTAGCTAAAATAGATTGCCCGTTCTGAAAACCCTTGGAGTTAAAGGGTCGGCAAAAAGTTATTACGATATTCATCTAGTTAACCTCATAATTTTCTAGTAAATTATGTAGTTTATAAGTTTCTTTAATGTGATAACCACATACTTATATAATTGATTATAAAATTAACTGGTGGCAGAAGTATGTCACAATAATAAGATAATGACGTGGCGTTAATAAACATAGAAGATAATTGTTATTGTATCAAAAATAGTAGTACAACTTTTTGCGAAGAATGTACGTAGTTAACAGCTCGGTACATATGTGGAGAAAGGTAAGTTAAACTAATATATACTGAACAAAACTTCTGAATGGACTCTTTTTAAATCTCAAAATCTAGAGAAGCAGTTGTTTGATCACTTTGATATTTTTCGCACTGTACCCAACCGCTAGCTTCGTTTCGGTCTGTGATTTTCACTGCTGTGGGACATCCGGTGCACGAGTTTTACTGGGTTCGCGCGTTTTCAAGTAATTGGCACGTGCAACTCGAATGTCGACCGAAAATCGACAATATAGTGTTCCTGGTGTTCTGTATAGATAATTACATCGGAAAAACATTTGAAAAGATAAACACGGCGCGTATAACGAGAAACGAAAGTGATCGAGCAACAGGAATGATTGAAGCAGGAATGTTCAATAGACAGGTAAATCAACATTTAAAGGCGTTTTTTAATTTATTTAAGTTTGAATAACATCTCATTTGATTTATACCGTACGGAAAACATTTACATTGTAATCTGTAGATTTCGAAAGGTTTTGTATGCAGGTCGCTCGAACGTTCAGGCGCCGTATCACTACACTATTCAGTCTTGTTCAGAAGTATCTGGCGACCGGTTATGGTTATGGTTATTATTGTATCGTAAAATGTTGCTTAATATGGGCGTTTTGCCACAACTTACACTATTTGTCGGCACATCAACAACAATTTAAAAGTTCACGATCTGTTCATGTCTAGCGGTTCTTAGTTACATAGTTATATGATTACGTTCGAATGTAGGACATTTGCACATGCGGACGTTACATAAAGGGGGGTCTGATATCTTTATATTTAATTTATTTTCAATTGTGACAAACATTTCACTTGTTTTACAATTATAATGTTCTACCATTATTACTGACCATTTTTCTTTATTTCGGTTTGTAAATCTAGCATTTCTAGGACAAGTCAATTTGAAGATCTCTTGGAAAAAATGTTTACTATTTTTCAATAATTTTTTATTCTTTTTCGCATTTCTGTCTTATGTTTTAGTTTTGTTTCATATTCAATGCAAACCATCTTACCTATAAACACATACTTTGATATTATAAAACTGTCTAGTTACAAAACGGAAACTTGTATGCAACAAGTTGCCAGCTTGGCTACAGAGACGAGTGGTACCGTCCCACAGCACTTTTGTGCTTTGATTAAGTATAAGTGTTTATTCATGAGAAATGAAAAAATTCAAATGAGCTGAAAATTCGGCATGGGGGCCGCTGAAGCTCCTGGCTTTTAAGCATATAAGATGGTTTAAATTGTCTCAAAAACGGCCCTTGCGAGCGTCAAATTAATCCGCGGAAAATGCTCATGCCTGTTTATTACACGAGTACAGTAGAGCCACTCGTAACAAGTCTCTACAGTCATGTATGTCATGTTTTATATTGCTGTTGTTTTATCTATAAACTAAAGGCAAGTGCTTATCAGTTCATCTACTGTCTGACAGAGATGATAATCGATTTTTACACACATTTTGTACTTATGCACGTTTGTGCGCGATACTTTCAGTTGCTTATCCTAAGTTTTACCTTAATTAGTTTTTATACCAGGATTAGCATTTGTTTCTAGTTTCTTATCATGTGTATAAAAGTATGTTTTGAATAATATATGTTATGTCTCTTATAATTCTTATTTAGAGCGGCTTTGTACATTGTAAATTGTTTTCATTATGTGCATATAAGTGTTATTTGTACAAAGAAGAAGGTTAATAAACACATATATACATGTATAGTCCTACATATTGGTCGTAATTAGTTGTTCGGTAGAACAACTAGTTCTATAGTAAATTTCGACAGTCGCATCGCTTAACTACGTTTGCGTATTAACTACGTTTGAGTATTAACTACGGAAGTTACGTACGAATAACATAAAAGGTATTCTGCGCATGCGCAAGAATAACAGAAAAGGTAAATCTGTTACAAAAAGTAAACCAACAACTGAGCGTTTTAACTGTTGAAGTCAGGTCTAAGCTAGTCCAGCCACGGACGTCACATCTCTATACTGTCGCTGTCTGTTACGAACGACGCGTGTAAAAGTCGGAGTACAGAGACATGTATGCGGGGCTAGGTCTAAGCTAGCATCTAGCATTGCTTTTTACAGAAAAATACTAATCAATGTCTTTGATATAAACAATGTCTTCGATATTCTATGTTAAAATTGTTTTGAGTTAAGTCAATTATTGTAACAGTCATCAAACAAACGCCGAAAACACATCACCTAATTATAATATTTGGCGTGGATTTAGTCACGTGTCATAACAAACGCCAAAACCGCGCGCTTTTCTCCGGATGTCGCGGAGGACTATAGGTAAATCAATTGGTAAACAAAATAGTCCAATATTGGTTGGCATTTTTCTTCTCTCTGGAATTTTTTAATATAAAACCAGTGATCAATACCGAACAACTCCAGTGCTTTCAGCGCTTTGATTTTATAGTAAGTGAAAATTATTAGATTAATACTATTAGTATTGTAGTGCCGATGTTGCAATAATTTAGACAAATAACATGCATATTGTTGTATTTGCATTAATTTATCGTCGCCACCGGTTTCCCACATGGGCGACGCCTCCGAAAGAATGTTAGTCATATTAGATTTTTGGAGGATAGTGCATGGTACAGAAGATGCCCCAGTTCCAGAAGCACCCCTGGTTCTTTTAAGTGCTCGATGTAAAGCATCATACACGGGACATCGGTTTTTAAAGTCTCGTCCGAAAGACTGTTAGTACGGTCAATGATGGAGCGGGGAATCGAACCTGCGATCCCAGGATTACAAGTCCAAGCGTGTTACCACTGGACTACGGATCCGCTACTAACATGCATAACTTATTGATATTCATTTTATAAGTTTTAGATTGTTTATGTAAAATAAATTTCTGACTGACACCTGCCAATTAGATATTCTGATACCTGGTGTCATATGTGTGAACGACAACATTATCTCTAAGGTGGTGACCAATTAACGATTTCTAGCAGGTGGGGTACAATTGTCAGTTTGTAATGTACTTTCACTAAATATTATTCGGCGGTATCCTCATTTTTCTTTTCGTCTGTGCAGTACTTCGCTATTATATATTGAGAAGTTAATAATAAATATACTAATACCAATTAGCTTTGGAGAGTAGTTTATAAATTTACTACTTTATTTGTATAACGAATGATTCTTACTAATTTATGAATCCGACTGTATGATGATAATTTATGAATTATATAAGTTCATGATATGTGTGGAAGATCAAATATACACCACAACATTTTTAGAACGATTTGTTTGTACTATGATATATGTTATGTTTAACTTTATGGACCAATATCTATATATTTACTCTGAATTGAAACAAAATGTTTATCGCAATTGAAATAAAGTTGCTGATAAAGAAAATGCGAAATTGTCTTCTAGAAGAAATTTAGCGCTACCACTCTAACTATACATCATAAACCATGGTCCAGCGAACAATATAGCACGCCAGTTAGATTGAGATGATATCTTAAGTGACCACATGTGGAGATACGGCGCTGTGATCGATATACATATGCAGTAACATTATGAAATAGAAAGAAAAAAAATGGAAATCATCGGGTTCAAAGTTAAAAAGGACCAAAATGAAATAATTTATTTTTCATCAAATTTACATATTTGTAAAGCTTAAGGAATGAAGATTGTAAAGCCGCTTGCACAAATTTACATTTTCTTTTATTTACTGAGATATTGGGTTTTAAACCCGACCAGTCCGTTTTTCCCTTCTTTGTCTATATAGCCTTGGTTCGTGTCTTTACAAACGAAAAGAAAAAACTGTACTGCGCATTTGTCGATTTTAAGAAAGCATTTGATCTTGTGTATAGGAATGGTGTATGGTTTAAATTATTACAATATGGTGCATCAAGTCGACTTGTTAAAATGTTACAAAAAATATATGAATCTGTAAAATCGTGTGTAAGAGTAAATGGAACTTATACTGAGAACTTTGATACAACGAAGGGTGTCAGGCAAGGTGAGCCGTTATCACCCCTTTTGTTTTTATTTTTCATTAATGACATGTATAATGCTCTTTACGATGAAAATGTAGATATGTTTACTGTTGATGAACTGTGTTTATTTCTGCTTTTATTTGCTGACGATACTGTTTTATTTTCTTACTCTAAAGAAGGTTTGCAGAAACTGCTAAACAATTTGCATAATTATTGTGACACGTGGGGTATTAAAGTTAATATTGACAAAACAGTGGTCATGGTTTTTAAAAAAAGGTAACAGACCGGAAAATATTGAATTGTTTTATGACAACCAAAAATTGAATCTCATTACTAAATTTACATATTTAGGTGTAACCTTATCATCCAATGGATGCTATTATCAGACACAAAAAAATCACTGACACAAAATGCAAGAAAGGCATTGTTTTCTCTATTTTCTCTGTTTGAGTCAATACATTTTGGAATAGAAGAAAAATTAAAACTTTTTGATTCTATGATTGCTTCAATTTTGAATTATGGGTGCGAAATATGGGGTTTCCACAAGGCTCCAGATATAGAGAGAGTACACATGAAGTTTCTTAAAAGAATACTCAATGTAAGACAACAAACTACTAATGCTGTTATTTATGGTGAATTAGCAAGAGTTCCTTTGATTATTGTGCGTAAAGTGAGAATTATTAAATATTGGTGTAGAATTATGAAGAATCAAGATACACTATTATACAAATTGTTTAACTTAAAAGATAATACTGGTAATCATGTTAATTCATGGGCAAAGAAGGTAAAATTGTTATTAGACAATCTTGGATTCTCTTACTTATGGAATAACCATTATATCTCAAATGTTCAGATAATGAGTGTAACACAATGTCTGTACGATCAATTTTATCAACAATGGTTTTCTGACGTTCAGAATATGTCAAAATTAGAGACATACACTTTTTTTAAAATGAATTTTCATTACGAAAAATATTTGACATGTGTCAACAACGTAAACTATAGAACTGCTTTAACACGATTTAGATGCTCTTCTCATAACTTGCTTATTGAACAAGGTCGTCAAAGAAATATTGATAGAAATCAAAGAGTTTGTGTAAAATGTAACATGAATTGTATTGAAAATGAGTACCACTTTTTGCTAGTTTGTCCATATTACCGAATTATAAGAAGTGAATGTTTACCGAAATATTATTGCCACTGGCCAAATGTGCATAAATTCAAATTATTATTAAATTCGTCACAATGCAGTTCACTAAACAAATTAGCAAAACATATTTTCTTGGAAAACCTTTATAGAGGATAATTATATTATACGATTTTTTATTCATTACTCAATTATAAGACAGCTCTATGTCAATAATAATAATATAATATTATTATATGTTGTCCATAGTCTATGTCTTTGTTTCTGTACTAGGCGTCTTTGTTTCATGTTGAAATACATTGTTTATGTTTGTAAATGTTATGTTTGCATGCTTTTCTCCTGTCTTATGTATTATCGCCATCTTGTTATTACTAAATTGTAAATGGCGATAAACTTGTAAAAGTTTATGCTAATAAATATATGTATGTATGTCTTCAAAGTTAAAAAGGACCAAAATGTTACTTCACAATCTTTCTGAAAAACGGAATATGTATTGCAGAAATGTTAATTTTTTCCAAACCGTTTGCACAATTTTGATATCTCAATCCGTTGTTGAGATATTAACGATTTCCCACAGTTCCCATGTATTTTCCCCATTACAGTTACAGGACTATCCCCTGAATCTGAGTAGAAACTACTTTATGACTTTCATGGTATCAATTACATTGATAACACCAGGTAATTGCAGCGTGGTGTGAAAGCAATAAATCACACCTGATAAGCCCAAGCAATGTTCCCTAGGTGTTCATGGTTATATCAGATATCTGTAGAAAGTGACTTATAAACATTTGCTATATTTAAATCTTGTTTCTATACAAATGTGACTTACATTTATGGGTATAATTATTGTATGAAAAATGACTTTAATGGAAAAAGAGACCATTATGATTCTGTTTTTTAAAGCTCTGCTGGCCTTAGGTGGGCTTATGGGATGGCGCAGTGTCCGTCGTCCGTGCGTCCGTAAACGATTACTTGTGAACACAATAAAGTCGTCTGGATTGAAAAAAATCCTAAAAATCAATATTGTGTAACCAATACAGCCTTCGTTTATTATCCGATGTTGACCAAACTTATACAGTAGTTAGATATCTATGAGAGCATAATTCCAATTGAAATCAGCTAGAACCGCCGATGCATGACTGCATTATGACTTTTTACAATTGGAAAAATCCTAAAATTGAGCTTGTGAACACAATACAGCCTTCACTTATTATCCCCCATGCATGACTGGATTAGGGCCCCTTAAAATTGGAAATATTCTTCAAATTGAGTTTGTGTATACATGATAATGCCTTCATTTATAATCCGAAGTTTATCCAGTTAGATGCTGGAATTTCAGGCCATGATCTATATGGGGGTAACGTATTGACACCAGAGAGGCAACGTATCCGTGAGTTGTGGTGTTGTCAGCATATATGATGGACGCAAGATCAGTGGAAATGTGTTCTTTTTACTGACAAGTCTAAGTTTTGTATATATATGCTTGTTGGAAGGAGTAAGGTGTAGCGTCGCTGAGGTTAGCGTTACGCAGATTGTTATCAATGGTGGCAAAGCGAGGCGCTATGAAAGTTGGGTATGGTACGCATTGCAGTACTTACGTATGCTTGGATACGCGCCTGGCGGGTATTATTTTGCGTCGCATATGTTTTATTGACTGAATTGAGTGCATGAGTGCCCATGCAAGGAATATACAATCACCAACGAATAACTTCATGTAGAATCTAGCGTACAACGTGTGAAACGAAGTTTAACTTTAATGAATTGTTTTCATAATGGATTATTTCTCACCCTGGATCATAATGTTGTGGTAAGTATCAACTAAATCCTTAGCTTCTACGTAAAGTTATCTCTTCATTTTGACAATTTCAAGTAAACAGGGAAGGGAGACAACAGCTAATTTAAACACAGGGGGAGAAGAGTACTTAACGAAGTCCGTTTGAGTGAAATTATCGGATAATAATTTACCATCAGTCCGCGGTAAACCAACGGAGAGCATGAACTATACTGACCAAATCTTCTAAATGGACCCCTGAATCTTTTTACAATAACGCATTTATTAATCATCACAATTTAATGAAAATTCGAACATTTATTTGTTAATCAATGAGAACGCTTAACAAATAATAAGTCAAAACAACAATCAGTGAAAGCACTCGTCGGTTTCAAAATCACAGTCTTTCTGTACTCTTTCGACGCGTCTTCAATACCGCGTATGTCTGCATATGTAAGTGCCAACTGTGGTGACTGGCGTAGACTAGGCTGTATTAAATCGGCCTTTCATATGTTGTAGAACAATGTAATTATCTTGAGCTCTAGTAGTTACCCTGCCAGTAGTTACTGGGCTCTACTTCCGGTCGCCAGATACTTCTGAACAAGACTGAATAGTGTAGTGATACGGCGCCTGAACGTTCGAGCGACCTGCATACAAAACCTTTCGAAATCTACAGATTACAATGTAAATGTTTTCCGTACGGTATAAATCAAATGAGATGTTATTCAAACTTAAATAAATTAAAAAACGCCTTTAAATGTTGATTTACCTGTCTATTGAACATTCCTGCTTCAATCATTCCTGTTGCTCGATCACTTTCGTTTCTCGTTATACGCGCCGTGTTTATCTTTTCAAATGTTTTTCCGATGTAATTATCTATACAGAACACCAGGAACACTATATTGTCGATTTTCGGTCGACATTCGAGTTGCACGTGCCAATTACTTGAAAACGCGCGAACCCAGTAAAACTCGTGCACCGGATGTCCCACAGCAGTGAAAATCACAGACCGAAACGAAGCTAGCGGTTGGGTACAGTGCGAAAAATATCAAAGTGATCAAACAACTGCTTCTCTAGATTTTGAGATTTAAAAAGAGTCCATTCAGAAGTTTTGTTCAGTATATATTAGTTTAACTTACCTTTCTCCACATATGTACCGAGCTGTTAACTACGTACATTCTTCGCAAAAGTTGTACTACTATTTTTGATACAAAAACAATTATCTTCTATGTTTATTAACGCCACGTCATTATCTTATTATTGTGACATACTTCTGCCACCAGTTAATTTTATAATCAATTATATAAGTATGTGGTTATCACATTAAAGAAACTTATAAACTACATAATTTACTAGAAAATTATGTGGTTAACTAGATGAATATCGTAATAACTTTTTGCCGACCCTTTAACTCCAAGGGTTTTCAGAACGGGCAATCTATTTTAGCTAAGTGGTAAGTAATAAACGCGATAAATATCCCGTTAACTACATAAGTGTCTAGTTAATCATTACGCTAAAAAGGTATTTAATGCATAACCTACACAATTTTTGGTAACTGTTAAGTGGTTAACGCGAAAATATCGAGTTAACTAGATACATGTAATTTCAACAATAAAAATATTAGCCACTTAACACTTACATAAAAAAGATTGTCCGTTCTGAATACCTAGGGGTTAAGTGTGTAAGTGATGGCAGTTGTGGGACCTATCAGACACTTTTTGTGTTAGTGTATTTATCTGGTATGAATATTTATCACGATACTTATGTAGTTAATCCCATAATTTTCATTTAATTTGGTAGCTGACTGGTGGCAGAAGTATGTCACCATACATTATATCTAATACCATGTTATGTTAATATCTAACTGTCATTCACCGAAATCGATTAATAATTATAATTACTATTGCAGAATTAATACGTAGTTAACATAAGCAGTCCAGTTAACATCAATGACAGGCTTGGATGAAACGAGTTTTGCAAGCTAGTACTCCAGAAAACTAGAGATATAGTGAAATAAACACTAGTACGAGTTATAACATCGACAGGATGGTTAAAATGTTCCGAAATAATACGCTTAAGAAATGCATTGTGTTCCTTATTATCATCGTTTTATCAAGCGTTGTGGTGATTTATCTTCATGCAGATAATCGGAGGGTTGAGATTACTGCTGACACTAACGATGGAGGTAGAAATGCAATAGACAAACCTAGGGAGACAAAATCGTATTTAGTAAACAAATCCGTAGTGTACGATGTTGATGTTCTACGTGCAGGATTATTTAAAGATAATCGGAGGGTTGAGATAACTGCTGACACTAACGATGGAGGTAGAAATGCAATAAACAAACCGAGGAAGACAAAATCGTATTTGGTAAACAAATCCGTAGTGTACGATAATGATGTTCTACACGCAGAATTATTAAAAGTTCACTCTATGATGTACGATAACAAAACAGGAGGAGAGTGTATTTTGAGGGACCCGAAATGTGTAGTACTTGGCGTTTCAAAAAGTGGTACACAGGAATTGGTAGATTTTGCATCATTGCATCCAAACATCGTTTTAAAACCGGGTTTGTCACCACCAGAAATGTTTCATAAAGATGAAACAACGCGGAGAAAAGGTATGATTGGAAACAACAAATATCCGATGCCATGTTCGTATGCAGATCAAATTGCCATCGCGAAAACAGATGAGTATTTGTTCCGACCAGAAATGCCCCAACTACTTCACACGTTTAATCCTGATGTGAAAATGATATTGATCGTCAGAGAACCTCTTGAAAGAATGATATCTGGGTTTTCGTTCATCTATTTACAACGAATTCAGCACAAAGAACGATTTACTTACAAACCCGAAGATGTGCCAGAAATGGACCATTGGTTTGTTAATCGATTAAATGGCCAGGTAATTAAATCTCATGAGCTAGCGCTCTCTACATACTATGTTGGGCATGAACGGTATCTGAAAGTATTCTCAAAGGAACAGATTTTGATCATAGAATCAAATGAGTTGAAAAACGATCCAGTACGTGTGTTGCAGAAAGTAGAAAGGTTTTTAAATATAAAACCGGTATTCACGGATGCTTTCTTTACGTTTGTTGAAGAAAAAGGATTTTATTGTTTGAATGCAGATAAAATCTATTGCTATGGCAGTAACAGAGGTCGGGCTGTTAAGAAGGAATTACAACCTAAAACAAGGACAACATTGAAGTCCTATTTCAAGCCACTCAATATGAAATTCTTCGAACTGATTGGAAGGAATTTTGATTGGTGAAATTGTTGTTACATTTTGTCAAAGTTAATGGACAAACAATGTCATGGCACAACGGTGGTCCATCAGTGTTTTTTTCTCCTGGAGAAAAGTTAATTGTATTGGCAGACATGTGTCCCAACCAAGATTTTTGCTGCTAAATTAATGTTATGCCAAGTTGTTAAATACATAAAATCCTGAGTCATGCGTGATATTCTTTAGTAATTATTTGTTTTCTATACATAGATCCAGACATGCGCATATATTTTAAATGAATGAATTGTGATACGTTTTTGTTTATACTGTCACTATCATATTGCTTAAACATTGCATTTTAAATGATAAGATTTATGTTTTTTAACAAACTTAAAATCGTTTAAGTTGTGATAAATCACTGTATAAGTCTTAGCTGATATTTGATACATTGGTTTACAATTGAGCACCGCTGTACGATTTCAAACCTCTTCTTTAAGTGACGACATTTAAAAAAACGTCACCATGTACTGACAGTATGCAAAACTTGCCCCATATGGTAATATGAAAACGAATAGACCATATAGAGGCAATATTGTTTCCTGCTTGCACCTGCTTGCAAAAAGTGACGTCACATGATGCGTTTTCTTGAAATGACGTCACTTACAGAAGAGGTTGTAAATCCCATAGCAGCGATCAATTATAAAGTGCAAAAATATTCTGAAAAACAATACCAAAAACTTCATTAACAATGACAGCAGATTAATGCATTTTACCAATTTGCACGTCGGTTAGATTGAATTTCTTGCGTACTACATGTACACAACTGCGAGCCTATAACATGCGAAGTTATGGGGTTTGTTATTATGTACGAAATGTAGACTATTGCATTGCCTTGAAGCTCAGATTACTGATTTGAAATTCTAACCATTATATTATGTGAAATACAATAATCAGACGGTCATATCTTCCCACGCAACGGTGCGGATAACTCAGAAAATGTAAGTGTATTGTTGGTAATTGTCTGTTTTTTTAAACTTAGATAACTTTCTTTTTTAAAGCAATATCAAAAGCTGTTTATTTAAACATGTGGGAATGATAAATATGCACCGAAGTTGATAAATATCAAAGATAATTGAATACGATATGCCGATATTTTAATAAATGCAATAATGTTAGCTGAAAGGTCGAAATTTAACATAATTTTGAAACAGTTGGAACTTAACTTTTTTTCCGCAAAGACAACCAACTGCATTGACTTTTTGTGAAGTGTGCATGATCAAATAAAATTTTGAAAAACACTTTGTATCTCTGTATTTTAGTGCGAAGATTCATTACTATGGGACATCATGTAATTATGCAGGTATGGATGTTTTGTAACAGTTTATAGGATTGACTCCGGCAGAACTGGTAACAAGACCATAGTGCTGGATACCTGTTCCTATGGCACCAACTATACCCCTCAATAGATAGCTTTAACAATACTGATATTGGACCAACGTTGGTGCGACAGAGTTATCAAAATCAGCAGTGTTGGACCAATATTGGACCAATAGAGTACATGCACATAGTTGTGAATGGGCCAACATTGAGCCAACGGTTGGGCCAACATTGCCCAAATTAGCAGGAATGACATTGACCCAATGCTGGCGACTATTGTTGGGCCAACAAAAGCAACGTTGTTGGCCCAACTTTGGACCAATTACCATTTGCTATCTGGGATATTAAGATTTGCTATAATTCATAAAATACATTCTCTTGTACTTTTCTGGTTATGTATAATACTGAACGCTAATTTTGAATGAGAACATTTCATTACTTTTTAGAGTGATCGTTTTTATATCAGTTTGTAATTATGAGATCATTTATTATCATTTCATTAAACACATTAAATCGGGTAAATTTATCAAATTCATTGGTCACAAAGTAGGACAACATCCATATGTATTTCAGTTGTTACAAGGAGTATTTAACTCCAGAACCCACAAGGTCAAATAAGCCACAGAATGTGATCTATTAAACGTCGCTGACGATTCATCCGATATTCCATTTAATTCATTAGGCACTAGATAATCAAAAATAATTTGGTTTTATCGGATTTTAAACCGTTTTCCAGCATTTTTTCAGTTATAAACGGCGGCCTGTTGACCTAGTTTTCGTGGAATAAATTATCCTTTTCAAGCATTAATTGTTCTGCAGGCTTTCCTAAGGATTTGTTACTGGTTCTGCAGGCCTTGCCCATGATTAATCACTGGTTCTGCAGGCATTGCCCATGATTAATCACTGGTTCTGCAGGCCTTCCCATGATTTATCACTGGTTCTGCAGGCCTTGACCATGGTTTATCATTGGTTCTACATGCCTATCACATTGAGTCACATGTTCTGCAGGTCTAGCACTTGATTTAATCATTGGTTCTGCACGTTAAGCACATGATTGAGTCATAGGTTCTGCAGGCCTAGCACATGATTCAAAAATTGGTTCTGCACGTCAAGCTCATGATTAAATCATTGGTTCTGCAGGCCAAGCACATGATTGAATCATTGGTTCTGCAGGTTAAGCACATGATTGAATCATTGGTTCTGCAGGTTAAGCACATGATTGAATCATTGGTTCTGCAGGCCTAGCACATGACTGAATCATTGGTTCTGCAGGCCTAGCACAAGATTAAATCATTGGTTCTGCAGGCCTAGCACATGATTGAATCATTGGTTCTGCAGGCCAAGCTCATGATTGAATCATTGGTTCTGCAGGCCTAGCACATGATTGAATCATTGGTTCTGCAGGCCAAGCTCATGATTGAATCATTGGTTCTGCAGGCCTAGCACATGACTGAATCATTGGTTCTGCAGGTCTAGCACTTGATTTAATCATTGGTTCTGCACGTTCAGCACATGATTGAGTCATAGGTTCTGCAGGCCTAGCACATGATTCAATCATTGGTTCTGCACGTCAAGCTCATGATTAAATCATTGGTTCTGCAGGCCAAGCACATGATTGAATCATTGGTTCTGCAAGCCAAGCTCATGATTGAATCATTGGTTCTGCAGGCCTAGCACTTGATTGAATCATTGGTTCTGAAAGTCTAGCAGATGATTGAATCATTGGTTCTGCAGGCCAAGCACATGACTGAATCATTGGTTCTGCAGGCCTAGCACAAGATTAAATCATTGGTTCTGCAGGCCTAGCACATGATTGAATCATTGGTTATGCAGCCTAGCACATGATTGAATCATTGGTTCTGCAGGCCTAGCACATGATTGAATCATTGGTTCTGCAGATCTAGCACATGATTGAGTCATTGGTTCTGCAAGCCAAGCACATGACTGAATAATTGGTTCTGCAGGCTTTGCAGTTGATTGAATCATTGGTTCTGCAGGTCTAGCACTTGATTTAATCATTGGTTCTGCACGTTCAGCACATGATTGAGTCATAGGTTCTGCAGGCCTAGCACATGATTCAATCATTGGTTCTGCACGTCAAGCTCATGATTAAATCATTGGTTATGCAGGCCAAGCACATGATTGAATCATTGGTTCTGCAAGCCTAGCTCATGATTGAATCATTGGTTCTGCAGGCCTAGCACTTGAATGAATCATTGGTTCTGCAAGTCTAGCAGATGATTGAATCATTGGTTCTGCAGGCCAAGCACATGATTGAATCATTGGTTCTGCAGGCCTAGCACATGACTGAATCATTGGTTATGCAGCCAAGCACAAGATTAAATCATTGGTTCTGCAGGCCTAGCACATGATTGAATCATTGGTTATGCAGCCTAGCACATGATTGAATCATTGGTTCTGCAGGCCTAGCACATGATTGAATCATTGGTTCTGCAGACCTAGCACATGATTGAGTCATTGGTTCTGCAAGCCATGCACATGACTGAATAATTGGTTCTGCAGGCTTTGCAGTTGATTGAATCATTGGTTCTGCAGGTCAAGCACACAACGGAATCATTGGTTCTGCAGGCTTTGCAGTTGATTGAATCATTGGTTCTGCAGGTCAAGCACATGATTGAATTATTGATTCTGCAGGCCTAGCACATGTCGGAATCATTGGTTCTGCACCTGAATCATTGGTTTTGCAGGTCCTGATTGAATCATTGGTTCGGCAGGTCAAGCACTTGATTGAATCATTGGTTATGCAGGCCAAGCAGATGATTGAATCATTGGTTCTGCATGCCTAGCACCTGATTTAATCAATGGTTCCGGTATGCCTAGCACATGATTTAATTATTGGTTCCCGTATGCCTAGCACATGATTTAATTATTGGTTCTGCAGGCTTAACACATTATTGAATCATTGATTCTGCAGGCTGAGGAAATGACTGAATCATCGGTTGTGCAGGCCTAGCTCATGATCGAAAGTTTTGTTCTTCAGTCCTAGCACATTAATAATTCATTGATTCTGCAGGCTTAGCATATGAATGAATAATGTGTTCTCTATGCCACATGCTTGGATCATTGCTAATACACAATAATACACAAGCTGAACTTTTTACAATAATCACTCTCGATTCCTGTTTCCTGTACTCGCGCTTTATTCTGACAGGAATTGTGAAGTTAGGGGTTAAACCCTACACCTTTAATGTTGTAATGTGCATAACTTTTCTCTGGTCAGCAGTCAATTTATCTGTCGGTAGTTATCGTAAGTGATCGTAAATTTTCCGATAGAAATAATCATAATAAATACGTAGCGTTCCCCATCTAATCAATGCAAATTAGATGCCTGGAAATATCGATTTTTGGCCGATGCGATAAGCGATATTCGTGGACATTGGGGATTGTATCCCGGAATTTTTTTTAATAGTCGAGCACAAATGGTGGACTCTGAATGTGTTTTGGATATCTACAGGATTTTTTCGCCAAAACCCGTTTAAGGTTAAATGACATAGTTAGATATAAACGGAGTCGAAATTTTCATTTAATATAGGGACCATTTATTAAAATAAATACAGCGCCCGTCAACATTCACAGCAATATAAAACAAACATCTACATAGCATTATAGTAAAGTCAGTATAAACTACGCAAATAGTGTCTTCAATGTTCACATCCTCAATTAAACATGGCATTATGGAACAGAGCGACTAAAGATAACAGAAACATAAAGTTTGTTTGTACATGTATTTCTATTTACTAGTATACTAAAATGATACATTACATGTATAACGGCATATGTTTACCTTCATTAAAACGTAAGCCATATGCATTAAATGAGTGCAGCTTAGGCACGTTCAAATCCTAAATAAAAGAACCAGGCGTCTTTCCTTTTTCCTTACAAATATTTCAAACACTGCCTCACTATATATCTCCTTCTCTCTATAGATATTGAGGAGATCAAGACCACTGAATCTTTCAGTGGTCATCGTACTTCGCAAATAGGTCTTAATAGGTCTCATCATGCTAAAGGACCGTTCTGCTGTCGCTGTTGACACAGGCATTGAAAACAATTTAGACAGACAGGCACGGACATTTGGGTAGAGGTCCTTATTTGCCTGACCCAACGCTTCCAATAGGCAGTCGCTTGGGTCCTCCATTACCGTCTGGCAGCGTCTTTGCCATCGACGTATCTCGGTGCAGAACTGGTCAATGTGGTTGGTCACAGCAGATGCACACGAGGCATGAACTTCACGCACCACCTGCTATTTTATTATCAGCATATTAAACATATAATTATTTGTCTGAAAGGATCCCGTCAGTTCGTCCGTCCGTTGGTGATAATAAGGTGTATGCAAACAACAACTGCCAAATATGTTAATACATAACTATTCTATTCCTGGAGATGCTAATAATGTTCGTATGATACAAATAATGTAGTTCTGGACTAAATTTAACTTCACATCTGCATGATAAGGACATTACCTTAAGTTTAGTATTTTACTGATAACATGCTCTCTTTTCTATTTGTACACATGAAGTTCCAGTCCAGTATAACTCAAAAGCATATTACATGTATATGATTAATATGTTAAGAAGCAGTTATATTCCATATCTAAAAGTCCGGTTGTAATGTAACGATAAAACGGTATGTCAGCATACGACTTCACAAAAGGCAAGCGTAGTGGTTCGAAAGGTAGAGGGCCTGACTCCTGATTCGAAGGTCGTGAGTTCAAGCCCCAACGTTGGGTTTGACCACGAACTTCACAATGCCTGAATTTGGCGCGAGTACTGGTAAACAACCCAAGAAGCAGTTATTGAGAGTGATAAGCATAAAACTTGTTTCACAATCCATAAAAGGCTAGGTTACTAAACTTAAATTCCACAATCATAGTTATATACCCAACTTTTGTGTCACTGCGGTCCGACCAACTTCCTATAGAATTATAGAAGGAAAATATCGTCAAACCGCGATAAATCGAAATCTGTTAAAGGTAACTTTCGTGTGTATGAGAATTACTAGTTGACTTTAATCGCAAAATGTAATAGTATGTCGTAATATTGCCTTTGACTATTGCAAACCACGTTGACATACGGCTTGTACATGTTTTATAAATGTATACTCACCCTTATGAAAACAGAAAGTTTGCAGCAAATTTGCTGCAACTTTGCAGCAAATTAGCCGCAAACTTTTTTAGTCACAGTAAGGTTTGCAAGAAGTTCGCAGGACTTCGCGGCTAGCGGTGAAGTTACTGCGACTTTGCTGCAAATTCGCAGAAAGTTCGCAGCTAGCCGCAACTTTGCAAGAAGTTTGCGGCAAACTTGAATAAAATAATTTGTGTTGCAAGAAGTTCGCAAGAATCTTTAATGCAAAAAATCATGTTGCAAGAAGTTTGCGGGAAACATTGGCATTTCGACAATTTTTTATGTGTGCAAATACAGTAGTGTTTAATATTACATCTTTGTAACAATTATAACATAAAAACTAGTTTTTATTATTGTGGAAAAAATGTATATGTTATCATCGGTCCAATGTTGGCCAGAGTTAAATCAAAACAAATGTCAGCCCAGTATCTGCTCTTCCATTATTTGTTTGACATTTTTTCTTTTGTTAGTTTGACACTTTGTAGCAATGTTATTTTAATGCCAAACTAATCCATTTGCCAAGTCTAATTGCAATGTAATGGAAAAATATTGATACACGTTTTTTAACATCTAAGCACGTATATCTTTTTAACTTATCCGCACTGTAAACGTGCTTAAATTGTATCCGTGAGATAAACGCGCCAATCAAGCGTCATACAAGCGTCTGCCAGGAACGAGGGCGCCAAGGGAAAGGAAAGGGTTTGGGAAGTCGTTTTTAGCAAGAATTTGAAGGTAATATTTTAATATATGTTTCCTTATCACGATTTATGCTAGTTTACATTTTTTTCCTTCATATTCATGTATTTTTTGGTTGTATATATGACTTGGTGTGAATTTCGTTGTAAAATGGGTGGGTGGGGAGTGGTGATCGAATATTTAGAATTGCTAAATTGCATTAACATGCTTAAAGGCATAGTTTAATCTTCCTATAAGGTTTCTTCTACAAAATAACCCATCCATAATAAATCTAAATTCATTATTACTGACGTTGTTTCACTGTGCTGACCCGTATACAGATGGCACTATCGGTGCACACTGTCACTGAACCGGTGGAAACCGAAAATGTCCGATTACTATGCTAGTTTGGTTGCACATTTTTTTACATCATATAGTATTAAGCATTTTTTAGTTTGTCCAGTCGAAAATGAGTTGTATTTGAAAACAAGATAAAAGTTCAGTAGACCTTTACCTCTTTTTCTGTGGTATGTGTAAGTTTTTTAAGCACCTTCGCTTATATTGCAATTTTGAATCATACAGTTTCACACGGTCACAAAGTAACTTGATCATGATTTTACATACTTCTTTCATGTGGTTAAATCCTTTACAACATCTATGTATGTCAACCTTTCATTGCTTACTTGTTGCAGCTCAGAGGAGGTTATTATGGGAGCACCGAACATACATCGGGTCTGATGCGGATGTGGGTGTTTCCAACATTATTGAAAAATACCCTTTCATGGGCAACAAGAAGTTTGTAAGTATGACAGCCTAATGGGATACATACATTGATTGTCAAACACTGGTTTTGTCTGAGATTCTGTTTATAAATTAATGTTCTTAATATAAAATATCACTTGTATAACTTATACTAACTGAGTATCATTGTGAAATAATATTCTGTACAGAAAAAGGAAATTTTTAATACTGCTATCATTACTAGTTACCCAAGTCCCAAGATTACTTACATACAAGTTGGTTTCCTAGCATGATCGATCTGTATACATATTTATATTTTAAGAAAGTTCTTAAAATGGTTTAAAATTCCTATAGTGATTTATATTGGATTTAAGTCATAGATATATTGGAGAGAAATAATTTTTTGAGACAAGTCGTGACATAGTCTTGAAAAGTTGATCTTTGAGACCTGTGGGTTGCGGTTGCTACTGTCAAGGCCCACTATGAACCTTCACTATTTTTCAGACTGAGAAAAAGTTCTTCCTTATGAGGCCTTCGCTGTCCAGTGCCTTTATCTCAGGCAACTGGGCCAGTTCCCTGGACAAACTTTGTGAACTATTGGAGTTCTCACTCTCACCCTGTCTCCCAACCTGTCACACCCCACTCACCATCTCCCTACCTGTCACACCACTCTCAACTGTCTCACACCACTCTCACTGTCTCCCTACCTGTAACACCCCTATCTCACTGTCTCACTACCTGTAAGTTGTAACTACCCACTCTAACCCTGTCTCCCTACCTGTCACACCCCACCCTCAGCCTGTCTCCCTACCTATCACACCCCACTCTAACCCTGTCTCCCAACCTGTCACATCCATACTCATCCTGTCTCCCTACCTTACACAACTCACTGTCTCCCTACCCGTCACACCCCACTCTCACCGTCTCACTGTAACACCCCACTCTAACCCTGTCTCCCAACCTGTTGCATACCACTCCTACCCTGTCTCCCTACCTGTCCCAATCTACTCTCACAGTCTCCCTGTCACACCCCAACCTGACCATCTACCTACCTGTCATACCCAATCTCAACTGTCACACCCCACTCTCATTGTCTCCCTACCTGTCACACCCCACTCTCGGTCTCCCTACCTGTCGCACCCCACTCTGACTGTCTCCAACCTGTCACACCCCACTCTGACTGTCTCAAACCTGTCACACCCCACTCTCACTGTCTCCTACCTGTCACACCCCACTCTGACTGTCTCCTACCTGTCTTTCCCCACTCTCATCCTCTCCCAATCTGTCACAACCCACTCTTACCGTCTCCAAACATGTCACACGCCACTCTCACTGTCTACCAACCTGTCACACCCCACCCTCAGCCTCTCCCAACCTGTCACATCCCACTCTCACACTGTCACTCACTCATTAACCCAATTCCTGTATTTACCATAGACATTTAAAAGGTATTTTGATCACTTAGTCTTTAAATAAAAGATGTTAAAGGTTTTCTTGTAATTGTTACAGCGGTCAGCCTATGCAGTGGAAGTACTTAAGATGGACAAAAGCTGAATTGTGAAGGCGTTCACACCCTCCTGAGAGCACAGAAAAAAATGGAACAGCTGATCTACCATTCCAAGACACAATGTCGAAACTTTAGTAGTCATACAATAATGGACTTATTCAGAACTGATCCAGAGGTGGAGAAAGTTATGATGGGCCTGAGACCAAGTCAGACAATGATCTTTCAAGTAAAGGGTGACATGATTTACATGTAATAGTGCAGATCATGAGATGGAGCCTGGGAGTTGGTGCAGCAGGCAATCAAAATGGTTGTGTTAGTGCCCTCTGAGACCATCTCCATTATTCTGAACAACCAGTAGATTATTGCCATTATTCTGTATGATACAGGATCATTGATTTATAGACAGACTGAAGAAGATATTTGTTGTTGGTTTAATCTTAGTGTTTTGATTATATTGTAAAATATAAGTTTTGTGTAATTGCTGTTTTATTCTTTTAATGAGTACAGGCGTTCATGCAGTATTGTCAAATTAAGTTATTAAGATAAACCAAGATGGACATAGATAAAAAAGTAGTATTTTGTTAATAAATTGCAATGATAGATGAATTAATAACAAGACTAGTGTTGAAATTAAAATTATCAAGTACAGTCAATCCACGTGTCTTATGCGGCCATATGCAGTAAACGTCATCTTTGAAAAATTCCCGACAATTTTCACGATATCTTTACGTTTTGCTAAGCAACTTGTTTAACGCAACTGGTCGTCGCTCAAAGTTTTTTCAGTAATTTTTTTCCTTTCTTTTAACGACCGCTAATTCATAATAGACCGCAGATTAATATATAAAGATTAAGTGTGTGTATGTATGTTTTATAGAAGACATATTTCATAAGATCTGGTGAATATTTTCTTATTACAAATAAAAGAATAAAACTGTTTGTTTTGTACATTGTATTTCTAACATGTTGAAGCACATTTTAAGTACAAATGTATGTATAGTAGCAGACTAGAAAATATTGAAACCTGATATCTTATCTGGATCCAAGCTTTGTATTAAAAGTCTGTTTCATTAAGAGACCACTTTTTGTCTGAACCTTTGGTGGTCTCTTAATACAAGATTGACTGTATCTAATATAACGTCTTTTAAATATTTAAAGAAATAATTATTCACATATTACTATAAATGCAAATATATTATTTTTCAATGCATATTATGTGTTCTTTTTGTGCACATTGTTTTTTTAGCTCACAAGAGCTAAAGTTGTGCTATTGTGATCGCCCTGTGTCCGTCATGTGTTATGAACAATATGTTTCAAACAACTTCTCCTAAACCTCTTGATGGATTTTGACTAAACTTCCTTAGAATCCACCTTAACAACCATGACTCTTCTTAGCAATCATGTACATGTGCTTCCATAGTAACTAATGAGTTTTATAACTCGCCTGTTATGCATATGATAGTCATTACACTCAGGTGAGTGATCTAATGCCATCTTGTTGTTTGATTATCATAAATCATGTTTCTACTTCATCGACTTGTATGAAAATAATTTGTGATCAAACCATTTTTAACTTGATAATGACAACTAATTCATATCTTGTTGCCTCTCATCACCTGCTAGTTATATTCCAGTTGTTAATAATTGTGCTGTGTGAGTTCAAAATCTAGGTTACTCTTGACAGTTATATTGATCATAATAAATGTTTCTGTTAATTTAAATAAATTGTTATTGTGTTACATTGTTTAGTAAATGTCTGTATATTGTGGAAGTTTGCAGTCACTTCACAGAAAGTTTGCGGTAACTTCGCAGGAAGTTTGCGGCAACTTCGCAGGAAGTTTGCAGTAACTTTGCAGGAAGATCGCGGTAACTTTGCAGGAAGTTCGCAGTAGGCGGAGTCCTGTTATAGTTGCTGTGAACTTCCTGCGACAAAATTGTTTGCAGCAAATTTGCAGCAAACTTTTACCATGCAAATGAGGTTTGCTGCAAATTTGCTGCTAACTTCATTTGCATAATTTTGGTTGCGGCAAATTTGCAGCAAACCTCATTTGCATGATAAAAGTTTGCAACAAAACAGTTTGCGGCAAATTTGCTGCAACTTTGCAGCAAATTCGCAAGAAAGTTTGCAGGAGGCTTGTTTTTTTCATAAGGGCAATTAAAATTAATTTACATGAACAACTCATTAAGAAGGAATAATCGATTATGTATTCGTAACAGCTGGCATATTCGCATTGGCAGATGTCAGTAATTTGCATTATTTTCAACAACATTTATATAAATGACTCATTGAAATGCACATTTGATTACGTGTGAGAAACAGTTGGCATATGTATATAAAAGTATACATGCATTTGTTGCTAGGTACGTGTATATGTATCATTTGTGTATAAAATTTCATTTAACGAAAAACGTTTTTGTTCTCGTTTGATTAACCGGTTAACTGTTCAATAGAATATTCGGTTAACTGATTAGCAAAACAATCGTATATTCCCTTGCATAGTTAATATCCATATTTTCCACTTGAGGCTGTTCCAGGAAAATATGCATTGGAAGGTAGGATCTACTAGCAATTTTATTGTATTGGTAGGGGGTATTATTTCATTTAAATTATCTTGGTCTGGCAAAAATATAATTCAATGTTGGCTGTAGCAGTTGCTTTTCTCTGTAAAATCAAATAACTTGCTGACTGAAAATGCATTTTTATGTACATGCATTCATTTTCATTTGATATGGTTAATATCAACAAATAATTGAAACAGTCCTCAATTTGTTGTATTAATTTATTTTGTATGAAATAATAAAGTGACTGTAGTGTTTATCAATGTTATGTTTATAAATTTTCAATCAGAATCAAGGTTTCTACTCTTAATTCTAATTAATTGTCACCGTAGCAACCATGTTTTTGTTTTTAGAAGAGTTTTAGTCTTATTGATTTATATTGTTTAGATGGGGACATAACTATGAATTAGTTCATGTAGGTCAGGAAGTATAGTTTGTTACATGTGAAAACTATAATAAAAACAGGTTTTTAAATGAATTAGTGTTGTTATAGCTCTCACCTCTTTGCTACAAAAACATTAGTATTAAGAAAGGATGAAGATTGAACTCCCAAATATTGTTGGCATGCGTTTAAGATATTCTTCTTTGAAAATATGCAAAAAACAAAACAAAAAAACTATTTTGCTCATTTGGTCCCATGTTCTCAGTCACAGTGACATATGATGATGGTAAAAATAATTGCGTTCCATCGTCAAAAATACAAGATCATGGTTTTAAATGTAATAGACAAAATAAGTAGTTGTATTGGTCAGTGTCATTATAATTTCTATTGAAAAGAGACTAATGTATGTTTGCGATGCTAGAAAGCTTAGTAGCTACCATTATACAACCTAACTTGCCGAAACAAAATGCAAGGCAAAGTTTTATGGTGCATAATTCAATATATCTTTTTAGAAAGAGGCTACAATAAGTATCGCAAATGTATATTACATTCTGTTAAATCACAGTGGGTGGCTAATTAAGTCTCGAACGATAATGATCATGAGACGTTAAAGTATCGTACAGTATATGTAATTGGTTATAGCATGGAGCCGAAATCGATCAGATCTGGGGAATTTGTAATTGAGCCAGAAAGTTGGACATGATAATGGTGATGTTGTATGCACTTGGTTAATGTCAATATATGTACGTATAGTTCAATAGCTGCGCTGTAATCCTTCATCCCCTTCAGCCTTCGATGTTTAATGCTGATTTAAAGTTTTTAGTTTTTCGACTTTTGAAAATGATGATACGCACGGGCGTACGTGCGTATGCCCAGCTACGGGCCTGTCAATGATATTGGGTGGCACTATACAGCTTGATGTTTTGATCTGTAAAGGTGTGAATTTTAACACAGTAAAACTTGATTACAATCAAAACAATTTGGCATTATTCTGTTTAACTTAATTAATACTGAAATGAAAATATTTAAAGTAATGCTATTTATATGGAACACGCTTAATTCGATCCCTGTATGTATATACATTGTAATAGAGATGTTGCAATTATTCAGACAACGGACCTATAATGGGGGGAAAACACGAGATTTGATATTTTTCTACTTTTATACACAGTATTCATAGAGCGATCAGGATAAATGCCAATTCCTGTTTTTTAATTATTTACAGGCGTCAATCGTTATCATGTTAGCACTTGTAGCTCTATTTAAGTTGTAAGCCATGTATAATTATTTAAATTTATGTCCTTTAGGACAGTTTATTGCAATACTCTTGTTGTTCTTATATTATAAGCTAGTTTTCTTATCTTATAAATTCATCTTTAAACAATCTGCGACAATTTACCTGAATACCAGTATTAATTTTCACATACTTTCGAGATAACAATTTCAACTTATTTACAAAATGTATTAGTTATTTTTACAACACATTTTCTATTTCCACTGAGATTTTAGTTGTTGCCGTGATTGAAGATTTTTTTTAAATATATCATTTAAGTCATTGTTGTTCTATACACCCCCAAGAAGTCAAACTATTGCCCAAGGCAATTTCAACATGCTGTCGAAACACAGTGGGGTGGCTAAGTTAGTCGCTAATGATAATGACCAAGAGACGTTAAATCCGAGCATATTCGGTTATAGCATGGAGCCAATATTGATTATTGACTAGTTTGACGGGTGTCATTTTCATGGGGAAGGGAAGCAATCCAAGTTAGAGGAAATGGCTTAAACAAAGCCGATAATCAAGGGAGATCATTCTTGATATTTATCCCAGAAAGCTGCACATGGTTTTTGTTGAGTGTACAAATGTCGATTTACCATCTTCCTAGAAATAAACCTCTGTTGATTAAAAAAACCATTAGATATTCCCTTTAGGAAGTACATGTATAATAGAAAACAGAATCAGCAGGTGTTTAATAAAATCTATTTATACATTAATAACCTTAACATTATTTTCAAGAAAATGTTAAACAAAAATAACCCAGTTATGCCTTGCTAGTAATGCTACATATATAAAATCACTTGAAATAAAACAATACAGAGAAAGATGTGAATGAACATTGAACAACCGTGCCATTATCTGACATATATGTGTTTGAGTTAAAACATAATATACTGACAAATGAGTATTTTATACACTGTACACAAATTTAAATGATATTAGTCCTTGAGTATAGTTTTTAAAGAAAATTCATCAAAATATTGCAATAATAAGTAGTTATCTTAGTAGTTATCAGGAACCAAAAGTTTTGATCACTATGTAAACAAATGTCAGTTGGATTTCATAACTGCAAGCATCCACAGATTCCACTTCTAGCGATGTAAACTTGCATGCATATTTGATATACCGAATATATCAATTCTGATCTAGTTGATGTTGTCAGATGTTATTGAAGAATGTTTGTAGTCTCTTCTTTCCACAGAGGAATGTAACTAACGGTAGATACTGGTCAGAATATTTAAATGAATCAATCACTGACACAGAGTTCAGTAGAAGACAGAATCCCTCAAACCCACTTAGCAGCTCATTCACAGTTTCCATTCATTCACATGAAAGAGGTCACCAATTGGGACACAATGGCTGGACGTTATCTTCTCCAAATGATGCCAATGACATTTATTCTCAGGCATTCACCATTAATCAGCACTCATTCTTCTAAATAACTTTTGTTCGATGGCAATGGAATGTATATATAACATTAAAATACAGTTTTGATGATGGTACGTTTACATCCTGGATAACACCCCCTAGCATGTTTAACACTGTTTAACCTCGTTTCCGAGCGTAATATCCCAAACATGCACATATTCCAAGGATTCCTATTACAAGTCCAAGAACTAACGCAATAGCATCGCCGGCGTCAAATGCAGCAACACCTGGAATAAAGCTGCATACAAAAACGAAAATTAATTGAGCCAGAGTCATACTGTCAGCCATCTTGACAAATCATACGTATCACGTGATCTATCATATGATTTTGAGAGCTCGCTTGGTGTGAAATTTCGTAGTCCGCTGCAAGTGAAGGCGCCTGACCTTTTAAATTGTTTAATCTTTTTCGTTTTATGTCCGAAGTAACAATAATTATAACTTAATTAATATGCATTTTTGCTATTTGAACTAGTAAACGCAGATCCTAATGATTTAAGATATAACCTTGGTAATAATCGATTAGAATTTTTACCATACAAATGCTGTACTGTAGCGATCAGAGCCGTTGTTTTGATCACGTGATTGACTTCACTCTGGGGAACAAAATGGCGGTCTCCAGTGTCAAAAATCTGGAAGCGCCCGAAAAAGTCGCCACTCCAAGCCCTCAATTGGCCAGATCAGCCATAAGTGAAATTCACGCATCAGAGGAAAATGGTGTCCCACTAAATACACCATGGACATTTTATCTAGACAAGTAATTTTATCTTTTTTCTATAAATAAAAATATATTTCTCTTACTTTCAGTTTCACAAAAGTAAAGATAATTAAATTAATTTTTCAACAAACTACATGTACATGTATTTGTCATCACTTGAATGTTCATGGAACAGAGTTTAAGCTTATTTATCCATTCATTTGAAGATTTTGTGTGTCCCATTAATTTGATTGTATGTGTTTAGTCACATAAAAATGATCAGTATTTAATCATAATTTTCTTTTCTTTAAATTCATTTTTCTGGCCAAGTGGGTTAAATTTCTCGATGGCTTCAGTTTGACAAAGATTTATCTTTACTTATCCTGACATTGTAAGCCAGGAACACCGGCAAGTCAGTTGAAAGTCATGTATGGGTGAAATATCTTTCTTTTGTTGAAATTTAACTCTTCATACCTAATTACACTTATATATACTCAGTACATTTAAAAACGCACAAAACAGATTTTCTCAGGTTGTTTAGACTTACATAGGGATACTAGAAAAGAACTGTACATTGTATTATTTCACGTTTGTGCAACCTATACGATATAATTCATTGCAAATATTGGGTATTTTCATATAAAATAAGCTTCAAAACACAATAAAATGATGCTAAATACAAACATTTGGCACGTCTAAACAGTACATTTTTGAATGTACTGAGTACATAATCATCTGAAGTAAAAGTTAATTTTTGTATTTCAGGTCCGTACCAGGTACATCAGCAGCTGAGTATGAGGCTAGTCTGAAAAAATTGTACACTGTCAGCACTGTTCAGGTATAAACTAGTGAAGATCCTTGAATTCAAATCCTTTAACCCTTAAAAATTTATGTTTTTTTTGTGTTGATATGAAATTCATGAGTGAAGGGATTTTTGGTAGGCCAGGGGACTGTAAGGGTCCCTGGTGGGTCCAGGGCAAGGCTGGGGGCCAGGGGACTGTAAGGGTCCCTGGTGGGTCCAGGGCAAGGCTGGGGGCCAGGGGACTGTAAGGGTCCCTGGTGGGTCCAGGGCAAGGCTGGGGGTCCAGGGGACTGTAAGGGTCCCTGGTGGGTCCATGGCAATGCTGGGGTCCAGGGGACTGTAAGGGTCCCTGGTGGGTCCAGGGCAAGGCTGGGGTCCAGGGGACTGTAAGGGTCCCTGGTTGGTCCAGGGCAAGGCTGGGGGTCCAGGGGACTGTAAGGGTCCCTGGTGGGTCCAGGGCCAGGCTGGAGGTCCAAGGGACCCCGGAAGCTACTGTAATATTGCATTTTTAAAGATTTGACAGAGCTTTTCCTGATAGCTGGTGGGAAAGGTAAAACTCTGGTCTTATTATTGAGGTGGTCCTTAATTAAGGTTTTACAGTACTCATTTCGGCGATTCACAAACATTTCTGCCAGCAAAATGTCTGAAATCGCCAATTCATCATCTCATGACTCTTGAAAATATTCATTTATAGAGTATATTGATTACCATTATTATAAGCTTACAATCTGGTATTCATTTAGACTTGATACAAGCAGATACTGTAGTGGTATTTTCATTGAACATACGACTTGAGCTTTAGCTCACTGGAGCTCAAGGTTATAGGAATCAAGAGGGAACTACATTGAAATGTACATCACATCAGTTACAATCACTCAATTAAAGTACAGTATCAATCGGTATTGAATCAAATTTTTTCATATTGATTTATTGAAAGACAAGTATTGGTGATATTATCAATTTTTAAATTCCTTTAATAGATTACTTATCCTATTTTTAAGTCTGTTTATTGGTGTATGCCTTACATAAATGTGTCATTATTACTTCAGAAGAAATAAGTTGTAAACTTCATTTACTCTTTTATGTTTTCATAAGGAGTTTCAATGTTTATAAAGTACCGAGACTTTAAATGGCATTGTGAACTTCCACAGCCCTCATATCAGTCTTCACAATAAATTTTTTGAAGGACTTGCCCATTCGATTCAGGCAGACAGCTTGCAATTTCCACTTGCCCGAATTCACTTTCACTTGTCCGAATAAAATTTACAGCACCGTCAAAATAACTAAGAAATATGATGTTTTGATGGTTGTTTTGATTTGGTAAATGATAACTGATGAAAAAGTGCTGTTACACAAACAAAATTGACAAAAAATGAAAACCAGTCAAAGTATTGCATACTACATCATCAATTTTTGTGACAGCTTGGATAAAAGCTAGTCAGACTGGACCACGAACACGACTTGCCTGTTCGGCCTGACGAAATGGATTATTTACTTGTCCAAGGCTTCGGGCAAGTGGGTTATTGTGAAGACTGTCATATGATAGTTGATCACATTTGAGCGCTACTATGTGACATCATTTCCAGAAATTGCACCATGTGATGTCACTATTTGTATGCAGTAAACAATATTTACTTAATATGGTCACTTCGTTTTCATACTGCCATATGGGACGAATAGTGCTTACTGTCAGTACATGGTGATGTCACATGTGACGTTTTCTGGAAATTACTTCACCTAAAGAAGAGGCATGAAATCATACAGCAGAGCTCATTTGTGAAAACAGTGATTTTTAGCTCACCTGAGCACAAAGCTTTTAGGATCCTTGAATGTCCGTCGTCTGTCGTCGTGAATTGTGCATTGTGCGTCAAAATTTTCTTCAAACATCTCCTATACTACTGAATGGATTTTGACCAAACTTCACAGGAATGGTCCTTCGTTGGACCTCTTTCAAAGTTGCATAAATCGTTCCCGCCTGCTGCATAAGTAGGTCACAGGAGCTAAAAATAGATTTTAAAAGTGTACACTTTGAAAATCTTCTTATCCAAACCCTAAGGTCTAGAGCTTTGATATTTGGTGTGTAGCATTGTCTAGTGGTCCTCTTACAAAATTGCATAAATTATTAAGTTCCTTCAAAAAACATGGCCGCCAGGGGCGGGGCTGTGTTCCCTATAATATTATGTTAAAAATGAAACTATAAACGTCATCTCCTCTTAAACCCCTAAATGGATTATGATCAAACTTTACAGGAATGATCCTTAGGTGGTCAAGTTTAATAAAAAACATGGCAGTGTATTCAGGTGAGTGATGTAGGGCCATCATGGCCCTCTTATTTATTTTTCTCCTGTAGATCTATTTTTCCACCATAATATCAATATTTTTAAGAGCATATTGGAAATCAATCAACAGAAAAGAATTTGTTGATGCATCAATAGCATTTGTATCTCAGACGGCCCTATCTATGGATTGTTTCTTGTAATTAAAATGCTGTAAATCTTTGTAACATTACAGGGATTTTGGAGTGTGTATAACAACATACCTGATGTTAGTAAACTCAACTCCCGCTACAGTTATCATCTAATGAGGCAGGAAAGAAGACCTATCTGGTATGGATTTAAAGCTGTGCTCAAATGTTCAATTATTTCACAATAATTCATTATTCAAGTTTCAACTATGTGTACAGTAGAATCCTGTTGGCTCGAACTTGACGGGACTGACAAAATTTGTTCGAGTAAAAGGTTGTTCTAGTCGACCGTGGTTGTGTAATAATTAACATGCGTGCGTAAAATGGTGGGTATGTCTTGTCAACTTGTGTTTGAGTCACATAGTAATGTATACCTCTCGTATGAATAATCCCCCGTTTCTGGTACCTTCACTTAGTTGCTCAGTCATAGTTTTTCCAACAGCTGACATGGTTATCCCCCCGTTGCCGGGTGATAGTTTTTCTTTAATCATTTTGATTAGTGGATTGTGATGTCGTTGTGCGAGTTTATATACATTTGTTTTGTCATAATTTTCTCTTTTTTGTTTGTTTTTGTGGTATGAAGTGAAGTCAGACAACTAAATTAAAACACGCTTTCAAATCAAGTATATTTGTATATATTATGACACTTAAATTATCAATTATTGCATTAATCAACATTCAAAAATTGCAAACAAATAAACTAATGCAGCTTGTTGTTTGCACGCAATTTTCACAAAAGTGTGAATAACACGCGCCATGTCACACTTGAGCTCATTCACTAGCGTATCTGATCATGAGGTGAGAAAATGTATTGTTCAACCGAAACCTGCGAATAATAGTGCATTTTATGTTCACAGGACCGAATAATTGGTTCGAGAGTTCTAGGCTGGGCAGTTCGAACCAACAGTGGTCGAACAATATAGATTACATAAAAATTCAATTGGGACTTCATAATCAGTTTGAGTCAACAAGAGTGTTCGACGCAACCGAGTTCTAGCCAACGGGGTTCTACTGTACATATTTTTAAGATATGGCTTTATTGGTATTTGACACCATATTGAGTTTAATTTTCAGGATAGGTCTGGTATTTGGTTGAAATAAGTTTGAGAAATTAAGTGAACATAGACACTTGTGAATAAAAAGTGATTTACAATAAGGCCATAATTCAAAAATTATTGGTTTGGCATAACCCTACCTACCCTTGCAAATGGCCCCTACTTGGACAAGTGATCGAGGGGTCTGAGAGAAATTTTTAGTAGGGACCATAAAAAATAACTAAAAAGTTACCTACCTAAAATTTGTTAGGTAGGGTAATGCCTCACAAGTACTTGTTTAAGGATGGCCTAACTTATTCGAATTACTTGTGATAAGTGATTGGTACTTAGCTGTCCAGTTTTATTTTACATTTGTATCAAGTTCTACCAAGTCCAGTTTTGCTTTTTCTTTTCCATTGAAATTTCATACCCATTTCCATCCCTATAGATGCGTTTGAGGAAGCCTCCTTGTGCCATAATTTTGAATTTATACGTAACTACCAGTTGACCATGGAAGCCGTTTAAATTGAATAACTGAAAATCTATATTGTCATCAAAATTCATCACAACAAAACAGACATTCAGTCATTATTCAGTACTGTCTTAGTGGTCTCAAGTAGTTAAGGCATCTGCCTTTGGAGCAGGATGCCAAAGGTTGGAATCCCGGTAGGGGTCCATTCTGATATGGCCATTTGGTGAGCCTCCAGCTAGTTAAATAATGGTTACTGTGTGCCTACCTACCTGGTGCCTTGCATTAAAGGATATGAATGGGGAAGTAAATGTGCTCAGAAAGTAGATGTCTCATAACTCAGAAATGGCTGTTCCTTTAAATAGGGGTGACACTATTATAAATAAGCACTTTCATTCATGATCATCGATACAAACTAACAAAGCAAGCAAAACTTTGTCCTTTTAGCTGTACGTCAAGTGTCGCAAACAGCTTAGTCATAATTTTATATATGTTACTAGTTAGCTGTACATATGGCTGTACCAAGTAAGGCATCTTTGTTGTTTTATTATAGGGAAGATCCAGAGAACTGTAATGGTGGT
This sequence comes from Mactromeris polynyma, assembly GCA_032209605.1. Lineage (NCBI taxonomy): Eukaryota > Metazoa > Mollusca > Bivalvia > Venerida > Mactridae > Mactromeris > Mactromeris polynyma. The sequence goes on from JASFXZ010000008.1 coordinate 10,304,913, forward strand.
AATTGGAGAATGAAATGCCATAAATGGGACACTGTAAGCTGTATTATTGTAAAGCATTTCCTGTATTCAATTTGTTTTCAATTAACATCGTATTTATATTTCCTTGTTGGAAACATCGTTTTGTTTATCACTGTTTTAAAACCATTTGGTAACTTTTGACCTCAAGTTTTATTCATTTATTTTAAGAAAGTAAATACTAAATCATTTTCAGAAAAGCCACCTTTCATTTTTACCTATTCAAGTTAAAGGCCTTTATAAAAACCAAAAATGATCACCTGTGGTATTGGAAAAAAATGAGTGTCAGCATTCTGCCAGTATTCAAACTATAGTGATGAAACTTGTTGGTAATCTTTATAACAAATACTTCCTTTACCCTGTTTAGCCTCAGGTGTGGAAAGAAATGCTGCTGGCAGCTATTGGTGAACATTTGACTGACTTTCTCAAAGATGGTGAGTAATGTTAATCATGTTAAAACTACAGTCACTGTTGTATCTTCAGGAACCTCTTTGGGTGATTGAAGAAAATGACACTTTCACTAACAAGTTAATAAACCTCCAGTGTTTTTTTAGCGTACACAAGCCTGAAGCAATATGTAGTGGCAATAGTACATCTGTTCATTTGTCAGTATTTTCTTAATGGCTTCTTATGATTTCAGATCTGAACAAATGATGGCCATGTCCAGTATTTTGTACAATTTCTTAAAATATTTAGCTGTACATGTGCAATGGGCCTCTCTCCGTAGCTTAAAACTTAGGCCAAGCCAAATTGGAATTTTGTTAAGCGTCAACCTAAGTTCGCAAGACCTAGCTACCTATTAAAAAAATCACAAACTCAGAACGAAAAAACAAATATCCTCAGATAATAAGCGATGCATAATTTTAGATATTTTACTGAAAGAAACATCATAAAAACAAAACAAAATGGTTTGTTTCAAAACTAGATCTATACATGAATAAATCTAATTTAAAACTGACTAGTTTTCACACAAATTAACCTAGTTTTCACACAAATTAACGTTAAACAAATTTCTACAAGAAAATAATAGTATGTTAAGAATTCAGGCCTTTTTCTGTCCATTTTGAGAAAGGACCCTAGATAAATTGGGAAAATTTGCGTTGTAAAATTTGCCAATTTGAGAAAACTTGAATCGCTTCAACTTGAATTTTGGGAATTTTCATAGTTCAGTCTGTCTTAGGAATCTTGGTCGAAAATTGCTCAGATCTGAGCAGTAACACCTCAGCAGGAATACAGTTATAATTACACTACAGACCCTTTGATCTGATGTACCATGACAACTAGCCAGTGGTCAATGATTAAGGGGCTACAGTGAGATTGATAAGGATCGTGAGTACACGCTAGAAGCCATACACTGATAAATAGAGCCAATGAGCTTATTTTATACAGCAATATTGCACTGATAAAAATGCGGAAAAAAATTAGTATAAAACACATTCATTTTCTATAACTTAGTATGTCAAGATATTGTTTCCTCAAATAAAACAAAAGTATTTTAAATCTTTAAACTAGGGAGACAATATCATGGTGTATCATGGTCATTTAAAATGTTATTGTAATTGCTGCATTTTTTTCAGAATCAATTACAATGGGGGTATTTTACAGCAAAAGATAACATATTTATTGATAACATAATATAATTAGTAGGAAGTATGTATAATACTTGAAGAACAAAAATGAATTGGGTAAGGTTTATTTGATTATCAAATTCATTTTTGGAATATTATTATTGAACTAATTTGAATGCTTTGCGTTCAATTTTGTTGACCAAAGTTATTTATATGATGCTGTTATAAATCCAGTTCTTTCCACCAAGAAAAATAATACAGTAAAACATGTTTCTAGACAATGTTCTACATAAATTGTGTTAATGAAAATGCAGCAAAAATACAGCAATTGATTCAGATGGTTAAAAGGAAAGGACAAAATAGTAAAAGAAATAGATGGAGAAAGCCTGAAAAATTCTTACAAATCAATCAAACACATCAAATCCTTCATTCCTTCTTTCCTTTCTTCCTTCCCTCCTTCCTTCATTTAGTCCTTCAAGTCCTTCCTTCCTTCCTTCAGTCATTCAGTACTTCCTTCCTTCAGTCCTTCAAGTCCTTCCTTCCTTCAGTCCTTCAAGTCCTTCAGTTCTTCCTTCCTTCAGTCATTCCTTCCTTCCTTCCTTCAGTCATTCAAGTCCTTCCTTTCTTCCGTCCTTCAGTCCTTCCTACCTTCCTTCAGCCCTTCCTTCAGTCATTCAGCCCTTCAAGTCATTCAGTCATTCAGTCATTCATTCAAATATACATGTGTATAAATATTAATACTTGGATAGTAACATAAGTAGACAGCTTGAGTTATTTTAAGGAATAGTTAGATTTAATTAGAATCCCATGTATGAGACTACGCTATTTGAAATTCGTTTTCAGATCAAACAATACTAATGAAAGATTTTCTTAACGTACTTCAATGTTTTTTCTTCCTTATTATAAAACAATGATTTTGGTAGTATTTTTATTTCGATGATTTTTTAAAAGATTTAAATAAATTATAAACTATAAACTGCATATTAAATAGTTATCATGTCTTAAAGGTTCACTAAGATATGAGCAGAACATTCATTTCTCTCTGCTATCATATGGAAGGTGTAATCTGATCCCTATGTTCTGACCACAAGACTGACCAGTGCAGAGAGATTAATGGGCCCCTGCTGATAGAAATAAGTGATATCAATTACTAGCATAATAAACACTAAACTGTGAAGAGAGGCTTTGAAAACTGGGGAAAATCCAAAAGGTCGTTATAAACTGTAGGACTGAATACTGTCTTAGACAAATAACAGTTATTCACAAGAGAAATCTTATGACATCATATTAAGCTATACTTTTAGCTTATAACTTTTTTAACATCATATGATTTTTTTTTCAATATGTCCATCTTTGTTCTGAAAAACACAAAGACACGTTTAAAGGGTCAATATGAAATGTGTTTATCGAGAAACTAGATGTGGCTCGGACTTAGAGGTAGGGACGTCGATCTTAGCATGCGGACACATATGCTCATAGAGTATAGGTAGTCGTGTTCGGGCTGTAACTTTGTCGTGTACTGACGGATTTTAAAATAACTTGGCATTATATCATTCTATAATGATCAAACTGTGACATAGAGATTTGTGGTAGGGACTTGGGTCTTGCATGCAACATTTTGCCTTTATATGCTAAACACATGTACTAAGTTATTTTAAAATCCGCCAGTATATGACAAAGTTACAGCCCAGACACGACCACCTATACTTTATGTGTATGTATACAGCATTCCATAATGATCAAACTCTAAGTGTGAGCTTGACCTTTGAAGAAGGGACATGGGTCTTGCACGCGGCACATCGCCTAAATATATGCCGAACACATATGCCAAGTTATATTAAAATCCATCAGTACATGACAAAGTTACAACCTGGACACGAAAAATCAGAACAGACAGATAATGTGATTTTGATATGCCAACCTTCGAGGGGGGGGGGGTAGTAAAATACTCAATCTGGTCCTATGTTATGTATATATTACTGTTCTATAGTAAATAGAAATGTCAATTAGAGCCTATAGAACACTGATATACTTAGGTTAGTGGGAAGATGTTTATTTTTATCCAATTAAAACAGTATATTTTTCATTAATGAGTACGGTAAATTTCGATATCAAATTCTTTTTTTAAAAAGACACGGCATTTCTGTATTTTGACTAAACTGAATATTCAACTGAAAGTAAGTACCGAAAAAGTTACAATGGCATCTTGGATAAAATCTCCCCAGATGTTCTGCATTAGCTCAGATTTCAAGAGCTGGGCCATACATTGACTGTGGTCAGTTAGCTTGTCATTGATGATGAGATAACATGCTGGGCAACAAAACCAAGAAATTCTGTGAAAGTGACCAAGATTCTTAAGACTGAGTTAAAAGAATAGGCTTTTCATATCTAAATTTTATATAAACATACATTCTAATCTCATTTCTAAACTGCCGTTTATGATACAAGGGACAATAATGGCGAGAGTTATTCATATTCAAAGAGCTTCAAGATATACCAGGTCGCTCCAGTAGACGATTTTTCGTAAGTGCTTTTGATTGGGAGTTTTTTTGCAGATTGGGAAAAAAACATATATTTGGCTTTGGGAATGGGTCAGATAGTCACATCGTTGTTGGATCTCAACCAAAATTGCCGTTGTCGAATCGTGGACATCAAACATATTTGAGAATTTTAAGCTAAGAAAAAATGTTGTTTTTTTGGCTCGATCGATGAGCGCAAAACCTAGGCGCACGCGGACGCTTAACAAAATTCCAATTTGGCATGGCCTTACCTTATAGAAATCCTGGTACATAAGTGATCATTGATGATGGTGGAGAAATATTCTGATATAAGATGTCATTTATTTCATGCTGATGCAGTGTGCAAAGCACAGGAGATTGTCATGAGTTCCCTTTATCCCTTCTAGCGTACATACTATATATACAGGTACTATGGATAGGATAAAGGAAGCGGACTCTAGAAGCAATAAAGGGATAGAACTTGTGACAATCTGCTGTGGTGCACAGTGTACAATCTTGCATGGGTGGTAGTCACTTGTTAGAGTGCCAGACACCTGATCTGAAGGTCAATGGTTTGAATCCCTCCATGTTCAAGATTCTTTCATGGTCAGACCCCAAACATAATTGACAATTTGAATCTGAGAGGGGTTATTTCAAATAAGAATCCAATTCCTTTTCCTTATACATGTATACACACTAATACACTAGAATCTATATAATTGTGACTTATGTGTAGTACTCTGACATTTAAAAATTGTGCAGAGAATTATTTTTTGGTGAAATACCCGACCTCGGACACACCTACTGGTTCTTTTTCCAGCTTTATATCAAAAACAAGTTCCTATGTATGCCTGTACATGGAGTTGTGTTACCATGACTTGGAGCCTTGTAGCACAAAGACAGCAACATGCCAAAAGTATTGATAGCAACATTGCTCGTCATTTAGTTGAAAATGTAATCAACGATAGTTTGGTTCGCTTGATTATCGTTTCATCGCTTATTGCATGTACATGGGTTATTGTATATACAAGCAGGTATAATGTTTCAGGAGATGAGATTGGTGGTATCAGTGTAAGTATACGAGAGAGGGACGACATTGTTACTATATGGAATACCAAGTCCGAATTAGCTGAACAGTCAAATATCTTGGAGAAAGTGAAAGAGTTAGTCCCGAAAGTAACGTTTACTGCCTCATTTTACAAAGGTATGTACATGAACATCATTTTACATCATTTTTATCTTTTTAACCTAAATCTCAGGCTTTTATTTTGGAGTTTTACCCCATTTTCCCACAGCAGTTTAATTTTGGGTGGTGGTCAGTTGACTCTCCAGCTTTCCTGGGTTACCAACTGGTACTGACCTGTCCTATCCCAAGCAACTTTCCTACATAAAACATAATAAACGATGGGAGGAAAAATGAATTTAGAGGAGTTATCTTCAGTCAAATTGTCAAGGAGAACATGTGCCTCGTCAAGTATTCGAACCTATGACCTCAAGAATGGCAGAATGGTCAGCCGACTGATTTAACTGAGCAAGATTTTAGAGATTTAATCATATATAACATAAGCATATCAATGAAAGTCTCATGCCAGTTCCATACTGAGGTGTTGAGTTAATGGATGTTTGCAGATGTTTCTATATTAGTAAAAAAATAATTTCGGCACGGCCGTACTAACATGGTTTGCTATTTGCATATCAGTGTAGTGTAAACCAATCAAATCTTACGTTAACCACCAAGGCAATTTCTCTTCAACCAAACGATATTTGTAACCTAGACGCGGATTGGTTAACCTCTCGATAAAGGGTACGTTACCTAACCGAAATCCATTTTGGCTCTGGGGTGACCAGCAATTGTAACATCTCAGCATTTTTTTATGTTGCACAACAAATCCTAACCTTCAAATTGTGCCAACCATTTGTTTCAAGATATTTCTTGTTTGTTTAGCATTTCAGACACATCAGGCTTTTGAAGGCTACAAGAAGAACTAAAGATTCCCAAACTTGTGATATTCTGTGATGGAAATAAACACTTTTGTATAATCTGTATGCCCACGATAAATGACAGCATTTGGTAGGGATGGTTGTCCTTGACTCACAAAAAAATTGTTCAAATTATTTGTTCTAATGGAACTTCGTTGTGGCCTCATACCCCTATGTTGCTCATGAATTGTATATTTGGTAATGCCAGCTTTAATGATGTCTCCCCCGGATTTGGGGAAATAAATTGATTTGTCTTGTCAGCTACAAAGTTGCATCCTAAAAAATTTTCAACTCACAGAATAGAAGAATTCTCAAATAACACAGTTTACCATATTGAGGCGATATGTAAAATACAACTATCGGCCATGTTGGGTCAAGGTCATACATTTATATAGTCAAAGGTTGGCAGTTTAGGGGGAGACATATATTATTGTTTTAAATAGTTTTCAATCTTTTGATATCTTTATTGAATATGCAAAAATCTCTGTATGTGGCTTATAAGGCAACTTTGGTACTTTATATCAGTGTTCTATTGCAGCTTGTAGAAAGTCTACAAATTTGAATGTACTAAACGTTAAGGGCTTTCTTACATAATAATATATACATTGTATATCAAACATGTATTTTGTATAATGCTTTTTTAACTGTACTATATTAGGAAAACATTGAATTTGTAGTAAATTGAAGGATATTACCATTGGACTGTTTTGAAAATAATACAAGTGGATGTTGAAAGATTGCTGAATGTTTTGGTGATATTTGAAAAAATGACTGTATATATATTAAATATTTATGCAGGTTTTTATGGTATAATTACATGAAATGTTAGAGATAAGAGGTAGTGTACAAGAGGTTTCGAAGATAAGTTTGAACAAGTGTATCGTCTTGTATGTTTACATGTTCAGAAAACTGACTGTAATTGAATTAAAATTATCTGTTCTCCTCCTCATTGCAAAACAAATCAAGTGGGAATAAAATGACTGCTTATACATTAGTTAGAGTTTGTTAATTGGTTTTGCCAGTAATTGCCTTAATTGCCCTAATAATTGATTTCTAAAGTGTTTGGCTTCTCAGTAATTAAGCATACAGTAAAACCTCAATAATAAGACCTTCCTATATATATAGGACCCTAGAAAAGTTGTCTTCTTATCGAGGTGGTCTTCATATTGAGGTTGTATAAAGAGCCGAATGGTGAAAATGGACATGAAAATTGTGTTCTTAATGTTGAGGTGGTCTTATTATTGAGATGGTCTTTAAGTGAGGTTTTACTGTATATTGAAAACTGTCCTGGGTTGACAGCAATTCCTGTATATTTTAATTTGTAAGCATATATGTGTGTGTAATCTTCACCAGTGTCATGTATATATTTGTGTTGTTAATATCAGGGTCAACTTAACTAACAAATGAATGTTGTCCCAATTTGACGGACATATAGACATCCACTTTTTTACAACAGAAACTCTGTTAAAACTTAAAAATGGCTAAAACTTAACCTTTATTTAAACAGCTTATTTTTATGTATTAAAATTATATTAAAAAATATTGAAAAATTTCAAAAGTTCCAATTTTAAAGAACAATAATTTTAATTGTATTAGGATTGTTATTGATGTTACCATTTAGGTATTTAGGTCTTGGACGTTTTACATACTTTTGCTTAACATTTTTACAGCATTTTTATTACAATCTAATAGATCCCTAATCACTTTTGAAAATGTGAAGTGTATTGTCATATTGTTTTACAAAAGAGCAGTTGAAAGAAAAAGTTATCAAAATGTTAATCTATGATTGGAACCAATTGTATAAATTAACTATGTTAGTTTATATGTATTCCAGCTGAATAAATTGATATTTTGATTTAAATTGTAGATTTAAGTAGTTAAAGATAAATGTGTCCCCTAGGGCGTATTACTAGTCATTTAGAGAATGAAGGTATCGTTGGACAATATTTTTAACTGGCACTCATAAATATTAAATTAAATCCATAAATTATTGTCAATTGAATACGAACAACGACTTCTATCTACGTGTGACTTTCACTTCCCTTCGGCAAGAATGGTGATAGTGGACAAACATATTAGTGTGAACAATGTGTACCAGTTAAATATTGTCTAATTCTAAATAAGATGCTTCATTGGTAAACATAATCAAAAAAGTGTAGTTCTCATGTGTTTAGCTATCGTATATTATTTGTCTTTGTTTTATTTGCGACTAGTATTGGTGGTACATGTATAAAAGTTTTCTTTATAATTTAAATATGCAACATGGTAGAATATTTTTGGCGAAATCCTCAATTTTATCTTGTTAAAAATAGTGCTGTATTCTAATTGGGGTTTGTTTTGTGCCTGTAATTTTGGCACTTGTGTCCTGTAAACGCCATATTTTACTTCTTGCTAAAGACAACGATGCACCAAGGAAATGGTTGCTAACACTCTGTGTTAGTCTATTATTGTTAACTTTCTGTTTTCTTATACATGTTGTATTTCTTTTTTGTTATAGTTTAAGCATTAATTTGTTGTAATTGATATATTTGCCTCTTGAAAAACAAAATGGCTATTTTATATAACCAGTATTATATTCATTTTCTTATTAGTAGGGTTGTCAAGGAATTGCAAATCAGGAATTTGAATATTCACTTAGCCTTTCGAATGAATATTCCATCATCATATCTTAGACAAAATGACTCAAAAACGCCATGTTTCATGTATCAAAGATCCCTGTATGTATTCTACTTTCGTTTTCGCCAAAAGTTAAGACTCTGACGTATTAAGTTATTGCAGTAAATAGATCAATATCTGAATGTTATTATTCGTGTTTATAGATATCTTTGTGAAGATCGAGACAAATTATTTTGGTCTAAAGTTGTCTTTTAAGTATATGTATCGCCACCAATATTATTACTCAATTAATTTCGAACCAAACAAATTGCATTTACTTGTTGCACTTTGAGTAAATATTTAATATGGCCAACAATTCAGAACAAGGGAGGTAAATTTTGTAAATGTGGGAACTATCTATTATCGAAATAAACAAAGATTCATCACCCCGGCAATATACTATTATATTGGCACCTCCCAATATACACAATGACACTTCTACAAGCCATCTTCGCATGTATATTTCAACACAAATCAGGTCAGCAAATATATAAACAATAATTTTGAAAATAGTGAAACAGGATTCGAATATTCCGAGTAATGATTGAATATTGAATATTTGTTGACATCCCTACTTACTAGTGTTTAAATTTTCAAAAATAGGAATAGTTAGTCTTACTGATGTCATTCCTTAAATATTCTGTGAACATTATTGTTCACAATGTGTAAGATGTTGAAGGTGAATAAGCAGGCATGCAGAAATCCAACAAATTACAGAAAATTAAATAGTGAAAATGACTGTTAAAAGATACCGGTATTTAAATGTTTTGAACTTGTTATGTCCCTTATAGATTGTGCAATTGTTTTCTCGAAAAATTGATAATGAGCCAGTTGTATCCATCTACATCATAATGACGGATCAAAATGCAGAACATAGTATTTCGACTTTTTATGATGTATTTAAGTGATTAATCTCTTTATTGTTAATAAAAAGGATTTCACTCCAATTAGATTTTGTTAACCCTGTAGTAACTTTGTGTTGGTGCTTGCATTTGTCGTTTTATGTTGAATTATATATCCATTAGTACCTAGGATTTAACAGTACTTTTAGAGTACCGCTTTGTATATTTGAAAGTGTAGTAGGTGAATATTTAGTGTTTCAGACATGCTGTTTACTAGGGAGAGGTTTTGTTTCTGTGAGTATGATTCCTGAGCTATGCATCCTATTATATATTTCTTTGTTATTCAACAATATCTAATTACAAATGTACTATAAGTATCAGAAATGCTAGCCCAATTTTGATATTCTTGTGTCTACAATTAATATGTTGCAATTGTGAATATTACATGTGTAAATATCTGTACTGTTTAAACATGGATACAATGTACTATTGCATATGTGAAGAGAATTCAGGGTACCAGTTATTGCATAGATTCAATAATAAGAAGTTGGGATAATGGGGGCTACTTCACATTTTATTGTGCTACAGTATGTATTCCAACTGATCGTCGGGCAGGTTTTACTTGGGAATAAGTGTAATTAGTCAGTACAGTAAAACCTCAATAATAAGATCAATCTTGTGACCCTTGTAAACTGGTCTTAGAATTGAGGTGGTCTTAATATTGAGGTTGAATAAAGAGCAAAACAGTGAAAATGGGCTTTAAAAGTGTGTTCTTATTTTACTGTATATAAATCCTCAAATTTGGTATTACCAGGATGTTGGTTTACCAGGACGTTGGTTATTGTACAGTTGGTTTTTGTGTATACAGTTGGACCTCCTTCATTTGACACCCTTCTGTCCGAATACTTGGTATCATCCGAAATAAATATCAGGTCTCGATGTATCTACTTAGGCACAACGAAATGAAATGGGCTATTCGAAACCATGTATTATTTGATTTGAATTTTGTTAGCCGATAAATCTGAATGAACGAGGTGCAACTGTATTTACCGTAATGTCGCATAAACTAATCTTGATTGATAGGAATTTAGTGCCGAAATAGTGTTTGTATAATAATTGTTGTTTTTTGTGTCGTTTTACATTTTGTGTTTTGTATGAATAGTCTTACAAAAGTTGTTATTGTGGTATTGCCTTTACATTGATGTGTATAGTAAGCCTGGTCCGACATGATAAATGTAGAATAAAGATGATAGGTTTGTTTAACAGGCAAGTTACTCACATGTTTCTTTGATAAAGTTGGTCCTTGTGACATTTTATACACTGTGGAGAGTTACACAGTAAAACCTCAATAATATGACCACCCTTGTAAACTGGTCTTAATATTGAGGTGGTCTTAATATTAAGATTGTAAAAATAGCAGAACAGTCAAATTGGACTTGAAAGTGTGGTCTTAATATTGAGATTGAATAAAGAGCAAAACAGTCAAAATGGACTTGAAAAGTGTGGTCTTATTATTGAGGTGGTCTTTAAATGAGGTTTTACTGTACTATATTATTGTCAAAAAGTAAAGTTTTATTTTATATGTTGCTAAAAATCTGGCTCAAACTGTTCTTAAATACAAGGTACTTCAAAATGTATTTGTTTAAATTAGTAGATGAATCATTTTAGAAATATTGTACTGCATTTAGCATTGTAACTCTATGTATAACCAGGTTATGTTATTGTTTTAATTATTGATTTGCTATGAAATTCATAAGGAATATGAGCAAAGTAACAGTTAAGAGAATTTGACAATTACATGTGTAAATGCAGACATGCAAGAACTCTTTACTCCATGTTTTGTTATGTTTTGGTTTTAATTATTAATTTGCTTTGAAATGTACAAGGAATTGGAGCAAAGAAGCACTTTGTAAAAGCTATAAGCAGTAATTTTTCGCTCTGCAAGGGGTTACTAATCAGTTTTGAAACTTTGGCAATAATATTTGAATGATAGAAAGTGCTCATATGTAAATGCAGACATGTGTTATCTACAGAAGCAAGTTGGGCTTTGTACATTTAACTCCACTTCTGGAAGCTGCAATGTCTCAAACATCACTTCATTGCTATATGGTTACTTGGTTGACTGTATTGCCACTCATTTCTGGTGGAAACAATGAAAAAGCTATGAAGTCATGAAAGTCAGTATTCTACTCCATGGTGCTTTGGTGACTGGCTTGCCGATTGGTTCTGATTTGCAATTGCACAATGAAAAAGTGTACTTGCAAGTAGGAATTCAGTACAATTTTTCTAGTCAAAAATTGCTGCAAAATACAGTTTTAAATATCTCTCATGCAACTTATATTATGTGAACTAAGACTATACTATAGTTGTGAGCTTTAATTTTGCATAATACATGTGTATACAGTAAACCCTCAATAATAAGACCACCCTTGTGACCCTTGAAAACTGGTCTTATATTGAGGTTTGAATGAAGAGCAAATCTGTGAAAATGGGCTTGAAAATGTTGTTCTTAATTTTCAGGTGGTCTTAATATTGAGATGGTCCTTAAGTGAGGTTTTACTATACCTGTTCTGTTGTCTGTAATGTGGTTGTATAATTATTTACATGAAAGAGTTTGTTTTTGTTTACTGCAAGTTTGTTGTTATAAAAGACTATGTGTATGAAACTAAACATTTGAATCAACAGGTGTAAAAATGGCTGTATGCAATGTACATGCAGTTGCTTTGTGTGGTGCTTAACTCTTAATTACGAGTACTTTGACTCTAGATGAATCTGTTTTACCATGCATTCATTATTATGAAGTGTTTTTGTGCATTAACTTCATTATTTGATGACATCCAATCTTCGCAGCATATTTGGAAGTGATAGTGTTGGTTTCAAGGTATGTTTATTGCCTATGATTCAAGTTTTCTGTCTCCAAAGAGTTTCTACAGTTAACTAATATGGGTTGAATCCTTTGACCTTCAGTGTTTAAATGCATGTGATTTTTCCCATTTTAAATTGAAATATAACTCATGTACCACTTCAATGAGTTCCCGAAATGATTCAGTTGACCATGGTTTGAGTTGGTCATTAAACAATGTTGCTAAATTAGTTTCATAATCTCTACGCATATTATACTTACAGGAGTGATACAATGTGTGGTATGAAAATTATGGTTTTTTGTATGTTTTGAGCTATAAGTATGTGTGAAAAATGTGCTTTATTGTGTTAACCATTCTGTTATTTGAACCAAGTTATGAACAAATCCATGAATAGCATTTAAGGGACACCTGCTTGCTAACAATAAGTTTATCCATTTGTTGCATTTGTAACTTACCAATTACTTTTCACGTTAGTCCTATTTGGTTGAATTGGTTTTGTATTGAAAATTTAGATTATTTGTTCGCCTTATTGCTTTAATTTTGAATCCTAATGTTCCTGTAAATACAGTCGTAGTCAATTAAACCAGGACACTCTGTAATAAAGTGCCAATTAAAAATGATGAATATTCATTGTAAATAATTCACGACTATTTAATACGCTTTACACAAGTCTTTGAAATCCTTGCACACCAAAGCCTTATTGTCTAGTATTTTCCAAGGTTGAATGTTTATATTTTGTCCTTAGTGTAAAGTGATGTCACATGTACACTTATAAATGTATAATTGTTTAATGATAACATTGTGTGACTAAGATTGTTCTGAACAATTGTTAAAACAGGAATAAAATACATAAGAAAAATAAGCTGCAGTTCTATGTTCTTTATTATTACTTTGCCATGTGTGAACCGACTGAACATGTTTCAGTCAATTAAAACTAAAACCTGGTTCACCTGATGACCAACCAGGACTAATTCAAGACCTGGTTCACCCGATGAACATTGGGACTCATGTTTTAAATACTGTATAGTTGCGGTCGTATTAACATCGAGCATATGAATATATTACATTTCAAAATAGGCTGTATTGAAAGGTTTGTGTTTGTCTGTAAACTTGCCTGAGAAAAGGTTGCAGTTCAGTTTTGATAGAAAAGTAATCCGAACAGCAGTTACAGGTTTACGCACGAGAGCATTTCCTTACCTAAATTGGCATGGATCAGTTCTGAAAGGTCATACACATATTCGCAGCCAATCTAACAGCACTAAATGTATGTTGAATCGATACATTTTTTTCTGAATCTTCTGCCATAACATTGGCAGAGTTTGTATGTACACAACTATTGCTTGTTCTTGTAAAGGCTTCCCAAGCTGCTAGACAGTAAATATTTTCACCAGTATAAGGCAAATATCTTTACATGATCATTCAAGGAATAAATTATAACAAATCTGTCTAAATGTCCATTATTTACCAACAATAAAACCTCATTCTGACTAATAAGTCAGATAAAACATGAAGAAGACTTCCACAATGACAAATGTTAACAAGAAGCTAGAATATCATAGTACAACTAAGTACATAATATTAGAATTGGTCATTTATTTAACATAATATTTATATCAGTAAATTTTCAAAATAATGAACCAACATACATCACACATAAAATTATATAATCACAATCAATATTAAGACAATACAATAGCATGCCACATGTTTGTTGAAATAATGACAGTGGTTTCTAAAGTGTGTACAAGGCTATCCCTAGATTTGTCAAACAACCAAACAGGCAGAAATTAATGACCACACTTTCAATAACAATAAATTTACATACATTAACCATATGGAAAACAAACAAAAATATAAATCATGAATTGCTTTGGTTTCAGGAAAAAATTCATTCATTTTTGTAGTAAAACTTAACATAATAAATAGTAATTGTGATAAGATTAAAACTGTAGCTGTGATTTAATTAAATATGATGCAATGAAAGAAAGCCTAATACTTGACTTAACATGATCTTAATTTATTCTTCCCTTATTGTGCAACATTTAACGACCATCTTCAACCAAAGTCACCAAAAATATTGTCTAACATTATAACAGCTATTTTTCAAAATTAAGATGAACATTATTGATTGTTTTTGCTAAAAATAACTGCAATTGTTCAATGCTTGCTTGGTTATTGTTTATTATCATCACAGTATCATGATTATGCAAGAACACCATGCATGTTTTCCATAAATAACATAGCCATGATTGTAAGTTTCAAAAACGAAAAATATATTTTCTATACACGTATATAACTAAAATCAATATAAACAAATAGTAAAACATACATTTAGTTATAAAATTGAAACATGTAACACTTTTATGTAGTAGTTAAGAGGATAAATTTGAACTTGCATCCACAAATGTTTGTTTACACATGATCTATGGTGTCCCTACATTCAGGAAAAGTCATCTGTCAGCTGAGATAAAATTTCGTCACTTAAATCTGAAAATAGTCAAATGTTAAAATTAATTCAAAGCAAACAACAATCAAAAGTTGGTATTAAGAACAGATTATGTTACTGAACATATGTATAACTGCAACAAGAGGCCCATGAAGGCCTGACGCTCTACTGGCCACATTGTACACATAGACATTTGATAACAATTTCTATGGACAAGACAATTTCAAAGTTATTCCCTTCATAACTCTATAAAAAACGTGACCCCTGGGTTGGGCGGGTTTTGACCCCAGAGGCATAATTTGAACAATCTTGGTAGGAGACCACTAAACAATGCTACATACCAAATATTAAAACACATGGCCGTTCATTTTAGGATAAGATTTTGGAAGATTGCCCTATATAAGTCTGTAGTAAACATGTGATCCCCAGGACAGGGCCGATTTTACCCAAGAGACAATCTTGTTAGGAGACCACTTAACATGTAAGTCTATAGAAAACATGTGCATTAAATCTGTCAATGTGATTTCAACATACAAAATATCAACAAAACACTAACCATCTTCCCATAGGTGATCTGTACCGACATCATGCATAATTCCACTCCCATTCTTTCCCCCTTGTATTGATACACTGGACTTTGAACTACTTGGCATACTAGTCTTCGTTAACTGACAATTTCTACTATTTCCTCCAGTGTTGAAAGAATTTATATTGTTCAATGATTTCTGGTTATTTGGCTCTTGGAAACAAGTTTCAGATACATTTGGAGAAGCACAAACACTACTTGATCTCGAAGGAGGCGACTTGAATTTCCATTTTGATTTGATATCATTGTTTGAAGTGATGGACACTGATGGTTTATCATTACACTGTGGCACATTTGGAGTTGTGTGAAAACCTATAGAACTATTGTGATTCGACTTTTGATTTCTCACTCCTTCGGGTCTAGGCGTCCTTTCAGTGCTTTGATTGTTAAACTGAGTTTTATTCTGTACAGCATTGCTGTAGTTTGTCACACCTAGTGTAGAAACATTCTGTTCACTGTTGCTTGGAGGAATCAGTGGACCTTTAGATGTGTTGTTAAGAATAGGGACTGATCCACTGTGACTGAAATTGTATGATTTATTAAATGTTTTGGTGGGAGTACCACCAATAAGAGACACATCTCGTACAGGAGTGGTAATCTGACCTCTCATTACAGACACAGAACCTGGCAGCCTTGAATTTGGTGTTGCCATGCCAACTGGTATGCCTTGATGGGCAGATACATTGGATGAGGGTCTGAATACCTGAGGAGAACTGCTGTTTGAACCACCAAGAGATTGTCGGGAACTTCCTGCAATAGTGAAAAACGTTGATTAACTAAGACAACCTAATTTACCTATAGATCTTATTAGTGACTGTGTACAGTTTTGGTAACATATTCAATTATATATTTATGCGCCCGCACACACAAGAAACTCTTAATGCCCCCCATATATATGGCGGGGCATAAATACAACTAACACTGACAGACATCTGTATAGATCCCTATTCATTGAATTATGAAACCATTACATAGATTTAAAATGTGAAAACTTAACCAACATATTGACACAGAACACCACCCACTTATTCTCTACTATGGTAATGCCTAGTAAACACACTGTCTAGCCATCTGGTAATTTGTTTTTTACTAATAATTATTTTTAGTCATTCAAGTATAAGTTACTATTAATACACGGAGCAAAAAACCCGACTCGGACATCTCAGAATTATTTTCAAGTAGGGGCCATTTTCAGGAGTAGACAGGGCTATCTTAACTAATATTATTTTAAGAATGGTCTCAGGTTATTGCTATATTTCTGCCCAAGGATAAGCAATTAGATATAATGCACTAAATGTATCAAGCTATGCATTGCACTAACAGTTAAGACAAATCCTGTTTCACATATAGTGGGCAGCCACTGTGATGCATAAAATTAAATAACTACTATAAAAACGGCGGAATTGTGTCGCATAATGCAAACACAAAGAGGTTTCCTGTCAGTGATTAGTTAAAATAAAAAAAAGCAAGTCAATAACTGAAAGAGTCTCACTCACCAGTTGGCGTTACTGTGAGACTGCTATTCAGTCCATTCTGAATGGCGTCTGCCTTCTTCTCTAGTGCTGATAGAACAGAACATAGCGAGTCCTGACTTCCATGAAACATTTGAGATTTCAGAGTGTTTTGTCTCACATAGTACAAAGCTACAATATTGTTTGGTGTTATATTCAGATAGTGATTTCTGTTGGACAGACTGATGATGCTCACCTGTAAGAAGAGAATACTTGTTCACATTTTGTAAATTAACGAGTTAGAAAAATTCTGTCACAGAGTCACAGCCATCAGACTCCAGCTGCTTTACAAATGCAAGCATTTATTTTCAAAACCCATATTTCAATAATAACATATGATACAATCAATTGTATTGCAAAATCTTCACTATGCTAGATAAGATATAAATAGGAGAAATGCACGGATAGCATATAAGTAATTAACAATTTGGAATAGTTTCAACATTTTTACCTATTTTTTTCCAACCAAGCTACATACTTAGTGATTAGCAACACTTGACAGATATCAAAAGTTTCTAGCTTTCTTGAAATCTTAACAGAAACATATGGTTGCCTCGAGGTTTTCAACTTCTGACATAAAATCTGTGATAAGGCACTACACAGCTGTAAGAAGCTTTAAACAATGCAATGACATCAAACATAGTTTTACATTATGGAATATACATATCTCATTTACGTAAAATATTGACTATATATGAATTTTCTGTGACCGGACAACTACCAAAACCAGATAATGACACCTTCTGAGATGTGGTAATAGATCAATATTTTATATTAATCAGAATTGTGGACAATATATAAATTTACAAAAACGATAACTCTATGCATACTTTTACATAGGACAGTAGTCTTGTTTATTGTAGACTGAAATAAGTTAAACGTAAGTATAATCACTTCACCTGTTTTAACACCAGCGCTGTGCCTGTCTGAAGTTCTGTTTCATATTCTTTGAGAAGCTCTCTATGTATTGTACCCTGCATTCTCCCTAAACACAAAAGAGTATATTTGCATTTGAATATTTACTAACACTTAGATTATAAGTACAGAATATGAAATACATGTATATTGCGCCGATTCCCTTCTGAAAGTAAACTTGATGAATTTCCCAATTCAACCATGACGGCCAAAGCTGTTATTTATAAATTATACTAGATTAAGACGTCATCATTGCTTTAGTAAAAAGTGAGACTGTTTGTTTAAAATTATTCCTGATGCAAGTAATCAAATATTTGACATAAGAAAATCTCAATTTGGAGTATTGTGAGAACTAGAAATGTGTCCATAGGACACAGATGCCTCCACTTCCAGCCTTTGTCACAAAAGCAATATAGTTTGTGAATATATATCAAAATTACCAAGTGAACAACTTTACTGATTATGGTGATAAGTAAAGGGCCATAACTTTGCACTTACTTGGTGGGGTCATACATGAAACCCCAGGTGCACAACTACACAAGCTGGTGAACATTCCCAAAATGTTTTATGACACTAGTTTATATTCTTTTGAAGATATACACGACAGAAGATTTTGTGAAGGACAAGGGCAAATCTATATGCACACCTTTTCAAGTGGGCGCATAAAAATGGACCCAAATAACAGGCTTTAAAAAAGGTTTTAAGACAATGTTTCGCAAACTACATGATTTGAAGCATGTGTGCAACACATATTTTTTGTTTATTTAAAGAAAATAAATATTTTATAAACATGTCTCAAGTTCAAAATTTACAATAATAAGTTCCAAAGAACGATGGGAAAAACTCCCAGAAGAGTCACCCAAGGACCATAACCTTAAAACTGGCTTAAAAACAAACATTTTACCAGATGTATCTCTGATGTTGACACTGGCCTCTGAACCATGACTTTCAACAGATTCGATAATCCCAAATATCAATCCAGCTTTTCCCTGATGTAGCTGCTTCTTGCCTGCCTAAAAGAAGATAAACTAAGATGATTCGACCAGAGATTAGTTAAAGTAACTGGTTTCAATTAACAGGAGCAGCAGTGAAATGTATAAAGTATTGTATTCATCTATGATAATGTAAAGGAAGTAAATCTTGCATGCTTGAATACATTGTAAGGGAGATAATTAGACTCTGTTTTAGTGTGTAGCATATCTTCTGCAATATACAATTAAAAGAGATTTAACTTTAACATAAAGTGTCAGCCTCTCAACATGAAGGTTGGGATATGAAGCCCTAAAAGGTCATAACCACACCTCACGAGTATTCATCAAAATAGAATACAATACATTTACACAATATCAAAAGCAAATAAAACCATTGATGTACTTGAGAAATGTTGACACTGACGATTTATGTCAAAGTATTGCCACTTTCAGAAATTCTTGATAAAAAATGTAATCTTGCTCACTAAAAAGGTACTGCTACTTCAAGGTGATTGTATAATTAATATCAAATTAATATACAAATGTAGATGGAATGATTATTTACTTCACTACTGTATCCACATACAATCAAAAATGTTCATATACTAGTATAAAAATATCGTATGTAATAAAATGTACCTATATTGCAATACCTTAAGACTCATCACATAAAAAAGGAACAATTAGGACATTAAATTTTTTTAATTGTTTTGTCCATTGAGATAATCATATTACCTCGCAAGAATAATTTCTTCAAACATTATTTTTGAGTGTGTTATGTGTGTTGGGTTTTACATCTAATCAACAATTTGTTACGCATACAAAGATGGTGTCTACTTCAAGTAGACTTAGTGCTGCTACACATCAGTAACATGAGAATTTATTGAGAGAATACAATAATAAACTTATTGACAAAACGATTTTTAATTACGGAAATAATACCCATTTTCAAAATTCACGGAAAGACTTTAAATACACTTGGTACCTTATGTAAAGTTGAAGTGATAGAAAACTTCCTCAGCAGTTTGCGACCATCTTCATTCAAGTCTGAACACAATGCCTGCCATGCAGAATCATTGAACAAATCATCGGATGTCTGAGAACTGGGCACAACACAATCATCCTGAAGTATGAGATACAATACTGGTAAATTACATGGAAGCTAACTTTTGGGGAGGGGTACAGTGCCCGACTCCTGGTCCAAACTCCTGAATTCTAGTCCCGAGTTGAGAGGGGCTTGGTCAGACTTCACAATCCCTGAATCTGACGCAAGTACAAGTTTCTAAAGATTACAATAAGTTGTATTGTAAAAAACAATGCATTTCATACAGAGCAAGAACTCACATTCTAAATTTCTCTTGTTCAACAGTGTTTTTTAGACAAGACTAAACAGTACCACCTTAACTAGGATAATATTAAGGGCAACCATGAAATGGACTTCATTTGTCTCAAGTCATTCCTTTCTTTGTATAATAACAATTATACAATTGTGCTGTATAACAAATAGTTCATTAACAACATTGGTAGCGGCAGGATAGTTACAGTTTACATTCAATGTTTTTAATAATCCATATACATTATAACTCAAACAATAAGTTGAGGCATTTGTGAAATCAGGGTATTTATTTCTTGATTATGTACATAAAGAACATTTCTTCAGCATCTAAATTACTAACCTCTGCAGATCTGCATACATCAGGTGATGAAGGGTTCAGAATCGAGGGTGATATTGCATCTAGACTTTTGCCAGGACCCTAAAACAGAAACACAGCATATTCACAAGTTTTTAAGTTCATGACAAAAAGACTAAACTTTTATCCTTCATTAAATATTCTCTATGTGATCCTATAGGCAGGCGTTCCATTTGACCCTTGATTTGACCCTTTCACTCCTGGGTTTTCGAAAAATACCACATTTTGACCCTTAGGATTCCAACTGAAGGGTCAACTTTTCTCTAAATTATAGGTATTTTGGCTATGAAATGGTAAAGTCCAGTCAAAAATTATCAAAATGAGCCTTGAGATTCAGCCCCTAGTGGAGCACCTGCTATAGATTCAGCCCCTAGTGGAGCACCTGCTATAGATTCAGCCCCTAGTGGAGCACCTGCTATAGATTCAGCCCCTAGTGGAGCACCTGCTATAGATTCAGCACCTAGTGGAGCACCTGCTATAGATTCAGCCCCTAGTGGAGCACCTGCTATAGATTCAGCACCTAGTGGAGCACCTGCTTGAGATTCAGCCCCTAGTGGAGCACCTGCTATAGATTCAGCACCTAGTGGAGCACCTGCTATAGATTCAGCACCTAGTGGAGCACCTGCTTGAGATTCAGTCCCTAGTGGAGCACCTGCTATAGGGTTGTCCAGTAATTGATATTTACAATACCATTCCGTAGTCATATAAAAATCAACATTGAGGCTCAATGATGGAATGACAAGTCATGCTTTTGATAATTTGTCACAGATTACTATTTACAGACAAAAAATATTTAAAATTCATCCATCATCATTACATAGCACGTGGCTTCATTCGAAGTATTATTTGACAATAATTTTATAACTTCATGATGATGAACAAATATTTATGATAACTAAACTTGCAATTATATACATTCATAACAATACAATGTAATATGAATGAGAGTAACCTTAATTTGAAATTATACTATTTTTTAAGAGCAATGAAACAATGATTTATACATGTACCAGCAATGAAACAATGATTTATACATGTACCAGCAATGAAACAATGATTTATACATGTACCAGCTTTGGTAGAATTCCGGCAGGACCTGGAAACTTTCGTCTTCGTTTCGGTGTAATATAATCATTTAATTCATAGTCCCCTGATCTAACCCTTACTCTATCAGTCCTATTAGCTCTGATCCTTTCTCCATCCACAACACCACACAATGTATTTCCTTCACTATTGTTTATGACCTGTTTTGCAGCAATGAGATTATTATTCCTGGTAAGATCACTGGCAGTTGTAGATATCTCTGACTGTTTGCCATCCGATGGTGCACAATTTGATCCTAAACACCTAGATATCAAAGTGGACTTTGGTAAAGAGACTGAGGATGTCGAAACAGGAGACGTCTTATTTCTAGAGTCAGTGTTTGGTTGTATACAACGAATAGTGTTTGCAGAATCCTTACCACCTGGTTGCACACAACCACCTTGATTAAATTCTGAGCCTGAAATAAATGTGTTAAACATCTATCATTTTTCTATGTCAATGTGGTGTAGATGAATTAATTTTTCAAATAAGCCTATTTCCAATTTGAAGATTTTTCTTGAGATTGGGGGAAAAGAAGCGTAATTGGCATGAGGAATGGGCCCGTATTTAGCACATGGGACAGCTAAAAATGCTGTGAAATGACAGACTTAATGTTATATTATGTATCTAATCAATTCTGTTTATGAGTAATAAACAATTGCAAAACTGAAGACACTGATTGTCTAAAATCTACATTCTTAACAACATCAATCAATATTATAATTGTAATGTATCCATATTTAGACCAAGGTTTGCCCAGGACAGCGGGAAATACTGGTAATTCCTGGAAAATACTATTGAGACCACAAGTTTAACCTCTAGGTTTGGTCATACCCTCTCTAGACCAGATTATTGATGGATTACAAAGTGACACAGAACACAGAGCATAACCCAAGGCACTTATTTACTAAATAGTATGCCACAAACAAAGTAACGGTACATTGTTGTTACTTGTATATTAATGTAGTGAAATGCACATTCAACTTCTGATCCTCTGACAGTAAAACATGAAGCCTAAATATCCTGTGTGGAATTTGTATGAATTGATCGACTCTGATGGTTCTACAAAAAAAGCAAATTGTAAAGCCTGTTGGAGTATTGTGTGTGTTTTGGGTCATAATAAACTACATTTTGCTGAAGTTTGGAGTATTTCCCAGCATTTCCCACTTTCATAAAATTAAGATCATTTCCCATTACGGGAAATACCGGGAATTACTACTGGTAAAGACCGCACCGGTAAATACCATGCCAAGCCTGATTTAGACTTTAACAATTACATGTATATTGAACCCAATTATCAGCACATCAATATAATTTCAGTGTTTGCCAATAGCGCCATCATTCACAAGACTGAAAACATATTGACTTCCTTGTTAATAGTGTTTTCCAGACAAGTTAGGTTTAAAAATTATTTTATTTGTTTTTTCGCTGAAAAAAGATGGGACAGAAGGCAGGGTTTTTTTTCAATTTATTTTCATGTAAGAAATAAGTTGATAATTGATCACATTTGTCATAAGCTTGTCTTAACCAAGTACTCCAAGGTTTATTTCCCAATATACTTTGTTTTTGGTATGTTTCTAAATCCATCAAAATATTATGGTCTGGGATATACCATAAAATGAGGGTCTGACAGTTCGCTAACCTGACACAAATTGTATACACATTCCGCTAGGTAATTTCACTTAATACGCTTGTCTGGTATACTTCATGAATATCAACACGGACATATAAAACAATTCCGTGATATCAACGAGAAATCAAGGTTAAACAAATAATATTCAATACAAACAAATAGGAGATATTGAGCAAAAACTGATCAAACTAAATAAATTAATTAGAATCTACTCCACTTATTCGTACATAATTTCTCTGAAGGATTTCCCATTGAAACTGCATGAGGTATTCTTAATTGTGCAAGTCTGTTTTCTTTACCAGTACTTGAAGACTGACCTTGATGACCAATGTCCAGTGGAATATCCTAAAATAGAAATTAAAATTGTATCAAATATAATATAGTGCAGTTAACCCCGAACCCACATATACAATATTTAGTTCTCACATATACAATATTTACCTCCCTTGTTCTTAACTGTCTGCCATTATGCACCAGTCAATTGTTACCACGGCCCCCCCAGGTCCGGGGAATAGCGGGGACTTTGACTTTCTGTCCAGCCAATCCCAGGTAAAATCCCCGCCCTGCGGAGACAAACTGCTGGTAAAATCCCCGCCAAATGCCCCCGCACCTCGGGGACATCCTAGGTAAGGCCCATTCCCCACTATTTTCGGCGCGAAAACAAAACCACCGCATTCACTCGGCACTGCGGGGCCACCTGGAAGGTAAAAACACGGCCCATTTCCCCTGCTATCCCCCCGGACCTGGGGGGGGCCGTGGTTACAATATTGACTGGTGCATTACAGTTACAGGAGTAATTTCCAAATATGTGATAATTGAGAAAACACCAATGAAATTTGCATGTGACAACCACTCTTTCTTCAACTTACTGAGCCAAATGCACACATGAGCAAAATGAATAAGTTATTTTTTATATATATATCGGATTAGTTTATCATCGTTTACATTATATTCCCCATAAACTTTAAGGAAATTTGCCAGTCAAAATGGCCGACAATTCATAACAAGGGTGTTTAATGTAGATGTGAGAACTATGTATTATTTCCACACACAGGACTTGTTATAGATGATCCACAGCAGACAAGATCCGAACCGTCCGGTCCGAATTGTTCAAGGTCCGTGTGATTGCTGAAAAACAACACATTTACCACTACTGTCGTAAAGGAAACACACAGCTTATTCATAAGAATACAAGTCTCAAATTCAAATTAGATTACTTACATTCCAAAACTCGTCGTCATCGTCATCAGGTATTTGGAACATGTCTTACGCTGAATTTACTTTTCAATATGCCGCTGCAACTTGTAAACTTCCGGCGGTGTCAGTAGATGTTGTTTACTTCCGGGTTCGAACGTAAACTTTGGTTAAAACTCTACTTTTTTTATCCTTTAATTGCAGATATTATCATTCGTGATCATAGAGATATATTTTTGTATTTGCATTTCTACTACAGGTAATTTGATAGATGTAGTGTTAGAATGCTCAGAGGTTTTATCCTTTTCAATACACTGTTGGCTTTATCACTAACCATGCTAATACGTAGATCACTGGATGATTACTTGTAGTCTAAGCCACAGGTGGCGGTAGTCTAAGCTAGGGTCTACTAACCAGCCCTGCATTCGGTAAAGGTGTTTGCGGTTAACACTACGTAACATTTGCAATTTGGTTCCTGTGCGTAGTAAATGTGATATAGTGGGATAGGGATACAAAACAACAGTTTTGCAACCGTTGGCCATAACTGAACACAAATCAGGAAACCTCACATAAGACAATTTTATAAACATTATTGAATGTCCCAGATGATAGACAATGGGACGATTAAAAAAATATGTGGTCGTAATCATTGGATGTGTAGAATGGTGTTTGAATTTTTCTATTTTTCGCTGTCCCGTGCAACTTAAAATTGTCTGGGCAAAAAATGACCCATATATATATATTGATCAGCTGAATGAGTAAGGTTAAAGTTATGGAAGTTGGAAATAGGGTATATATTTTCCTTGTAGGCGTAAAAGAAAGGATACAGGCAATTAGGACATCAGATAATTCACTTGTGTCCATCCTTAAACTTTTACTTGGACAATTCAGACGATGCTTTATAACTTTCTAGTAAAATTATGAACACTATAGGGCTATTGATATTTATTTCGTTCTTTCTGGTGGTTTACAGCAGAAGAACAGAGAAGTATTATCCAAAAATGCACAGTGAAATTATAAAAGCGATAATGATGTTGTATACATATAGGTAATATTTAATCATTCAATTGGGATACTTGATGTATAACAAGTAAAAAAAAAAAGACCAAATTGAAGTATGAGTATGAACATATGAAATAAATAGAATATTTGTTTGTTTCTGTGTAAGATGGAGTTATTTCACCATCTGACTTAAATTTTCTCTTGTATACATGTCATATTCCATCCTCTGCTCACTCAGTGAAATAACTTCCCATCTTACACTGAAACACATAATTATCCTCATATTGTTTCTCATTATGCTGTTAATTTAAGTTTTAGTTGTTTACAAATAACTGTATGGCTGTTGGCAATTTTAGGGCAATAGTTCTGCTTAATTGGGGTGAAAAATTGTTGAATTTTAAAATGTCGGCATTGTTCCTTAGAATGGTCTGAATTTTTCTGGTCTCATAGCAGGTAGCCCTTATCATCCATCATTCTTAAAGTTCTAATAAAATACCTGCCTTGGGGGACTCAGACAAATTTGATGTGCCTGTGCGATGTGTGACATAAATTGTATTGATGTATTGGGTCTGTAGTATATTCATGCATAATGGGCAGGATCAGGTTGCTTTGTAAGCTCTTCAGTAATGATAAGAATTGTTAAAGATATGTATGGGTACTCAGTACATTTAAAATCCAGTTTTATACCTGCGATATATGTCTTTTGAGCATCATTTTAGTAAGTTTTAAACTCATTTTGGTGAAAATGTCCATTGACTGAAAGAAAATTTAACATGCATCTTAACTGCAAATGAAGCATTGAGAGATTGAATGCTTCCTTTTTGTTGTATTTTAGATAAACAAAATAATATGGCGCTATCTCGTTGATGATGGGTGTAAAAGCTAGCAGCTTTATGTGGTGTGAATTCAATGGATCAGATGTGATATATAAGGAAGAGAAGCCCTCTGGGTACTTCTATTGTTACAAAACTCCTCCACCTAGCTACAATCATAACTGGACCGACCTTCACTATGCAGCAAGTCATGGAAATATGAGGAGAATTCATGAAATTATTCATAAAACTGGTAAGGACATTCACAGTATGATTGAAGAGGTAAAATGTGTAATTGAGCGCCACTGTACAATTGATTTCCGACCTCTTCTTTAAGTGACGTCATTTTCAGAAATTGTCACATGTGAATTCAGGATGTGCAGACAGTAAGCAGTATTTGCCCCATGTGGCAATATTAAAGTGAAGTGACCATATGGAGTATATAGTGTTTCCTGCTTGCAAATAGTGTCATCACTTGTTGCATTTTCTTGAATTGACGTCACTCACAGAAGAGGTTGTAAATCCCATAGCAGCGCTCAATTGCAAAATTAGTCCTTAAGTGAATTATGTATAATTGTTTAATTATGATCTTGTCTTGACTTTTATTACCGGACCTGTGTACAAGGTGAGCTATTGAGATCACTCTGTCTGAATTGTTTTCCACCTTTTATCAATAATTTTACTGTTGACACATTTTAGAACTTTTTATTGACTGATCTCCATGGTGTTTGCGTAGAATGTATGCAGTCACAAGATTTCAGATTTTTAAGCAAGATTGCTTAGAACTGTAATACTGAAGTAATTATATTACATAGTTCCTGTATTAAGTAGTATTTTATTGATTTTAAATCACATAAAGCAGTAGCAATTTAACAAAGACAATTATAATGAACATTGAACAAGCTAATTATCAGCTTTGTTTGCCAGTTAGGAGCATATAGCTATATAGCTACATAGCTGAATAGCTACATCTGTAGAGTTATTGTCACTGTGTAGTCAAATTGTCATAGTTTCTGAACAGTTATATGTGTAGGGTTGTCATTTTTGTATAGTTTGGGTGTAGACTAGCGGATACCGGGCGTGGTGAACCCAGCACGCCTTAACCCCCTAAAATTCCCCAACCTTACATGTATCATGATGTATGTCTGAGTATAAATATGAAATGTACACAGATCTTTAACTATAAGATTTTAAAATAAGTGACTCTGGTTTATTGTAGCATTATAATGTATGTTCAGTAATTAAACATGGTCATTGCTGTTTTGTAAGGCTTGTGGAAAACCTAAAAATTACACCCCACTCCGAGCCCAAATGCTGTACCCACCCTGGTGTAATAGTTGCCATATAATTACATGTATGGTGTTATGGTTATGGTACTGCTGCATAGTGGTATATTTGCAGGAACTATAAACATCGACAAAAAAGATTATTATGGTAAAACACCATTATACTGGGCTGCTTACAAAGGTCACAGAGCATGCATCGAAGAACTGATAAAGTTTGGAGCCTCAGTAAACTCGCAGTATAGACATGGAGGTACCCCACTGCATGCGGTAGTTAGCCTCTATCCAGATTGTGCCTTACTTCTTATAAAGGTAACTATGACTCGCATTTATGTTGAATTTCATTTGAATACAAAATGCAATGCCATGCAGAATTCTGGTTACTATGTCAACTTGAAACTTAAAGAAGGAAAAACTCTTTGTCAAAAACCTCAAGGCTCAGAGCTTAGGTAATATATATGTTGCATTGTCTAGCGGTTTTCTACAAGATTGTTCAAATCACGCCACTGGAGTCAATATTGACCTAGCCCTGTGGGTCACTTGCTCAATACAACCCTACATAGGAAGTCCTTTTAAAGTATCCTTGTCCAATACCCAATACCACCAGGCTTTTGAAGGTTTTTCATCTTTGATTTAATTTATTTGAAAGTACACATTGGACTCTGATGAGCGATACAGGGCTATTATGCCCCTCTTGTTTTTCAAATTAGTTAAATTTCTGATGAGATGTTAACAATTTTTCTAAATGATATGGCACTTAATCTCATGTTTAAATTAATTAAACCCAAAACCTTTGAATACAGTATTGGCTTCGTCAGTTCTAAAAATATATGATTTATAATCGGAGGTTGTTCGCTTTTTTGTTATTTTATATCTTTTGACACATTATTTTGTTGTTGTGGACAAAGGAAGCTGATTTATGACACATATTTACTTACAGCATGGTGCCAATGTGAACAAAGCAGATAACTGGGGTGTTACACCGATGTATCTTGCTGCGTCCACTGGTCAAGTTGATATCATTAATTGTTTGATTGCAGCAGGGGCAAAACTCACATTCAAGAATCATGTAAGTCAATTAGGCCATTATGAATCAATTCTTAGGTTAGCGTCCTTTTTTGCTTCAGTATGTATGCAGGATTTCATTTCATCTTATTCTTGCAATCAGTTCTATAGATACATGTGTATAGATTTTGTGGCGTACAGGCAGACAGGTGGAGTCCAGTAAGTTGTCCGATCAATAACTGAAGAAGCATTTGTCCAATCATCACCAAATTTGGTCAGAATGTATATGGACATAATATCTTGGACAAGTTCGATAACCAGCCATATCGCTCTAGTCACTGTGGCATTTATTGCCCTTTAATTATAGAAATTACCTAAAATTTGTTTTATATAATTCTTTTTACACTGATTGTTTCACACTCCAGTGACATAACTGTAGAACGGGTGTATTTTGCGGTAACCAGCGCCCTTGTTTAACTTAAAAACTTGTGGAATTGATCATTGCCTAATATGGATGACACATTCAGGTTTATGATTTTAACTTGTTGTTGTTATGTTTGTGATAAGATCGTGCATGAAACAGTGGAGTCCAAATTGTCAATGAAATGTTTATAAAGCAGGGTGTGTACGTTATCATTGGTCTAGTATGCCAGTATTGCAATAAGACGCACCAGCCTTTATAATAAAACTTTAAATATTTATATTCATTGCATTGTCATATATCAATTCTGTTCTTCAGAAAACTGGAAACATTCCAAAGGAATTATTGAAGCATCCAGAATTCTGTAATAAACTGACAGAAATGTCCCAGAATCCCCAAACATTACAACAATTGTGCCGTGTGAATATCAGACATCATCTTGGTATTTCTCCACTTCAGAAAATAAACGATACAAAATTGCCACAGCAACTTAAAGACTTTGTTTGTCTGAAAGAGTTTGGTTGACATTGGTAGCACTGTATACCAGTTTGTGTGTATTCTGTTTTACATTTCGAGGGTTCAGTGCAAGACTATCACAACTTCTGTATAAATACATAGGAGTTACATAGTCTTGCGTTGAACTCTCAAAATTACCTTTTATTATTCTGCTGGTTCTTTTTTCTGTCTTAATTCATTTAATTTTAAAGTATTTTAATGTGTGTGCTTACACTCCTATATTTAAGTGTCTCATGTTCAGCAAGTGCTAATGTCTAGTTTTGTTAATTTTGTCATAGTGTTACCTATAGATGTACTTATGTTATGGTGATATTTATAGTAAAAATTACTGAATCTAATCTTTGCAACTTTGTTAATTATTTTATTTTTAGTTTTTATGATATTTTGATGACAAGAATTTGAGAAGACTATTACTTGTGCCATATTTTGCATGTTTGACTAACTACGCCTATAATTCTGCAGACACAACTTTACTGTTATATACCGGCTTGAAGTTGTATTAAATTCAAATATGTAGTTACCATCAAGTTCAGAAGTAACATTCATTTTTGAAAGTCTATGTTAATTTGTTCAAATGTTCAAACACTCAGAAAATAGCTGCCCACAGAGTATACGTTCTACTACAATCAAAAGCATGAACTTTGACTAAAAACTGTTCTGGTTATTTCAGACTATTTGTGTTCCTTTTGAGAGATGATGATGGGACTAAATTTGAGAATTGTTTGTGTAATTTTGTGAGAATTATGATTGTGAGAAATTATAGCTATTATATTAATGAACAAAGTACTGATACTGCCGCATTATTTTGATGTAGAGGCATCAGAGATTTATGAACTTATATCTGCAGTGAAGTTTTGCTTATATTTTATAAAAAAATTGTTTTGTTTTGTGTGCTATATATGTATATATATGTTGTTTTCTACCAGATGTATTTAATTATAGTGCAATAATACAGTTGATTCAAAGTTATCTGACCGAACTGTGCAACCTAAGTATCAATACAATATCACATGACAAGAGATCACATGACCAACCTAGGCCAAGATTAAAAAAATGTTTATTTGCCATAACCCAACCTACCCATCAAACTGGTCCCTACTAAAAACATTTTGAGGGGTCTTAGTAGAAAATGTTGTTCTGCAGCATATTAATAGTTAACACTAGCATAACTATAAAAATGATTTAAAGTAATACGTACCTACATACCTAACTGTTGATGGATAGGGTTATGCCAGTTGCCAATGTGCCAAGCAAACAATTTTTAGGGTGGCCTTACTATGTATGCTATGACGCTTATAGAAAGGTTTAATCTATATGTATATGGAATAACTCGTTGAAGCATGTATCAGTTTACCTGTGCAACAATGTACAGTCAGACCTCGTACATTCAAACTCATCTGGTCCGAAATTTTATTTTGAATAATACGTGCTTTCTAATTGCCCATTTCAATTAAACGTGCCGAAGAAGATGCTATTGGACCTGATATTTAATTTGAATGTTACGTAGTATTCGGATAAAAGCCTGTAGAATTAGCGAGTTCTGACTGTATGTTCATTTCCATAGTTGTGTCTGGGAACTTTGAATGGGCTGTATAATTATGTTTATTATTTTATGTATTTCCTACAAGCTATTGAGCTATAAATCAGGAACATATGACATGTTTAGTCTGATCATATATACCTGGTTCTCATTATCAACAAAATTTATTGAGACACATATAATTATCATGTGACAAGAATTTGGCATTGATCCAAGAGCGAGGATGCGAAGAAGGACGATGCCCTGTTTTATTTTGTCAAACAATGAATGAGCATTACTGATTACTGTATTCATAATACAGGCTATTTATTGTGTATATAATACAACATATACAAATGTGAACTTGCTTTCATTTCATGTTATAATGCATCTACATGTATTAGCATTGACACTTTTATAATTTAGGTTTTTTTGGACAGAAAAGTCAAGCAAGGAAACTAAAATCAGAATTTGTAAAAAAATGACAAAAATGTTATTATGATTTATGTAAGTCATATTTGTTTATTGTGAGAGTTGAATCGACGTCTGTCGCTATAGAAATGCTTGAATAATTCAAGTACATGTACATTTATAGCTTGGTGTAAATGGGCATTTGAATTATTAACATCTTGTGCTCAACCATTATAATAAATATATTGTACTTCTTATGTAATTTAATACTTCTACCTTATGTTTTGAAGTAAAATTCATTGTACATGTACATTAATTATAGAACATTGTCTCATACAGCTGTTGCAAATTAATATGTTTAGTTATTGTTAGTGTGAAGTTTCCACTTAGATATTATATTGGTGCAATTTACATTGTGTTACATGAATGCTGTCTAAAGTTTCAAAGTTTAAATAAATTTATTGTTGGTTAATTTGGAACTTTTTCTTCTTTACCTATTGGTTTTCTTGTACAGCCTTATTGCACTAAATACTTAATATACCCTTTTATTGCATATGTTACTATATTTAGAAACAAAGTTGCTCTGTACATAAACGTATATGGACAATGTGAGGCCAATATATATGTCATGTGACCTGGTGTGCTGAATATCTGTTATTTGGCGCACTTCCAGGTGTGCCAGATATTGATGTTTGGCATACTTCCTGTGTGATGTCATTGTTTAGCGCAGGTAACGTGGACATTCAGAAATGAAACATTAAATAGACAGCTGACGTATGAATGGTTGATCCGTCTGTTGGGATATATCGGTAGTAGTCGATATTTGTAATTAAAGTTTGTCAAAGTCTGTGTAATAGACTTTTAAGAATTTTCTAGAAAAATGATGCAGATTCTAAATCATTTCTGAAATGGTCAGTTATTTCCAATTTATTATTGAACTTGTTTACTTGTATATTTTGGCCTTGTTTTCTGATAACATTAAGCAACACAACACTGGAGTTGGACATATGCAATCAAGAGGTTATAAAATGGGACTGGCGTGTCTTTCGGTGATATTAACATACTAGACCAAGATTGGCACAAGGGCTTTATCTCTCCTATAATAACCTCTATATATATATAACTGCTTTGTACATATGATTAGCTGCAGACAAGTAACATAGTCTTTATGCGAAATGCAAAAGTCTCCGAAAAGAAACTGCACATTATTTGTTGTTTTATCTAATTCTAATGAATTAAGCAAATCTACTGTATTTACCCATAGGAGTGACCAATGTATGGAGTACAGTGAACTCATATAGTCGTGCTACATGCACATCTATTCATTTTGTATGATATTTACCTGTTATGATTAACAAACTGTTCAAAATGATATCTGAATGATTATTAAAACCTACTTTAAATTAATATTTAAATACATGTCGTACTTGGTGAGATATTTAATTTTTTTAGGAGTTCAGGTATACATTTTTATGGTACATTTGTATCAAATTTGTTATGACCTATCATTTAAATTTGTGATTTGTTCTTGCATGGAACATCCATGTGCTTTTGATACCTTCAACTGGTTATGTCATCAGTTAAATTTTGTATTTAATCAGCTCGCCAAAAAGAATATATGGAAGACTAAAAATTGACACATGTGGCCCTGGTGTCGGTCTATCAAAACCTGATTGAACAAGTATCGTCAAAAAATTAAATCAGTAAAGTTTATGGTGCATGACCATTGATAAACGCTGCCATATATCTCAAATCCAGCATTCAACACCAATTGTAATGGCTGTAAAGGCCGTTATATATGTAAATCACAATCAAAGGAGTGTGTAAAACATGGCCCGAAATAAGGAAAATGAATGAAAGCATGGCCCTATACGTTTATTTTTTTGTCAGATTCAGACCATTTTTGGTATTAAATTAAAGACCGGTACCGGAAAATTGTATGTCCCGGGTAGGACCGGGGTTTACAGTTTTACCACTGAATAAAACTCACGCAAATGTCAATAATACGAATCACCGATACTACTCCCTCAGCCTCAACAAATAATTTCTTGTTTTTCTTCGCTTAAAACAAGGTAACGTTGTTGATAATTACTCTGCATGAATCAATATTCACTATGTTTATATGCACGTACAATTTTTATCCCTACGCCCATGACATTGTTTTCCGGACACCACTACTCGCTCTCATCACTGTTCGTACTTCGGAAGTTCGGGCTCGGCTATATCTGGATTTAAATGATTTTACAGTGTACTGTCTATCACCGTGCAAGACATTTATTGTACAAATGAATATGTAAATAGTTGAATCAAAGGAACAACATACTTTTTATTATTATTATTTAATCTTCTATGTCATGGTAATTGGCAATCTCATTAAAATCAGCTCCAGTCACACTTTCGCATCCTCGGTACCCAGGCTAACATAACATACATGCACTTTCGTAGATCACCAAGATGTTCCGATTACGTATTTTCGTCAATTTCAATATGGCTGTGCGCCCTTGGACACAACCGCAACTCCTACATGGCAACATTCTTTGGTTGATCGGTGTTGTTTGTGTAATGTTTCGTTTTTGGAAATATTTATAACCGGAAGCGGCAGGAAGGACGTTAAAAAACAGTATAAACTGAAACTCTGATAAAGCCATTTTGAGAAAGACGACAAGCACGGTTTAGTACTTAAGGAGAAATTTCATTGGACAACAAACGAACACCTGGTTACGCATATATCTATTTTTAGAGAGGTTATATGAACGTGACCTCTTACGGAGTGTAGTCAGATCCTATCGGCGGAAAGTAATGGAGCTAAAGTTAGGGGGTGATTTCAATGAGATTGGGTAATTGGTACATGCTTACAAACTTTATCACAATAAGTCCTATAAATAAGACCCTACATACCGTCAAGTGCCCTCATTCCGTGGGTATGTGACCTCATTCCAGTGATTTTTGTTTACATCGCATGGTACACTTGTTTTGATGACGTCGTTCACGTAATTCCTGTCGAAATATTTACAATACCTCAACGCAACTGTCAAACTTAAAATTAGCTGAAAATGCGTATCTATAAAACTGGTAAAATTTTAAAATACAAAATGATAAAAAGAACTTTTTCCGCTATTTCCAATCATATATAGATTAATTATGTTCTTTTTTACCTTAAAATGGTGACTTTGAAATTAGACAGCGCGTCTGCATTGTATACACACACTTAACTGATCAATTCAGACCGTTAGTAGTTTTGGTTTTGCACGCGCAGTGACGTCACTAGAATTGAGTCCTCTTCAAAATGGCCGATTGTTGTTGTGATTACAGCTGACTTTTTGTTCAATGAGGATTGATTCTTGGTGCAATGACAATAAAATAAATGCATTTGATTGGAAATTATTTTATTTATGCAGGTTATTACATTTTATTCGTAGATCCAATAGATATTTTGCAAAACGGAATGAGGTAACACAAGGATATCTTATTTCTTATTTTGACATTTTCCATTTATGTAGCGTCTTATCAGCTTCCTATCAATATCATGTAGCACTTTCCGACACAATTCTGTGTCGCTCTTTTTCCACTAATTTTGTACTATCTAACAATACCAGCAGGGAAAATACATTTCCAATATCTCAATTGATGTTTTCTACGCCAGATAAGGTCAAGAATTCCCAATGCCATGCATTAATTGTATTAAGATGAGCATTTGTTTCCATCGAGTGCAGATTTCACAAAGATTTGGCGTAATGGCTGCGCAACATACCCGGTTAATTAATACAGTCAATATACAAATCGAAATTTTTAAGGAGTGAAAAATCCGGATCCCGGCATCGTTTGAAGCGGGATAAATGCACTTGTGACAATTCTTTTCGTCCAGGCGTCCAAGTTGATTTCGTATGATGTATTATTTTTGAACAATGTGTAGGAAAGAATACACGATGAACATTTTATCGAATATGAAGCGTTTAAAGGTGATTTTCATAAATTTGTTAGTACAAAACGACATTCTACAGTACATTTAACTGTTTCTGCGTCAATTAATGATATAATTCGCAGATTTGAAAATATTTGAAAATGGTACATCACATTGCATAAGGCCCGCTTAGACGTTACATGCAAAGTGAAAATAAAATGTAAAATAGCAACATGATGAATGTTCATGGTTAAATGGGCATGTACACATATAATATTTTGGACTGTATCACAATATGACATTAATTAATTAGTTAAACTCACACTGTCACAGGCAAGGATTACACTTACAGAGGTTACTGAAGATGATTCATTCTATAAGTGCTATGATTACAGGGGTTTGTGTGACATTCAGACCGAAGAACATCTCAGTGTAGATATTGTTTAATTATTGAATTGTTGATGATTACAGACATATCCGTGATTGCATAAATACAATTGTGTTTACCCATTATTCATGTCATTATTTAAAATAGTTCCAAGATGCAGTTTACACAATTCCTGTAAAAATAAGATATTGAAGAAATGTAATAATTTCTGTTTTTTGCCAAATTTTGTGTTGGACAGTAATCAAACAGAGAGTAGTTAATTGATTATTCACACTAGTTAATGATATTATTTGTACTAATTGTACTTAGAATTATATATTTATTCATTACATTATTTATTTATTGTATACATGTATTAGGAAGAATAGCCAGCAAATATTTTCAAATAATCTGTGGTAAACTTTATTCTCATCTTTCAGTTTGTTGTTTGATGTCCATCCTCAAAACGTTTACACGTAGATAGAATAATATTTCTGTCATCATGGAGCCTGATAGTGTGGTAGACGAGACTCTTGGCGATCAAAAGAATGGAATAAATGGAAGTAAAGATATATCAGTAAAGTGCAATGAAGACAACACAGTACAGAATAGTAATGGGCATTCTGCAGGTCATGTTTTAGTTGATATACAGGGTGCAGTGACAGTTTCCAACTTGGATTGTAATGATGGACAGCTTGGTGGGGAAAGGCAAATGGAAGGTCTAAATGTTTCACACACAGAAAGTGGTTATCTTACTGACTCAATAATATCTCGGGACACAAATTCTGTGCAAGGGGGTACATCATCCAACACAAATTCAGAGCAAGAAGTAACTCCAGTTGCTGAGAACTTGATAACATTTAGCACTTCCAGTAGTTGTGCGACAAGCAGTTTGACTAGTCCAATTTCTGATTACGAGTATCATGCGTCTGGTTACTCGGATGCTCGGTCGTCTGCTGATTCAGAAAACCAAACAACTCCAGATTCTGATGATCATGAAGGACTGGTGAACAAAATATTTGATGAATGTACTGAAATAATTAACAAAAAGTCCAGAATTGAGCAGCTTGATAGTTTAGCTAAACTTAGTTTAAATGATGACGGACAAGATTTGACAAACATAAGCAACATTATAGCTACAAACTCTTCACCTCTAAGGCCTGAAAGTCTTGTTTTCCACAACCAGACAAGCCGAGGAAGAAGTAAAAGTGAAGTGTATG
Source organism: Mactromeris polynyma (assembly GCA_032209605.1). Lineage (NCBI taxonomy): Eukaryota > Metazoa > Mollusca > Bivalvia > Venerida > Mactridae > Mactromeris > Mactromeris polynyma. The sequence continues at coordinate 10,341,822 of JASFXZ010000008.1, forward strand.
ATTCTCATGTGGACAAAAGTGACAGTAGGAAACGCAGTAAAAGTTCTGCTTTCCCCATACCTAAGCTTAAAGAGGGCGTGTATATCACTGAAGAAATGTTGTCAAAAAGTTTACCACATGGAAAAATTGCAAAAAGTTCGAGTGGTCTCATCGAGTTTATTGCTGATGATTTACAGGAAAAAATACGCATGAGCAGTCCTTTGTCAAAAACGGGTAAGTATGTTGATGAAACAATGTCAGCTTTGTATATCAGTCTATCAGGACTTTTTCTGTCCATTTCGGGAAAAGGGCCCTTGATAAATTGGGAAAATTTGTATCTTAAATTTGCTGATTTGGGACAACTTTAATCACTTGAATTCCAATTTTGGGAATTTTCATAGTTAAAAGAACAGGCTTTTCATATCTAAATTTTATATACACAAGTTTTTCTTATCAACATTTCTTAAATCAACTGTCAAAAGACACACAAAAGTGTTTCAAGATATACCAGGTAGCTCCGGTAGATGATTTTTCGTAGGTGCTTCTGATTGGAGAAAAAACATATATTTGGCTTTGGGAATGGGTCAGATAGTCTGACCTGAGGGAAAAAGGCATGTCTATGCACTTGGTATTGTGGTTCAGATTTAATTTGTTTCATGTTACAGAATCTATTGATGAGAACTTCTAGACTCTAACTTACTATTTCCATTTATATTTAGAATGACATATGTATAGTTACTTCATTTGTTCAGAAAGTGATATTTTTTATTTCTGCATGTCTTTATGATATTTTGGAAATGATATTGATAATGGTAATTTTGACAGCTATGTATAATTTAACTGTTAGTATATAATATACTACACCGACCAATGGCCATGAATGGCAATTTGCATGTGTTTCTAAATATTTGTCCCAGAACTGTTAGATTTTCCCATTCTACAACACTTATTTTTATGTCTGATTTCTCAATAGTATTCATACAACAGAATATCAAGTGACTGATGGTAAATTTGTATTCTTAGCTTCAAGTAACGCAAGTAGTCGTAGATCAAGTATGTTGAGTTTAACGAGTATTGACAGTATGGCATCCTCATCCATGGCAACATCAATGACCTCTGGAATGTCAAGGTCATACCCACAGAGTCCAGATGGTATCCCACCTATTGATCCAATGGCTGTACATGAAGTAGAGAATCAGGCTAGACTGGTTGCTGACAGTCTTGATCTGATGATGGGGAATCTGAGAAACAGTCTACATCAGGTAACAATACAATCATATCCAAATTGAGTATTAGTTCATACATTTAGTGATTTCAGGGATTATTTTGACAGATTTTTATTTTTGTAATCTGATATGAATGTTAAAACGAGGAGAAGCAGTAGTGAAGTTGATTTGGTGTTGGCCGCTCAACCAGTATATGTGGGTTCAAACCCTGTAAAGGTTCCAACTACTCCACTACACCAGTACTGGTTTTTCCTGGAAATGGACTCGAGAGTGATTCAAATAAGCATAATGCTTTCTCCATAATCAAGCTTAGATAAATTGGTATATATTTATAAATGTAACTGTTAAAACAAACAAGACTATTGGAAAGCTAATTTCCCAGATTTGATAGATTGATCCAAACTATCTAGGTGATGAATATGTTGGATGCGTAAAATTTCTATGGCCGTCGCCAATTATTGAAATTCTAATGGATACCTTTCATATTTTCAATTTAGTGAGACTTGTTGATAATACATTAAGGAAGAATACTGCCTCACTTAACTGATAAACCACTTTTTGTAAACTTACATTTACTGTACAAACTTGAGTCAAATTCAGTAAAAATTGTGAAGAACATATTACAGATGTTGGCTTTGTTGCAATAAATTCACCTTTTCTATAGAGCTTGAAAAGATCATGCACAAGACTTCGTCTTCAACAGGGGCAGATAAGTCAAGAGGAAATAATTCAATAATTATTAGATGTAAACAATAAGTTACCATGTATACTTTCAGATGTCAGCTATAAGTGTTGGTTGTGAGGAAGCATATAAAACTTCTGTGGATGTTACATGCGATTCTGTGGATGCCAGTATCAAAGTATGATATGCAATTATACATCATTGATATAGTTGATAACATTTTATTTTGCTCATCTGTTTTTTTGCTAGGATTTTCTTGGTTACTCATTTTATTATCATCTTATCATGTATAATAATATGAATACGTCAATATACAATAAAACCTCAATAATAAGACCACCCTTGGGACTCTTAAAAACTTCTTATTGAGGTGGTCTAATATTGAGGTTGAATACAGTGCAAAACTTGAAAATGGACTTGAAAATTGTGTTCTAAATTGTGAGGTGGTCTTATTATTGAGGTGGTCTTCATGTGGGGTTTTACTGTATATAGTTGATTTACATAATTAGAACATGACTTTTGCAGTGAAATGATTTCATGAAAATCAAAATCTCAAGGGTTTTGATACAAAGTAAACCTATGTTACATGACACATGTTTTGTGAGATTCTTCATCCATTTGTTCAGTACTTCAGTTAGGTAAGTTATGTAGGTCATATATTTTTCATTATCTTACAGTCGATGTACGCATTGATGGCGAAGTGTGAGGAGTTATCTGTTGCCATGGAACCTGTGTACAAGTTGGCGGATCAAATGTAATGTTATAATACTGTAGATCATTATTCATTTGCAACTGTCTGATTTTTGCGAATTCTTTTTTTTCAAAACAAGAATTCAATTGTTTTTTAGAATAAAGTCGTAGGTGGCATCAAACTGTCAGCTGTATTTGAAATACTTACATTTTGTTGCAGTCTGAATAAAATATCTTCTGAAGTAATTGTAATAGTTAAAATATGCGAAGTTTGTGAAATGAAGTACTCGCTGACTTCAATGTAATCTTAAGTAATTACTACTGTTCTCACGCCTGATGTCGACATTCTTTATGTTCAAATCATACTTAAATTGTTCAAACGTCAATGATTAATATTGGATATTACATATATATTAAGGTAAGATCTTTACGAATTACAAAATCGTCATTTACCTTGTAAAAATGAGCGATAACTTTGTTAATAATGAGTGTCTGGTTTGCTTGATTAGGTATCTGATCCCATTCAGCATTGTACATTTATTACAGAACAAAACTAAGGTTTTACCAGTAAATTTATACTTGAGACTGCCGAGTGCATTCTTTTCATTTTATTTTAATATTCTGTATGGGATTTCTTTGCTTCTGGAACAATTAAATTTTAGTTTTGTGCCTTTCTTGTAAAAAATATTTTTTTCTTCGTCTGTAGAAAAGAAATCAAACGCCTTCTGGACAGATTTGAATCACAGCTCGGAGAGAAACCTTAGTGATACACAGAACTTGCTCAGTCATCGCCCAGTGAACAGTGATAATTAGATCAAGCTTTCAATTTTTCAGATGTCATCCTTATTGTAGTCATATATGTCTTGTCACGATTGTAGAAAACAAGAAATCACCATCAGTTTTGTGTTGAAATATACTTTGACTTAAATTGTAGGTACCGGTATGTGTTATGCTGAACAATGCATACGTTCAATCTTGGAGAAAATATGTGTACATACATTCTTTTGACATTTCAAGCATTGTTAAAGCAATGATCAAAGTATTGGATCAACTGATGGTTCAGTCAGCTCACTTTATTCAAAGAACTAGTCAGAAAATTAGAAAACTTATATCAGCTTGCTATTATCACTTGATATATGAAGCTATATACCTAGAAAGAACTTCAGTGTATGTCTTTCGAACAATAGTAAATTCTCAATTATTACAAACTTGCAAGCAAACTTCTAAATTAATTTTGGGAGAAATTGATGCTATTTTCAAACTTGTTGACATTGTTTCATTTTCTATTACCAAATCATTTATGTGATTATGAATCAATCAATAACATTGAAATGCTTCTAATCTGCAAATTTATTCTTACCATACATGTATTTACCAATGAATCATGCTTGGAAACAAGTGTTTGCCAAATCATTATGGAAAGTAAATTACAATGTATTTTTATGAATGGCAGGTTACCAAAAGTGGAACAGTATTCAGACAAATCAGTGAATTTGGATACTCATACTGTTTATGCTACAAAGTTGGAATAAAATGCTTTAATTTGTCAACTATGAATATAACAAAATTTCATGTTAAATAAGTGTGTTGCCCACTGAGGCCAATGTAAATTAATAGCGGCTTATTTAGTACACTACTCTTCCACAGACTGTAATCCCAGAATTAGGTGTCGGTACTGGTCTGTTACCCAGGAAGCAGTCGCCAAGATTGATTCATATAGATTGTAATAACTTCTTCCACAAGCAATATAAAAGTTATTTTAAATGTACACACTCCTATTGTATTGTCATTATTTGTTGTATTCTACAACTGACATCAGGGTTAATGATCTGAGGAAATGAAATGATAGAATGCAATCCTTGCCCTCTGCCTTTAACAAGATTGGTATTTGCTAAACTTCAACATCTCTTGTTGAAGTTTCTTTACATAGTAATTTCTCCCTGCTGTTAGTATGGTGTTTTTATTTATGCTAAACAAAATTTCAGTAATAGAAAGGCGACTGTTATCATGCTGTTCAAAATTCTTTTTTTCTTTATCATGTCAATAGTGCAATATATTTTATTACTACATGTATATTTATTATTATAGTTATGTATAATTGTCTGTTCTTTATTGTTATTCATACAGTATCTGTTATAAACCTTGAATTCTTTGTGTGTTTTGTTTCCTTTGTCAAGGTTTTAGCTGGTTTAATGTACTGCTAATATTAGTATAAATGTATCTAGAGATAATCATTAAAGAGAAAGTTGTGCATACAGGGCTCTAGAAATATTTATGCCCCCCCCCCCCCTTCAAAGAAGAGAGAGCATATTAGTTTGCACATGTCGGTACCGGTTGGTCGGTCCGTAATCTTTTTGTTTCCGATTAAATAACTCGAGAAGCCCATTGACCTATCATCTTCAAACTTGTAGCAGAGGAACCCTATTGATTTTGGGGTCAAAGGTCAAGATTACCGGCGGGCATTGGGCCCGTTTCATAGACATATCTTAGCTAAGCTAAGATTTTATCGTAAGTTCCGCACTTACGATAATAGTTAAGATAAGTTTTTTGCGTTTCATAGACGCTGTCGTAACTCCGTTATCTTAGCTAAGATAATTTTTGTCGTAAGTTAGAGAAAAACTGCGACACCGTCTGTATTATAGTCACGTGATACGGATCGAGCACCTGCCATCATGGCCGCCAAAAACCCGGAATAATTTCTAGTTGATGGCGAATTAACAACTAAGGACGTTTCGTGCGGATGAATTAACTTAAAGTACTGATTTATAGTTCGCACATGTTTTTATGATGTCAGCTGGATGCATTACAGGTTTGTATGCCATAATAGTATATTTTTACAGCTCATTTTGACGATCTAACTTCTAAGTATAACTCACGACCGTGATGACGTCATGACTCATGTTACCGAGCATCGAGTGTTTCTGTAGTTAGACGGTCACCGGGTTAACTCAGTCGACAGGGTGCCGTACAAGTACTTAAGGGATCAGACCCCACATCGGGCTCATTTCTCCCTTGATTTTCTTCATTTTTAGGAAACGGTGACAATTTGAAAGAATAAAAACACTGTCCTAAAGGCTAAACATAATATTAATTGGTTTACCTCTACCACCAGCACATAGTGCTACTGACCAAGTTAAACAGGTGGCTTTTACCCCATACACTCCTCCCCTTGATACATTAGAATAGATCAAGGGAAAAAATGTAGAAGATGTGGAGCTTGACACACAACCCCATTCAAGGCTAGCATGGTCATTGACCACTACATGGTGTCTGGCCAATTTGCCATCAGGCTCAACTTGTAATCAATTTGTTTATCTTGTGTTGAATTTGCACAGAAAATAGTGAACAAAATTGACACTACATAAATTGCTTAAACATATGTTTGAAGTCTTAAAATTGTTGTGTTGTGATATAGCTTATTGTTTAATTATTAATGTGCTGATTACAAGTTAATTTATTTATTTCTGTTACTTTTTGCCATGGGTACCAAACACAGAATGACATGCAGGCGGTACCCACAAACAGTGCTGTCCTCTAATGATGTATACTTAATTACTACAAACTAAAGGCAAAATGAATCAAGTGTAATGACAATATTCTGTAGTTTCATTTCTCCATATAATACCATTACAAGAGTGTTTAGTATATACAAATTGGTGAAATCTATGTATATTACATACTTAAACACAAGTCATGTACATGTTGTTGTGATTTAATTATGTACATTAATATAGTACATATATTACAAGCAAAGTAAAATGCTATTTGATTTCTTACTTTCATACAGCCTTACTCATTCAACAGTTTAATGATCCGGTCACTTTTGCAGTTAATTCAGAACTTTTATAATCTTGTTATGTTACAGATTTTAAATAACACAGATTTTCAGTAACACAGATTTTCAGTGAACATTTCAAAGTTAAATATACATTGCCTCAGCAATTTTGGTGTAATTGTGAACATTTTACTTTAGTTTAAAGTTTGTGATATAATTATAATACTGTACATGTAGACTGTTAAATTTGTTGTTTCTGTTTGAAAGGTAAGAATGTTGAAAAGTGGTTCTTCTGCAGTGAAAATCCGGTCAAAAAAGAAAACTCATAAACAGGTTGTACTGTCAATTGTGGTATTTGGATTATCGATAATGATTTTGGTGGCTAATACCCAACACTACTGATGGCATGTAGGAGATGGTACAATATTATTAAAATAAACTTTAAAATGCATACATGTTCATATAATTTGTATCTTTCAGAGTTTGGTTGTGACACATGCAAATGACCAGCATGGTACCATCTATTACAGTTGGCAAGACAATGTTGTGATTATTTGAGAAATGAAAGGTTTTGGATTTGTGAAGGTAACTTAGTATTTATTATGGTTATGCATATCAAAAGAATACTGTCCAATTTTGCCAACTGTTTGGTATGACCACTTTTCAAAAATTATACACAATCAGACTTTACCAGCATAATCATATTTGGGTGTGTGTGATATGCCACTGGGCAAAACTGGTTTTCATACAACTATTTCATACTAATGTTTGTTTTATTTCTTTAAGTTAAAACCTATATAGTTTGTAGATCAGTGTTGATAATTTGCCAGTATTGTTATTGTCCAGTTGCTGTCAAAATCACCTGAGTATTATTATTTAAACCCATAACAGACACTGACCTCTTAAACAGTCAATTTTTATTAAAGGATACAAAGAATTTATGCAAATATTTCAGTCCTCTGAATGAGTATTATGAAACCAATGCTATCAAATACATGGCCGAGTCTTACCTAAATGACAGTGCAACATATTCATAAGTAAAATAACCAGTTTTGACAAAATGCACAGTATCCTTTATATTTCACACCAGTAGTTTGTTGTCCAAAATGTGTCTTCTTCAATACACTATTTGATTTTATTCCAGATACTTCACCTTTGTTCTCCATACGCAAGGGTATACCTTCAGCGATGCACCTTACACATGACTGAGAGGTGGTTGGAGCTGTATATTAAATTACTGAGACCATCCCAGGCCCTCTTTCATCATATGGAACAGCCCGGTGTTAGAGTAAAAGATTAATTACCAACTAGTTCAATGTTCTAGCGCTTACTGCCTAACCACTGACAAAAGGGAGATAATAAGTTGCTACAGGGAACGCTCCAAGACAGTGCATCTTCACAGACCTACGGGAAAACAATCTACAAAACATAAGGCACTTGAGGAGGTGCAAAGGTACATACGTAAGGGAACAGAGGCTCAAGGAATGGCCTTGTCGACCATAATGAATAACTAGGAGAATCAAAGAGGACAAACAGTGAAGCAGACATGTTGTATTGCCATGCCAAGACAATGGCCATTTGAACACTGGTATAAGTTATGTAACTAATGCCATTCACATAGGTGAACAATGAGAGGGCAAGTGAACTACTTCAGTGTGCATTTTTAGACACTGAAGTTTATTGACATTAAGGAGCAAGAGCTGTGATTGTGATTTCAGTTTATGTAATGTACAATTTATTTTAAAGGAAGATGATGACTTGGTGCATTTTTTGTTGTACCACGAATATAATAAAAGGAAAAATGTTTTTCTGTATTTGTATCCTTTATTTTTTTCTTACTATTCAATATAAGCACATAATGTCTTGTATTAAAATATCATTGAAATTACAATTAATCTTAACACATGATGCACAAAATAAAGTGTCATGCATGATGTCATGATTTTCAGACACGGTTCTGACCCAAATGACCACCATATACTGTCAAAGGTTGTTAAATTGCTAATGAAGGGCTTGGCACATTTTACTGGTATCTAGATCCTTTATTGAAAAGCACAACAAAACACTTTTAAGTTTTATAATTTAAAGCTTGCAAAAAGTATGGTTTGTAATATCATTTGTAAGTTCTTTAGTACATTTTAATGATAAAAAAATAAGTAGATTTAATGAATGTTAACTAGATAGATTGTTCTTTGAAATGCATATTCAATAATTACGATGACTTTAAAGGCAACAACAATTTTTATACATATTTGGATTTATTAGCTGAATTTCAAAAATAATTATTACCAAATAAATCTAGAGAAAATGTGTTCATAGCATGACATAGATTGAAATTTAATGTCGGGGGGGGGGGGAAGTACTGTATAGCATCATTTTACATATATACATTATTTTGTGTAAGATGATATTACTGTGCTTATATCATATACAAGGCAAATGAGAAATTGAATTAAGAATCAAACAAGAGGACCATGATGACCCTATATCACTCATCTGAGCACATTGCCATGTTGGCATCAAGAGAGTACATGATGATTTTCAATGATTTGACCTTGTGACCTATTTTTTAACCCCACATGACCCAGTACCACATTTGATTTGCATTTCATTAAGACAAACACATGATCGGAAATGATCCAGTATCAAACTTGAACAAGTGTCTGTAAAGACAAACATTCTAAGCAAATTTCAACAAGATCGTGTCAGAGGTGTGACCTACAGAGTCGGTTATTAACAAGATGACCCAGTTTCAAACTTGGCCTAGCTTTTATTAAAGCAATAATTTTTACTATGTCTGATAAAGATAAAGTCAAAAGTTTGACCTGTGTATTGTTAATACTGTTTTACTACCAATATTAAAAGCTTTGAAAAGGTACCAAATAAATGTGTCCTAGTAATGGCAAAGCTTAACATACTGACTGTGTTTTATCTATAATTACAACACAAAAAATAAATTGAAATAATTTCAGGCACATGATATATGATTTACATACACATGTCAAAATTCTCAACTGTCCAGTAACAGTGACACTGCAATGTATATACTATATGAATATAACAGTATAATGTGAACAAAATAACTTTATGTATGAAGAAAAAAAACTCCAATACATAATCATAAATTGATCTGCACTTTTTCATGTCTTAAAAACTGCATCAGATTTGGAGATAATTCATTAATCAATTATCACTACAGGCTGTTCTTCACCACTGGATTCAAAGATGGTATACAGTCAAACAATTCTCAGCTGCCAATGATCTTTCCTCAGCACTGTTGCAAAATAAAATAAAACAGAGTTACAGTTAATAACTTGGAAGCTTGGTTTTCATAGACATTAATGGGCAATAAGAACTTGATTGAGAATCTGTTCAAAAATCATATCAAGCAAACACTTCTGAAATTGGTAAATGTATAAAAAAAGTTAAAAAAATAATGGTATGCGGTTGTAACTTGTATTATACAATGTCATGTTCACTGATAATTGGGAAAATTATGTAAATCTCATGATTAATTACTCATATGGTATTGTCGGGTTTGAGTGCTGAAGGTCAAGCGTTCAATCGCCGTGTGAACAATTTGAATAATGGCTCACTTACTTGACACTTGTTGTGTAAAGAGTAGAACAAGAGATCAATAAGCCCACATAAGTATCTTTTAATGGATATTATAATAATAATAATGACTTTATTTAAAGAGGCATCATAGTTTGGGCAAGCCCAGTCTTCTCTGTGAGCCTCTAAATGTTGGTTGCATAAGTTTTGCAGCTGATGCTATTAAATTGTGTTCATCATACATTGCATTGATAAACCTAATGTATAGGCAAGTCTGTATATATGTATTAAATCCAAGACATTACTGGACCTAAATTGTTAAGTGTCAAATAAATTTCATTTAGGACTCAAATGGGTTATAGTATGTTCCCAAGGGTCATAATCTTACATGACATATAGATATAGTAACACTTACATGCAGCAAGTTAAGTGTGGACCTCAAAACTAGGCATTCATGCCGACTTCTTTTATGTGGAATTTCGGATGCATTATCAGGTTCCGTCATAGTCATGCATGATGTCAGAAATCCCAAAGAACATGTCGGATAATATATAAGTTTTGACTTTACATCGAACATGCAAATACATCCTTCTATTTCATTTGGTTGACAATGTCACATAGTCACATCTTGTACACAGGTATGGCATACTGAAAACCTGAAGAAGCACAAACAAGTTTAACTGTTAATAAATTACAGTCGTAACAGTGTTTACTGTTATTAAAATTGTCATGTGAAATTTGTATGGATATTCCTACTCCAAGTTTAGTTCGAATAGTATTTGTTCTAAATCGAATTAAGTGTAGTAGCAAGCGCAAATAAATAAATAAACACTAACGGAGAGTTTGCAAAACCTATGATCGAATATGCATTTTGCCTTGTCCCAGACAAAACGGTATTTTGGAAGCAAATATTTAATCGAAACTGAAAGTAGATTTGTTAAAAACGGAAAAGCAAAGTCCACACACATCCTTAAAATCATCAAATTGAGGCATACTTAATGTTATAAAGAGATATATGAACTAAATAACCTTATACGTTTGATCTTTCGACACAATCTGCATAGCTATTTACAGGTCTTTCAACAGAATGCTTGGAGATTTGCTTTCTTTTCTCGTCAACCTTTCATATGTCAAGGTCGGCGGGCTGAGAGGATGACATTATCGTGAGAAAAACAATTTAGGGACACACACTACTATAAAAGACATTAATTTAATTCACTAACCATCTTTTAGCCGCTTATTCTCGCTAAATTCGCGGCATATTTTGGAAAATTCGACTTGAACCGTAGAATCGTGGGGGCGGCCATGACACTTACGATAGTTTGCGCGGGTATCAAGATGACTCGACCCCTAACCAATTCGACCCCCGAAAATAAACAAAGTCAATTCGACCCCTAACCAATTCGACCCCTACTTTCCGATTTTTCGGCATGTCAATTCGACCCCTCAGATGATATGAAAATATTTTAATTAATGTACGTCAATTATGCCGAATATGACATATGTTGTAATATAAATCGAAATAAAAGTATTAAAACTGTTAGTTTTTGTGATAGTTTGTGTATATTCTTAAGGCATTTTGGTGATTTTAAACGCCGAATATGACATATGTTGTAATATAAAATCGAAATAAAAGTATTAAAACTGTTAGTTTTTGTGTTAGTTTTTGTGTATTCTTAAGGCATTTTGGTGTTTTAAATTAAATAAATTAAGTAATAACTGTACAAATTTAGACTTTTAAATGTACATTGATAAACTAATTGAATCTACCAATTCCGTTGTATTGCAGGTGTTATATACTTTTTATTTCATCTCTATTGTACGGCATGCATAAACATATAAGTAATGAGAATGTTTGCTTCAAACACGTTAATTATCAATTAACTGGCCCACTTAATGAAATCAAGAAATTGATTATTCTGTAAAATATTTGGCAAATTATGACGCGTTAAAACTTTATCCAGCAATCAAAAGACACGGGCTTTTGATGTTAGCGACAGTTTGCCTTAATGATGGCATTTTTATGTAAATTGCCAATTATGATGCTTTAAATTTGTTTCTAGCAATTAAAAGACACGGATGTTAGCGACAGTTTGCTATAATGATGGCATTGTTTGTGATGTTGTTTTTCTTAAACAATTGTAGGAATTTGATCAATATGAATACTTTGCAATTTGTTCACTGGACTTTGGTGTACGTTATGTATATAAAATAAACATCAATTCCAAACGGTCATATATTTTATAGTTTACGTTAATCTAATTAATATCAGAGACCTTATAATTGGATGTGGACGCTGTGCTATATTTAAATCAAATTCATGTTAAAAGTTTAATTGGACTTCAACGGAAGCCACAACTCTTGGCATAACATTTAGCAATAAGACCTCGTCAATGTATGAACTAAATTTATCTAATAGAATATCCGAATGTAAAAATATCCTGACAAACTGGAAACGGTGGAACCTGACTTTAATTGGTAAAATAACAGTTCTTAAAACTTTCATTCTTCCAAAACTAATATATCCTCTAACTGTTCTCGAAACCCCACCTTCAAAGTTCATGAAATCCTTAAATACACTATTTTTTGATTTCATATGGAATTCAAAACCAGATGAAATTCAGCGTAATGTATTAATTCAAGATTACAAAGATGGTGGTTTGAAAATGTTAGACATTTTTAGCTTTATTGATTCAATAAAAATTAGTTGGATACAAAGAATTGTTCAATCAAATGCAAACGTGAGCTTACAATACAAAAACGAATTAGAACATTATGGAGGATTACTGACCTTCAAGTGTAACATAAGTGAAAAAGAATGTAAAACTATTCCAATAAAATCTAAATTCTTAAAAGACATTTTAATTTCTTGGTCCAAAGTAAACTATTTAAATAAGGAGATAAGGTTACAAAAACAAATTATTTGGAATAACTTAAACATAAAAGACCAGAATGATCAGCTTTTTTATTACAAACAGTGGCATGCAAAAGGTATAATATTTATGGAACACATTTATGACTTTAGGAATAAAAAGTTTTATAGTTTTGAGCAGCTGAAATTTTTATATAACATTCAAAATAAGGACTATCTAAGATACCATACTCTAGTCGGTAATATACCAAATTATTGGAAAACACAATTGGGAAATGTTACTATATGCTATGATACTGCAAACTATCTGTTCGATAAAATAAACGATAAAACAAAACTAAGTAAACTTGTTTATACACTACTGATAAAAAATAAACTCCACGATGAACCAAAATATAAAAAGAAATGGAATCGTTTTTTTCCAAACGATAAAATCGAATGGAACAATATCCTAACCACATCATCTCTTATCACAATTGACACAAAATTACGGGCATTCCAGTACAAATATATAATGAACATAATACCTGACAACTCATTCTTACATAAAATAAAGATAGTTCAGTCAAGTCTTTGCGACTTCTGCAATATGTATACAGACTCAATATATCATATGTTTTGGGAATGTCAGATTATTCAGAATTTCTGGACCGGTCTAAGAACATTTTTAGAAGAAAAACTTTCTAAAAAGATCAAACTCACTTTTAAAAACATCTCATTTTGTAATGTTATCGACAATAAAGAGAAAGATGGAATAATTACAAATTTTATAGTCTTATTTTCAAAATACTTTATTTTCAAGAACAAATGTAACAAAAGTACTCCTACAATTGCAGCCTTAAAATTTCAAATCATGGACAGGAAGAAACTTGAAGAAACAATTGCTTATCTTAAAGACAAAACACAGGTCTGTAACAGAAAATGGCAAATGTTTAATTAGTATGCGATAAATCAATCAAAGTATATCCCCACTGCTTCAAAACTTTATTCTCCTTATCTCTCTATTTGAATCTAACATACTATCTTCTTCTCTTCTTCTCTAACCATTTTCCCCTATGATCTATTTCAACCTAACACCTATATATTCTCTCTAAAAATTCATATGAACATGCATATTATCAACTGAATATGATTGTACATCTAACAGGATCGATGTCATTTATGTAGCCGAATGTTGGCAACTATGCATTCCTTATGAAAATAAAGATATATATATAATAAAAAAAAAAAAGTTTAATTACCTATATACAAAAGGATTAATTAATTTCACTTGAATAAAAGTGTTATTTTATCTTAACATGTCGGATTTGTGTATTGATTGTTGTGAGCCCGTGCGTGCCCGGCAGCACGGAATAACGTGTGATGTGTGTGACAAGTGGCAGCACCGAATATGCAACACCGGTGAGTATTGTTTTTTGATCGCGTTATTATACGGATTTCCATAGATAGATATAGATACATTTAATTTAATTTCCAAAAGGCTGATAGCCCATGAGGACAATACAAAGCATACTGACAGAACAGTGGTACAGTACATGTATATAATAACATAATAAAAAGCATATTCATTATTTTGTGGAGAAGAACAATAGTAAAACGTACACAAAAGACAATCAATTCAAATTCAACATTTCATTTCTAAGCTTAAATGCATGGTATGTAAACAGGCTTAATTTTTTCAAAACAGTTTCATTCTCATTTTGCATTAATTGTATAAATTTAAACATATTTGGGTGATTCCGATATTCTGGTGGTATATATGTTTTTCTTAAATCTTACTGACATTCTAGTACAAAATGATATTCATCTTCCAAAATGTTGCATTTTTGACATTTTCGTTCATTTATAGGAATGGCTATTGGTTTTTCCCACCTGCCTGATTCAATACTTAATCTATGAGAAGATGTTCTAAGTCTTGTTAGAGATTGACGATTTTTTTCTGATAAATTTATCTTTAAATATGGTTGAAATTTAAAATGCGAGATGTTTTTATATAATGAGGCTCTCATTATATATTCTAAATGATACCTGCGTAATAACCTATCATGAATTGAAATTTGCTAGTTTGTTCAGGTAACTGCGGTCTTTATGAACTTTTTAATGTACAATTTGAGAGTTAGTTTATAGCCCCCTGTATATTAGACGCTATTATCATTTGAGAGTTAGTTTATAGAAGAAATTAACACCTCGAATGAAGCACAAAGGATAAATCAACCAAACACAAACCCAATCGGGTCAGACAACGGCAATTACATGTGTTACATTTATCCACTAAAACATTGCTACACAAAGTAATAATTATAATTTATTTTGAGTAAATAATATTACTCTACACCCAATAACAATACAGAGGGGTCGAATTGACTTAGCAAAATTAGGGGTCGAATTGACTTAGGGGTCGAATTGACGTGGGTCGAATTGACTTAGGGGTCGATTTGGTAGGGGGTCGAATTGGTTAGGGGTCGAGTTGTCCCGCAGCCGTTTGCGCGTACTAAGAGAGGTTTGACGTTCTCGTAAAGTTACGACAATTTCTACGATAATCTTAGCTAAGATAACGTTCATGAAACGCATTTTCCTCGCTAAGTTAACGTAAGATAGAAGTTAAGATAAGATACGTCTTAAGATCGTCTATGAAACGGGCCAAACATCTCTTGTTAAAATATACTTGTTTGGGAATACACTTGTCTGGCAACATATTTGACTTGTCAGATATAGGAGGCTAATTATCAGAGACAATTTCTTGACAGTTGGAATTTCAAAGCATCAAGTAATGCAGGATTTTCATTTGGTTTTTACAATGTCCAATGTTAATTAGCTTTAACAAGTGTTGGTAGCCCAAATCAGCAATAAGACTTATCTGGGAAGACAGGCTAGTGGATTCCTAGAGCCCTGAAATACCCATGTAGTCATATTTTTAGTTACATCAGCATTTAGTAAAACTATAATCTACATAAAAAGTCCTACCACATAACTTTAGCTATATTGTATAGGCGTTTTATCAAGATGTCGTAGCTACGACATGTCTTATCTTAACTCCAGAACTTACGACAAATAAATAAGACATCGTCAGACCGTTTTATCAACGGTGTCGTAACTCGAGTGTCGTAGCTGCGACAAAATGTTGTCGTAAGACGGTAAAAATCGGGACGCGGTCTAGAATACGGAACTTCCGGTGCGTCATTCTCCCACGCACCTGTCAAATTCGCGTCGTCAATGTAAATAGTTAACATGAAACGGACTTTTTAAACGCTTGTATCTGCGATTATCGGAGAAACTTCGGTAGATATTTATAAAGTTATCAGAATACATACAACATGGAACAAAAATATGTTAATGACGACAGATAGACGAATACAACATGAAAACCACTGCCGATTCACTTTAACCAAAGCACTTCAAAAATGTATAATTTTTGTGTGGATTCGATCTGAATAGCACGGATATGTGAATGTACTTAAGCTGTTCACGATATATATCTCATGAAAATAAAACTGTAATTAACATGACTAAGAATACTGGTGGTTGTAATCATTTATCAATGTAAATAAGAGGAGCATATTGTGTCTAGAATGTGTATATGCATCAAGGTACTTAAGGTACAAGTAGACTAAAGTTATATTCCCGTCACTAGAGTTCATTCTGTGAATATTATACAGATGCACACATGTGTTGTTGACATTAACAATGTATTTCAGCCCTTGTGATTATGTTACTTTATCCTGATGAGCCTCATATGGGTCATATATAGTAATGGTCACAACATAACTCCACCTTAATTAAAATGTATGTGTACAATATTAATTTCCGCAATTAAATATATATATAGGCCTACATCTAAATGATTAAATCTTTGTTTTATGTATATGACTACACCACCCTGTGTATTCAATAGAGTACCCATCTTTCAGCTTGGTAGTATTTACTTGCATTTAGTTCAACCAATTGTATTGCACAGTATCAAAGCCACACATATGGTTATTTAGAATAGCACGGACATATATATATATATATGGTTTATATTTCCGTGAAAATAGAAAGATTTCCAACAAAATAAAGTAGCTTTCATATGTGTAGGAAGTAAATTCAGACCTGATTCTACAGTGTTTACTACATGGTATGGATGTACAGAAGTTCAGCTTGCATGCCTGTGTCTCTGCATTAAGCAAAAACCATTCTTTAATATACATAATAAGCTTCAAATCTCAATTGTTTGGTTGGCAGTTGGAACTTTGTGTACAATACTTTCCATAAAACAGTAATTGGCTTGTGTAATTATGTATTATATGACAATTCCTGAACTCATTTCCTTTTCTACAATATGTGTATGACCATAGCAGTCTGTGTATTCATTTTCATATTCTTCCAACTTATTAAAAAAATCTGAAAATTTATCCAAAAGTTGTCTGCTGTTCTAGAAATAAAATTCAATGTTGATGTGTTCCAAGTAGCTAATTGTCTGTTTTATTTGTTGATAGAGACTTTAATTCTGATCTAAACCCAGTCCATGACAATTAAATGTTACTAGGTGCAAATGTTGAGGACAATATGTAAGATGTTTGGACAATGTTTGAGAATATACATAGAAATGATACAAGAAACACAAATGCTGGTTCATCCTTTTTTTATTAAATATTCACAGGTCTTCATTTCATCACTAAATTATATATCATGTGCACTTTGTTATCAGTTACCTTCAATAAAAAGATAGTGGAGAGAATTTCAATAAGCTTTAGCTTCCAATTCTATCCACTTGTCTATTACATGCATTTTATTATCCTGTATTTATTGCATATTACATGACAATTTAGACAAATAAATATGTTTAAACTAATAAAAAGATAATTGTAGGGGTTGAATGTTTTTTAAAAAAAATGTGATTGTCATTTTACTACATGATTTCATATTTTCTTTTTTATCTAGAACTCACAATAACACAGTCATAGTCCCTGATTTTATCTAAATGATTCCATTTACAAGCACAAAACTAGCATAAACAATCTCTATAATATTTAATGATACTGTTTAAACTTAACATTACCGTAATTGTAATAGAGCGTTAATATGCATATATCCAAGAAATGCAAATCCATTTATTTTCAGTACAATTTCAAAACATTCTAGGCCATATAAGTGTTATCAAATAAGTCGAGATAAAAATTTGTTCAGACCACTGAGTAGATATCGGAAGAATCACAAATAAATCCCTGTGACATGGCTGTAGAAAGTACCACCTTGCTACATGTATATTTGTGTACAAGAGGACACATTTATAACCATTATCTGTACTGAGCAATAAACACTACAATCATTATACAGCTTATCATATGGAATATAAAGACAATAGAAATGCTAAACCATCCAATAATCACTAATCACACAAAATGTAAAGTTTCCATTAAAATGTTAATGTAAGTTGAATCACCTTAAACAGCAATTTAAATTTGAATGTCACAAATTCAATAACTGACACTATAGTCATATTTACTCATGTGTTGGTATGATGACAGATTTGCTGATTATTTCCTATTGATGTGTCTCTATTTTCCTTGTGTGGTATAAGCTCCTTTATTTTATATCATATGTGTTCCTGTGTCCATTGCAATTAACCAACAGGTCATATATGTACATACCTGAAAATAATTAATATACACAAATTTGATATTTATTTTTATTACTTACATTCAATTAATTAAATTCATTAATTCATATCAAGCAGTACATTATTCAATAGAAATATCAACTTTTACCATAATCTGGCTAAATGAATATATTTTAAGTAATTTATCTATGTTTAGTTATAAAGTGAACTGTCATCCAAGAATTTTATTTCATACAATCAATGCTAAATTTTATTTATAAGAACTATTGCATTCAAGCATAATATTTACCATATATCCTGTTTAGACAAACATCTAATTGAGTGTTTGATTCTATTTCATGGTATGACATTGAACCATTATATTATGCATACAAGTATGCTCTGTCTGGATGTAAATCTGCAATGAAGAAGTGTGTTGTAAATTAATTTCATCATTTTAATGACACAATGAACATTGCAATAATGTAATACACATATAAACATCATGTGAGTGCTGGTGCACCTCATTGATGATTGAACTCTAAAACAAAATACAACTTGTTTATATATTGTGCATTAATTCCAGTATATCTGAGTATCATGATAGTAGGACTGGTGTTGTTGTAACATAAAATGAGTAATAGTAGGCATGTCTAAATTAGAGCCTCCAACACAGATCACTTCAGTGCATATAATAGTATAATGGTAAGAGGAGGATCTAAAACACAGTTCTAAACATTAGGGCTGGGACCAAATACCTAAATATAAGTATTTAGGCCTTTGCTGGGACCAATATCCATGTATATATTGGTAACATATTATGTGAATGGGACCGTCAAGGGAATATAGCAATAGAACAAATATGCCATTCAGTGACTGCATACTATTAATAAATAATTGAAAATAAGTCTTCTTTTCAGCAACAGTAACGGATAAGTCAGATACAAGTGGGTGGGGTAATGTTTACTTTTTACTAACTATAAGTAACACGTTACAGATATTCCTCACACAACTCAGAAAATGAAATCAATAGATGCATTTATTTTATGACTGACGTAAGTGCTTTATAAACGAACAAGTTAATGAAATAATACGTAAACTTGGCGCTTTCTCGGCATGTCAATGAAGTCAATGAAGGAGTATTCTCCATTGAAATAATGACAGCTATTGAATGTAAAATGCATCAATTCAATATGTCATGACAAAGTGTGGGACGTGATTTTGATCTATCTATGAAAAGAAGAGAAAACAAAGCGATTACCTGAGTCAAAATGACATGGATCCAGCGAAGGCATTTCAGTTGTTTTTCTTAAATTGTGTTTACATTTAGCACATTTAAGCGATTCCCTCTCGTTAATTATCGTACCCGTCATTAACACTTCGTCCCAAAAGTATTCGAATTATGCTTTATTTGTTGAAAATGCTTAAAATGTCTTTGAAGCGGACTCACATGGCGGCCATTTTTGTTTGAGTTACGACACGCTAAGACAGCCTCGGACCTGTCTTAAAAGTTACGACAAAAATAGGCAAAGTTACGACATCTTACCTACGACAAACGTTGATAAAACGCCCTTGTCGTAGATTCGGCGTCTTACGACAGACTTACGACAAAAAACGTCGTAAGACACGTTGATAAAACGCCCCCCAGACCCACAAGTAACTCTTTCATTGATGTCTATCCAATGATATCATTGGTTGCACTAAGGACTTTATTACCACTGACTTAGATGGGAACTGATGGCTATTGCATATGGCACCTCAATCAAGAGTGAAACAAACAGATTTTTGTCAACATTTTTTCTACTTTATTGATTTTATGCATACTAATTTTCACATTTATAAAAATGAAAAGACATAAATACTATGTTGTTTTATTATAAACAACACCAAGAGACAAATATGTACACTGTTGCATTAGAAACAAAATGGACGGAATTACGACATAATTACAAATGTAGATAAGATTTTCCACAGCAGGGAGGTAATACATGCATTCTTAGGTAATTAATGATATGTGTACGTGAAATATTATTTACAAAGAAGGTCATGATCCATTACTAGAAAATGCAAAACACTACTAAATACATTTGCTGGACAAAATAGCTAACCTGATGATATTGTTTCTGGTCATATCCAAAACCACTTGATACTTCTTTTGATTCTAGTGATCAGTTCTGTATCTGGGTTTAACTTACAAGACTGATATGCTCTACATTTTTATTGGTGTCGCAACGATACTCCAAATACAAACAACAGGTTAGCTCTTTTGAATAAACGATCTAAATGTCTTGTTCAACAAAACAAAGCCCTCAATTATATACATTTCAGGCCTTTTTCTTTCCATTTTGAGGAAAAGGCCCTAGATAAATTTGCATCGTAAAATTTGCCAATTTGGGAAAAATTTAATCACTTCAACTCCAATTTTGAGAATTTTCATAGTTAAAAAAGGGCTTTGTATCTAAATTTTTATATAAACAAGCATTCTAATCTACATTTCTTGTATCAACTGTCAAAAAGACACAGAAAATGTCCACAAACATTTATGACGCAAGGGACAATAATGGCCAGAGTCATTCAAAGATCTTCAAGATATACCAGGTCGCTCCATTAGACGAATTTTTGTAGTTGCTTCTGATTGGGAAAAAAACTAGATTTGGGAATGGGTCAGATAGTCTGACCCATGGGAACTATAAAAAGGCCCACATTTAATTTGTCTTGTTATACCTCTCTTTGTACCTTCAATGACTTCCAACAGCAGGGCTTGTGTTGTCATGAATGATAAAAAGTTGATGTCTGATCACAATTTATCCAACACAAACTTAATGAATCATAAGACTCGCCCACTTTCCACAAGTACCGGTATTCCAATTATTGATAACAGAATTATAATAAAATAAAGCTGTCGGCCATTTAACTAGTATTCTGACCAACTTCTTCAAAATATCTCAGTTTGCTGATTGAGGCATCTTTTCTCTTTGTAAGGCCTTGCGGAATTCGCTATTGGTTAAAATTTTGATCAACCATCATCTATACTGCTATGAAGGTACACATAGCTCAATTTTTAAATCTTAAAAAAAACTATACATGTAATGTTATCTTGTACCCAAAAGAAAAGCAAAAGGCATTTTCTCAAATGGATGATTCAGGACTTTTGTCTCCAGACAAAACTGAGACAACAGAGCCTCCCTGATGACAGTTAAGCCTCGAAAGAGAAAACTAAGCCTCCAAAGAGACAACTAAGCCTCCAAAGAGACAGCTAAGCCTCGAAAGAGACAACTAAGCCTCCAAAGAGACAGCTAAACCTCCAAAGAGACAGCTAAGCCTCCAAAGATACAACTAAGCCTCCAAAAAGACAGCTAAGCCTCCAAAGAGACAACTAAGCCTCCAAAGAGACAACTAAGCCTCCAAAGAGACAGCTAAGCCTCCAAAGAGACAGCTAAGCCTCCAAAGATACAACTAAGCCTCCAAAGAGACAGCTAAGCCTCCAAAGAGACAACTAAGCCTCCAAAGATACAACTAAGCCTCCAAAGAGACAACTAAGCCTCCAAAGAGACAACTAAGCCTCCAAAGAGACAACTAAGCCTCCAAAGAGACAACTAAGCCTCCAAAGATACAACTAAGCCTCCAAAGAGACAACTAAGCCTCCAAAGAGACAACTTAGCCTCCAAAGAGACAACTAAGCCTCCAAAGAGACAACTAAGCTTCCAAAGATACAACTAAGCCTCCAAAGAGACAACTAAGCCTCCAAAGAGACAACTAAGCCTCCAAAGAGACAACTAAGCATCCAAAGAGACAGCTAAGCCTCCTCCAAAGAGACAACTAAACCTCTCCGATGACAACTAAGTCTCTAAAGAGACAACAGAGTTGCCCTGATGACAATTAAACCTCCAAAGAGACAAATAAGCCTCCCTGATGACAACTAAGACTCCCCAGAGACAACAGAGCCTACCTCCGAAAAGACACTTTGCATTGTAATAACTTTGAGGGTTACAGCATAACTCACTCTGTTCTGAAATGCCACTTTAGTGTTTTCATTACATAATCATGTTTGATTATACAGTAAGAACCTCTCTTGAGCAACACACTTATGAATTTTCCTGTAGTGAACATTCACTACTAATTTATCCTTTCTAGAGCAACAATCATTATACAACAGCTGAAATAGACATCATCCAAACAGTGCTGCTCTAGAGAATTGGACTGTACACCCAATATTTGTTAATCCATGTTAAGTTGCATTATAGCTGTCTGAATTTCCTTTCCAGTGAATTTCGCCTCACGTAAACCTGTGGTCCTACTTGATGTCCTGTCTGAAACATTGATATCTGTATCATCATTTTCTTCCAAACTTGAAGGTCTTTTTTCCTCCGTTGTTTGCTTACACAAACCTAATGCCCTGTTACTGAACATTCGCTTAGTCAACTGATTTAAAACATACTGGTCAATGGAAGAATCAACACGATCACCAACAAAGTAATAACAGTTTGATCTCATGCCCAAGTCATGGTCTTGCTGAAACTGCATAGTAACATCACTTGAATTTTCACCAGTACAAAATGACACTAAATGAATAGATGTTTGATTCAAGTTGGGTGCATATTTTTTCACTGTTTTCAGCACACTACAACTGTGAACCCCATACCTCTCTCCTGTTCTCAACACATCAGCTGATTTTCGACAGATTTCATTCCAACCTTCTGACATGATTAATATCACATGATCAGAATAACACAAACATTTGTCATGGTTGGTTTCACCATTTGGTTTAATCCAAACAATGTCCAATTCAAGGCAATGTTTTTGTCGTAAAATACATGTTAACTGTTCCACTTTATCGTTATAATTCGAGTTACTCTCGCACTGAACACACAACACTGGTACACAGTTCACTTTGGAAGTACATACAGATGTCTGTAATTGTGTCTTGAGTGATTGTGGTTGATTGTGATGATAAATGGTTTTGCCCAATAGCTTATCAACTTCAGTGTCATGTATTTCATTTATCAATGCATTATTAGTATCTTCATTGGTATCTTGGTCTTGGTCTTTCTCAGTCGGCGGCTGTTGGTTGTCTAATTTTGTAACTGCATGTTCTGCTGAGTTAAACAGACAGGACTGACAATTACCATTGTATAAATGTACATCAATTCAGCTCAAAGTAACAATCTAATGTCTGATTGTAACAGTACTGGAAAAAATGCTATATATAAGGAAAATCTTAAGATAAGACATTAAGTGAATACCACTTAAGTCTTTTCTAAATATTTATGGAAAAGCTTGTGGAAATTGCGAAAAATGTTACTTTTATGATATGTGAAGTTGACTGGCAGTGCTCTGTAAATGCATTTAATTTTCACAACAAATTTAATAGATACAGTTACTTCTTTTAACATATCAATTTCGCCCAAATTTATCTGCTTAAGCTATGGAATCTCGGCGTGAAATACAAGACTGTACTCTGTTCTTGGTGTCATCCAGAAAGCATACCAATACACATGATTTGGGTACATGTATGTATTTATTGATCACATCTCTCAACAATAGACTTGCATTTGAATGAGATATGAAAAATGATAGGCAAAAACAAAGCTAATGAATGGAAAGAAAATATAATAAGAGTATAAACATATATATATACCCAAATGTGGTTCCCTATGTCTTGGTGTTACAGGTAACAGCTCCAATTCTGGAGGAACTGATGATGATGGGTTACACAACTTTCGACGGCAATAAATGAAAACTACTGAAGTAATTGCTGCAGTTAAAAAAACTGCTGTCAGAATGCCTATAGGTATGTAAAGTGTATTGTTCCCCTTCTTTTTCGAACTTGCAACTTCTGTGAAAAGAACAATGACTGATTCACAAACACATACATTACTGTATTCATTCAAATTCATGCAATGATGTGTTTATTTTCTACATCAAATCAGCGTATGTCAATAATGGGCATCCCACAATACACCAATTTACAGACACAAGAACACTAAAAACTGTGAACCCTTCAAAGCAACACCCTTTGGGAGACGCAACTTTTTTTTTTTTTTGTTGAGTGGTTGTTGCTCTAGTGAAGTAAAATTAATTGTAATTTCTTACTTAAGGAAAAATATGATAATCTTGTTGAAAGGTTTTGCTCAGGAGAGGGTGCACAGTGAAATAATTACATACTTTAACAAACTTTCTAATACTGTATAGATAAATTTAATTTGTTACAATACCAAATTCAAATATGTATGTGAATCATTTGTAATTACCTCCTTTCAATATAAATAAATTGATGCTTGGTAAGGTAATTTTTGTTTGAATATATGCTTTTGAGCAAAGGAGATTGTCAGGGATCAAGGGAAAGAACTCTAGAATGGATAAAGGGAGAGAACTCATGACAATCTACTGTGCTTTTGAGTCTAGTTAAATGCTTACCACATACCATGGCTTAAAAAAGTATTCCTATGCATATTATTAACTCTCTGGACATAGAACTTACTGGACAATGTTTAGTTATTTGGATACATATTAACCATAATTCAAGAATCAAATATTCCTATCATTGTTGGGGAAACCAGGCAGTTATTTTCTATTGCACAACCTATGTTAAATTTCTGAATTATATTTTCCAGCAAGTTTTATGTGGAATGACTCAGCTGACATTGCCTTTCCTTGCCTTTAGTTTAGTGTGTACATAATACATGTTTGAAATAAAACATCATATCTCTTTTTGTTCAGCCCACAGGAGATTGTCATGAGTTACCTCCCCTTCTATATCTCTTTTTGCAATACATTGCAAATATATACTATAGAAGGGATATAGAAGGAGAGATAACTTGTGACAATCTCCTGTGGTTCAGCCCTGCTTACCATCTTCAAATTGTATGTGGTATGCTAAAAACATGCTACTTCCATCTTTGCATTCCATGTTGATTTCACTTTTGTATGCTCTCTCATAAGAACCAGGTTCCTGACACTTTGTGGTTAACTGTAACATAAAATATTTTTTAATTTCATATTCATTTACAGTAAAACCTCGATAATAAGACCACCCTTGGGACCATTGAAAACTTGTCTTCTTATTGAGGTGGTCTTAATATTACGGTTGGATATAAAGAGCAAAACGGTGAAATGAATTTTGTTACGCGACCTGGAATTTTAACAGTGAGTTGGTAGGTAAGGTTTTATTTTAGGTTTTGTACTGTAATGGCTAAAAGAATGAAAAGTTTTCATCGATAAACCTAAAAAAAAAATTGAGTTGCTGCATTTTTTATGAGTCGGTCATGTAATTGCAAACAAACAATTTTGTAAGGATGGCCTTATTCCTATGATATTCTTAAAGGAATTCCTTTTTATATTACATTGAACCAATTTCTACAAATTATGCAGTTACGGTACCTAATGGAAAAATAATCAAGTAAATCTACTCATAAGGTTGTTGGATATACTCTTGTCACCATGGCAATTAGTTATCACATGTACAGTTACCAAGTTGAAGTTAAAAGATTTATTGACGAAAATATATACATTACAGATCGAATAGAATATGGTAGGTCAAATGAAAATACCATGTATGGAGAAAAACCATTCCAATCACCAGGGTTGAAGCTAAAGAAATCATATTTATCAAAATCTTTATATGATTTAGTAAACTTAGTATATTTTAAAAGATCTGAATAGAAAATAGAAATCAAATATTATAAATCGTTATTGTATTAGTAAAGTGACTACATACGGTGGCATTTACACGTACGTATACTTCAAAGTTGTTCCCTTCACTGAGACGAGCAGTGAATTCAAGTGAACCATTTCTGAGTTGGAGCTGAAAAATGGTATTTCATAATTATGCATATATACTTAAATGTGTCAAAGACATTTGAAAGAGAAAAAAATGCAAAATTACATAAATCAACACTGCATTGTTCAACTAATTACAATTTAACATTCGTTGTACTTATACTAAAACAATTTAGTTGAAAGAAATTCAAAATCTAGTTCAAGGTCAAGGTCATTAAAAAGTAGTTTAAAAATAGATGCAGCATACCCATACATGTATACATGTATAAGCATCCTCGGTACCCAGGCTATTCATAACACATAATATACTCAAGGGTGGTATATAAGATTGTCATATTTTATAATTTATTAGAATCATACGAACAAGAATATATATTCACTTTTTGTAAGACACAAGGAGCCCTAAACATAACATGTAATTGATTCATGTACAGTCAGACCTCGTTTATTCGACAACCTTCTATCAGAATACTTGGTATCATCCGAAATAAACATCAGGTCCGATGTATCTTCTTATGCACATTGAATTGAAATAGGCTATTCGAAACCATGTATTATTCGAAATAAAATGTTATATCCAATTAATTCGAATGAACGAGGTCTGACTGTACATGTATAATAAAACAGGAAACATGGATACGGTACAACAATAAAATGCCCCGTCTACTTTACTTTATTCATATCTCCACTTGATTTATCCAAATGTTACCATGATTATCGGATATGGATGGATGCCAACTGCTTTTATTCATGTTTGCAAATTATGTAAATTTATGTAAAATTTTGTAATGCCTTAAATCATGATTTCAATAATAAAGTAGACTATGAATGAACATGTGTGTGATGTAACTTGTATGCAAAGATTGATGTAATACATGCATCTCCTGTATGAAGTAAATAAAACATCAAAGGGATTATATTATTCATTGACCTTCATTTTTGCTTAATTTGACATGAAATATTTTCTTTTTATAGCCAGTCACATCTTGTGTTTTGTACAACCTGATTATATGCTATACTTGCATATGTACATGGACAGTTCATTTTATATTGCTACATTGCATTAGTTTTTAATTAATTGTTAAAATGAAACCAGACAATAAATCAATAGAAATTAATTTGACCATTGATATGTACAGTTTAACCTCACACGAAATAGAAGATTAATTGAAAAAGGTAAATGAAATACATGTAGTTAAAATAAATAGTCAAAAGAGACTCTGTGACAGTTTGGATTCCTGAGAAGAAGTGACCAGTTGCTTACGGAAGTACTGCATGGTTTGTACAGGTTTGTTACCCAGAAAATACAGGTAAGGTCAACTGCCCCAGTACAAAACAGAAATACTGTTCACAAATGGTGTAAAACTTCAATACAGTAAATATTGAATTATTATAATAAAAAATGACAGTTAAAGAAAAACATAAATTCTTACTTGTTCTGTAAACTGATAGAGATCGTTTTTATCTGCACTGAATACTTCAAGTTCTGTAACATGGCGTTCCAGATATGGTGGCAGATTGGTCACTGTGATCCTAAACACTTGTGATTTGATATCACGATGCCAAGTAAGGTTTGGATAGCCAAAGTGTTCCTGATAACAAGCACATTGTCTGTATTTGTGGGCATCTACAAATAGAAAACAATTCTAAATATAAGTATTTGTAAATATATTTCACATTAACAAAGAAGAAAAAGGTATGAATATAAATGCAGAAGGCTAACTGGAAAGTACATTTGTAATACATTCAAATGTTATAAACTTACAATGGAAAAGTTAAAAAACAAACTCCTATTTATTACAGTTTGAAAATTTAATTACATTTTGTAATTATAAACAAGCGATAAGTGATGACTATAACTATGTAATGCATTCAACTTTATCTTTCAAAGGGCTCACTGTATGAAATGTGGGCACTATCGGACAATTTTTCGTGTTAAGATATTTATCTTGTATGAAAATTTATCATGATACTTATCTTGTTCATCACATAATTATCTAGTTAATCAAGCAGTTATCTAGTTTCTTTAACTTGATAACCACATAATTTTCTAGTTAATTGTGTAATTAACATTTATTATCATCACCTAGGAATAAATATACTTTCCCGCGGTTCGTAGTATAGCGGGAAAGTATTGTCTTCTAGTCACGGTACATTTGACCAGTGGTCAGGCGGTAGTCATGTGATGACAGTATGCAATTGAAAGATGTTATGTTCTATTTAGCCAATCGAAATATAATGTAGATATGTTTAGGGGTATGAAACGGTTCTGAAATCAGTTCTAGTGAGCACGCCGTTTGATTATACAGTGTATACAAGTTTCTTTTGAAAATTTAGTTGGCTAAATTTCAGGTCGTATTATTGATAAATGTTTAGTTAGATTGATCGTTAACTAAGCGCAATTCTTGCAAATGAACATATATTATGCAGTTGATTTGTAGGTTGATAATATATCAACCGCAAATGTAATTGAGCTACATAGTTTTATAAGATATTAATCTTAGGCAGGTACAGTTTCCCAGAGCATTTTACATGTTAAAGAATGAAGTTTATCTCTGGGTTTTACTCTGGCCTGATAATACTTGATGGGAATTTGTATGTACGGATCAATTTATATATATTGTATACTGATATAAATAAGCATATGTACAATTGAAATATACTGTTTCGAACCAAATAGGTTCTCCATCATGTCACAATAAACGGCTACAGCATGCGTGCACGCTAAAGGCAGCATGTGTGCATGCTAAAGGCCAAACATAACTATTTGTTGTTTGTTGTTAAGGTATGAATCAACACTTAGTGGAAATAAGACCATGAACTACATGTCTCTGTCATGATTATATCACATTAGAATACACCTCTATGATTTTTTACAGTGCCGCTCAGGGCTCTGCCATATGTATGCATATTAATCTTCCTAACTACAAATTACAGCTATTTAGCTTTCATTATAGAAGGTAATTTGGGTCACTTGATAGTGAAAAATCAACATTGAAGCTTTCCTCACAATCCAGTATAAATTGTCATTAAAGGCCTAGATTCAATTCTATGTAGCGGTATGTGTCCCCAATGGAATTAACAGATTTTATCACCAATAGTGTCAAACTCAATATTAAGACCACCTCAATAAGAAGACCAGTTTTCAAGGGTCCCAATGTTGGTCTTATTATTGAGGTTTTACTGCATTTGTTTCTCCTTACCACGTGTAACAGCGAAATTATACGGTGGTGAACAGTGTATGCCGGGAGTTCCACATCTCGGTGAACCATCAGGCAACGATCGAACAGATCTACATCTACGAGATTTTTTCTTAGAGAGAATCCCGACTTCAGCTCGAAGCCCAGTAAGCTCTGTGTTTTGCAAAGGTAAGCAATCAAAGTAGAACTCAACCTGAAAAAAATGCTACATTTCAGAAGTGTCCAATATATCAACTTATGCCTCGGTCACATGACGCTCCCGGCGTACAGACTAACCACTTACTATAGGCCTGTAAGGGCCCAGGAGCACAGTAGGTCTCATTTTTCCATGGCATGAAAGCTGTACATGTTCAACTATCAGCTATGGGCTATATGGCACCTCTACTGGTCCAAACATTTGTACAGGCCCGCATGGCTTGTCATGTGATTACTCACAGGCTCAGGATTTTGTCCCGGAGCTTCATGTGACTCAGACAATAAAACAGTTCAATCTTTTCTATGTGTGTTTATCATGTACATGTATATTTGACTATTTAAATACATATCACTTGATATAAAATTGTGAATCAATATACATATTGACTATTAAATACATATAATGTGATTAGAAATTGTGCATAATATACATATTGACTATTAAATACATACATGTATCACATGATACAGAATTGTGCATAAATATATTGACTATTAAATACATACACATATCACTTGATATAGAAATTGTGCATAAATTTACATATTGACTATTAAATACATACGTGTATCACTTGATATAGAAATAGTGCATAAATTTACATATTGACCATTAAATACATATGTGTATCACTTGATATAGAAATTGTGCATAAATTTACATATAGACTATTAAATACACATGTGTATCACTTGATATACAAATTGTGCATAAATTTACATATTGACTATTAAATACATACTTGTGTGACTAGATATAGAAATTGTGCATAAATTTACATATAGACTATTAAATACACATGTGTATCACTTGATATACAAATTGTGCATAAATTTACATATTGACTATTAAATACATACTTGTGTGACTAGATATAGAAATTGTGCATAAATTTACATATTGACTATTAAATACATACGTGTATCACTTGATATAGAAATTGTGCATAAATTTACATATTGACTTAACTAAATACATACTTGTGTCACTAGATATAGAAATTGTGCATAAATTTACATACATGTACAACATGTATTGACTATTAAATACATACGTGTATCACTTGATATAGAAATTGTGCATACATTTACATATTGACTATTAAATACATTATTTGTGTCACTAGATATAGAAATTGTGCATAAATTTACATATTGACTTAATTAATTACATTAATACTTGTGTCACTAGATATAGAAATTGTGCATAAATTTACATACATGTATTGACTATTAAATGCATACGTGTATCACTTGATATAGAAATTGTGCATACATTTACATATTGACTATTAAATACATTACTTGTGTCACTAGATATAGAAATTGTGCATAAATTTACATATTGACTATTAAATACATACACGTATCACTTTGGTTGATTTTCTGCCCTTCTTCTTCACTGCCAGACTGACACATGTATGATTAGAATACCTGTATTGTTCTCCATCATACTTTTCATAGAAGGTCATGTTTAGTAGAAATTGTTCTGGAAGTTTTTTGGCTGTTGATAAAATTTGAAGGCAAATGTTCAGCAAGAATATTAAATAAATGCATATAGAGAAATAGCTATCAACAAAAGTACATATGATGCAACTTAGGTCACGTGACGTGCCTTACATAATAACATAATACATTAAAACACCTATTATACCTTAGACATATAGTTTATATATGTCCGTGATTTTACCTGTAAGTTGTTCTTAATTGATAACGTTCACAATTGTTATGGAATCTATATATGAGCCATTCCATGAGAAAACCCGTCTTATTGACATCGATGATGACCTGTTATCATATTGAACCAAAATGGACAGATGATTGGATTAAGTAAGTTCTTTATTCTTAGTTTCTACTAGATTATGGCCTTAATCGCAAACTAAGTCTTACATTTTAATTATAATTATTATGTATTGATAGGTAATTAAAAACTAATCATTTGTTTCAAATCGAAGGAGAAAAAAAACTGTACACTGTTAATTCTTGAATGTTTCAGCAATTTACCTTTGCCTGTGTATAGCCAGGTAATGTTAGCAACATATTGTCCATTCTTGAAAACTGCTTGAATTGTAGGCGTCAGATCAGATAATTCTTTACGATTTCTGCTGTTTCCGTCGAGGTTTTTACATTCTAAAGTTGTACAATATACATCAAAATTACATCAATGTTTGAATCATAAATCGGACATTTTGTGTACAATATTTTGAGAAATAAGTAAACCTTGTATGCAGAGCAATTATATATGAGTATAAATGCACACATATTTAATCAGATGTTAATTAAGTACCAAACTGCTATGTTTATTTTACTATAAATATCAACGTAATTGTAATGCCAATTGTGTGGTCCATGACTAATGTTATTTGCGTTATGAAAAGCGTTATGAAAAAAACAGTAATTTCTGTTGTTTAGTTTTGGAATTTGTGCAGACTCTTTTAAATGGAATGTCCATACAACTTTGTCATATACTGACGCGCCGTATATCTGCCATGGGCTGCGTTCAGTAAAGGTGTTTGCGGCTAACGTTTCGTAACGTTTTGCAATTTGGCTCCCCATGTGCACTGAATGTGATATCGTGGGCCAGGGATACAAAAAACGTTCGCAACTGTTAGCCGTGAAGTTCTGAATGCAGGACTGTGCTTAAAATAAAGAATCCTTCGCCGTGCATAACTTTCTGTATGATTTACTGACACTGACCTTGCCGTTGTATTGGCAAGTTACTAGATATTTTTATCTTGTTCTGTTTATATACTGATATCTTAATTCAACTGCTAGATTTTGTTGAATGTTTTTTCTGTACAAAACCTAACTATAAATATATGAAAGCATGCACAGATAGCTACTAACTTCAATAACAGAAAAACTCAGATGAATACCGCAGAGACCATGCCAAACATTTGGTGACATCCTTGATTTGAACATACATCAATGTATGACTAAGTAATGTCTCTACTCAGGCTACTGGTGCTTTAACTACATTGTATACAGTAAGAGCTCAATAATAAGACCACCATTGGGACCCTTGAAAACTGGTCTTATTACTGAGGTTGAATTAAGAGCACAACAGTGAAAATGGACTTAAAAAAAATTGTGTTCTTAATTTTGAGGTGGTCTTTAAGTGAGGTTTTATTGTATTGTCGGAATCTTCTATCGACTATTTCTACACTATTTGGCTTCTAAGCAAAATACATAACACTTCTTAGTGTGACCGTTAAACAATGAACCAGTATGGATGAAATTGAAAATATTGTACTGTACCTGAATTTGAAGTATTTCCGATTTCTATACCAATACGCTTGCCTTCCGAAGTCTACATTAGAAAGCAACAATCGAATTAGGACTGGATAATTTTCTTTTATAACATACATGTATTCAATCATATTATAGGGCTGTTATTCTACAAGGTTTTACTGCTGTACATCTACAATTATTGTCGCATCTTTCCAGCAAAAATAAAATATTTTCTTTTAACCACAACCAAAAATGGTGACTGTTTGTTTAACAGGTCTGATACCATATCTGATAGTCAAACATAACACGGAATGATGTGTTTAACGGTACTTAAGTTTATGATACACGCATTGCACCAATTTACAGTAAAACCTCCACAATAAGGCCACCCTAGAAACCCTTGAAAACTGGGCTTAATATTGATGTGGAATAAAGAGTAAAACAACGAAAATGGACTTGAAAATTAATTGCGTCCTTTATTTTGAGGTGGTCTTATTATTAAGGTGGTCTTTAAGTGAGGTTTTACTGTACATGTAATATATTGATTATTCTTACATATACACTGTAACTGGACGGACAGTTTCTCTCGTTCCATACGCTGATTTCATGTCCAGTGGTTGACAGAATAATTAATGTTATCAAGAATGCTATACATCGGCATTGCATTGTGTACATACGGCAATCTGAAATAAATACGTATGCATATTTTATTCATATTCAATATTTATCAAATACAACATAAATCTCAACCCACACCCTAGATCCCATACGTTGCACAATATACAAAGTACTTTGTCTGATTATGCATGTAAGTAGAGTAGTTTCATTCAATTTGCCATCACATTGTATCGTGGTATTTAATACTAGTGTATATCCCATTAAAATAATTTATCCACCTAATATTTTGAAATTAGATAAATTACAAAGAATTAAAAAAGCAGACCATAATTTCATTTCACAAGTGGTGTGTTTTTTTATCAATAAAAACTGAGGCGAAATAATTGCAGTCGAAAACTACGCGTGGTTTAAACCAATGCCCATTCAAATTGCCTTATAAATTTGACAAAACATACATATTACAATAAAACCGTCTCTGTATGATAATTAAAAAAGAGTAGAAATTGTGTTTACTTTCAACCCACACAGAAATCCATGGATTTGAATGCCAGTTAGACCATAACATTTACATTTTATGTAAATTTAATGGCATGCCCAAGGTTTATGAAATTAATCCTTACAAAAACTATAAGCATTCGGACAAATTTCTGATTTTTCCTTTTGATAGAGTTGGCATAATATCACATTAGAACCACAGAAAACACCGATAATTGGTTACAACAAAATGTAATCTATTGCTGATCTGTTATCAATCATATAGCAAGCAAATAACAAAGTTGCAGGCCTGTAAACGAGCATTTATCAATTTCACGGTATATTTACGATAAGCATGTTCATATCAAACGATTTTTCATTGAAGAAAATTAAAACAAAAAATGCATTTAATTCACTGTCGAACGTCGAACGTGCCATTGTCTGTTCGTTCAGCTTTCTGCACATTTGCTTAGTAACAGTTATGATCCACTTTATAAAGAAACCTGATATGTTTATTTTGTATAACTATATTTTTGAACAAATTATGTTGAACACAAAACTCTAAGAAAGATGCAAGTCACGGTAATTCTGACCGGGTAACTTGGTGTAAAATTGAAATATTTCGTCAACAATCAGGCATGAGACAAGTTTATTACAAATGAACGGCCCATTTTTAAAGCACGTTGATTTCAATCCCTTATCCATAACAATCCTTTTTACAAACGGAAAACACAAATACCTAACATAGCCCAGTTTGTGCACGTCCTAATATCCGATCATTGTGAATGGTTGATCTATAGATTCCCTAGTTAATGTGCGGTATGATTGTGCATTTATTGGGGGGAAAACAAGAAGCGACAGAACATTATAAAAATAGATGTAAATATGTTGATTCATACTACGTTTGTACTCAAACAGACGTTCGAAAGCGATAAGTACTGAAAATTGATCGACATATATGTGACCTTAGTATAGACAATAAGGGGACAATAGGGGTCATCAACTGTTAGTTTGTTTGTTTTCATCGGATTTTACGCTGTTTTGTGAAGAAATTTGGTCATATACGGCGGCTAGTTGACATAACCAGTATTCCTGGAATTAACAACTTGCTCTTCTCCACATGTAGATGATATGACCGTAGCCAATGTCACGGAAGAACATAACAGTGCCCAACCATAGAATCGAACACGGATCTGCCGGGTGACGGTCTGGCGATTTACAAACTGAGCTAGCCGGACTGACTGATCTTCAGCTGACCCCCGCCAACTGCTCCATGAAGTTTGACAGATGTAGACACAGATGTTCTCCATTCATTGACCGGAAAACTTTTCATTCTAAAAGTCACGTAAATCTTTAACATACTGACCTACTACACTATGGGGCTATTTGCTGACCACAATCATCCTATAAAGTTTGACTGCGGTAGACTCAAGCCTCCAGTTACTTATAGGAAAACAAAGGTTCAACCGACGGATGGACAATCCGACTGACAGAAATGAGCAAAACAACATACACACTCTTCATAGAAAATGCGCATGTATAAAATGGCTGACCTGGTTAAAATTACCAAATACATTAATTATATTTTTCAGCAATTTGTAAGGTGAAGCACATTA
The DNA here is from genome assembly GCA_032209605.1 of Mactromeris polynyma. Classification (NCBI taxonomy): domain Eukaryota; kingdom Metazoa; phylum Mollusca; class Bivalvia; order Venerida; family Mactridae; genus Mactromeris; species Mactromeris polynyma. Next base: position 10,377,292 of record JASFXZ010000008.1, read on the forward strand.
ATACTTGGAGGTTTATTTGTTCCGTGTTTAACAATGAGAGATACCTTTCACATTCCTATTCCCACGGATCTAACAATAGATCCGTGATATTCAATAAACAGACACGGTCTAAAAATATATTCACCATTGTACATTCAACCAAACCTGTCACGTACAATGCATATAAAGGCAACGTTTTCATTGCGAAATTACCTCTAGTTACAATTAAAATGTTCAAATAAAAGTTCAGATTGTAGTGTACTTACTTTATTTAATTATTATATACTATAACTCCACATGATACTGTCGTCCGTTCCACGAATACCCGAGTCACTAACTCCTACACAATTCATTAGCAAGTTACCAATATATGTTATCTAAATCTATATCATGTACAAGATGTTTATCATGTTTGCTCGAGATTACGATACATGCCTCTCCAGGTACATACGCCTTATCAAATGGTTAATGGACGACAGAAAGTTATAATCAATACTTTAAGTTCATATATGTATTAACTTGAAAATACAACCTCAATAAATCGGCTTCAGATCGATACATTATGTTTTAATAATATTCTCTGCTAATCCGCACGCCCATCGCTACAGCATTAAGGGGAATCCCAGCAAATAAGAAAACAAAGTGCCTAGCTATTAGTATGTGGATGTACACATAAACACATAATAGACTGCGAAACCATTATTTAAACAATAATGTAGATCTAGAACAATTAAGAGTGTTAGCTCTCAGCTCTGACTTACTATTGCTTAATACATTGACAAACATAAAACATGCTCATAAAGTATATATGATTAAACGATAGACACTCCACCATTTTCCCGTTTTTTTCACAATATTAAATATGCTGAGCTGATAAAGAGAACAACGCCTGATACAAAACGTTTTTGATTGGCTATTTCAGAATTTCTATATAGAAAAAGCTTATTCACCCCAATGTGTTTTTCAGAGAAAAGGTATTGACCGGATTGCAAAACATTGTACTTACCACAATGTCATTTATCATTTTCGTGAAGATAAAACGTACAGTTACTTAACAACGCGAACTTTATTGAAACCTTTTATCTTAAACACCTAGGCGAGTAAATCTTATGAACAAGACTAATTCAATTTTTATATAGAACGTTGAAGATGATTCGAAAAGTTATGTAGATAATATTATCTTTCAACGAGAGACACCCATGTCGAGAGTTGCTTGTTAGATTTAATTACAGGACATTGAATAAAAATAAACTGTATAAAAGTAAACATTTTAGTCAGAAAGTGTCGGTTATTTTTAACACAAACATGTCAACAAACATACACATACATTTATATGCAAAACTAATCTTTAACGGCGACTTTAAACACTTTAAATGCATGATTCTAGAAGAGTCTAGTGTGCTTAATAATGCCCCCTTTACACACACGGAGATCATTGGGCGACCATTGGGCGATCCAAAATTCGCCGGATCTCTCGACAATCTCTCAAAGCCCCGAAAAATTCGTTTCTGTGTAAATACTTGGGAGATCCTTGTGCGCTCGTTGTGCGATCAAAATGCGATTTTTGGCCAACTTTTATGGCGATCGATAGAGATCTTGGAGCGATATTGGAGCGCTGGGAGTGTGCTGAGTGCTTGTTTTGCGACAAAGAGAGATCATGGGGAGATCTATGGAGAGATCAGGCGCGACCAAGAGAGATCAATGAGAGACCGGAAGAGATCACTAAGGGATCATCGAGAGTTCCGTGTGCGACCAAGGAGAATGTGTCCATTGAAAGATCTCTGAGAGATCATTGGGAGATCGATGAGACCGTTGAGCGCTCCTTGACAGACCGTTGAGAGATTGCTTCCCTCGGCGACCGTTGAGAGATTGCTTCCCTCGGCGACCGTTGAGAGATTGCTTCCCTCGGCGACCGTTGAGAGATTGCTTCCCTCGGCGACCGTTGAGAGATTGCTTCCCTCGGCGACCGTTGAGAGATTGCTTCCCTCGGCGACCGTTGAGAGATTGCTTCCCTCGGAGAGATTGTTTTGGACCGAGTCAAAACTTTTAGGAGACTGGCGACCGTGGAGATCACGGAAGATCACTGAGAGACCATGGCGATTGCTGGGCGTTCATTGCAATATCGTGAGAGATCTGGCCATTTTTTCATCGCTCAACGATCTCTCAACCGTCACATCTGCGTAATGCCCCCTTAACGGTTGAACTGTAGTCGCTGCAAGAACCTGTTGAACAGTTTTTTGTGTAGGGTATAATATCTTATCCCTTAAAGTTTTCAATCAGAATCTGGTAGGCTAATGCCCACACATAATTCGGGAGGAAACGATTCTTCTGTATTTTCGTGAATGCTCGCAGAGAATGTAACCTTCTGTGTGAATCAAACTCGCGGTCTCACTCAAAACGAACAGTTTACAGTCGGACCTCGTTAATTCGTTTCGGCAATTTTATTTCGAATAACATATGGTTTCGAATTGTCCATTTCAATTAGACCTGCATAATAAGATACGTCGGGATCTGATATTTATTTCGGATGATACCAAGTATTCGGATAGAAGGTTGTCGAATAAACGAGGTCCGACTGTATTAAAATTTAAAATGTATTTTATTATCAACGGTCTTCAGCAAAATTATCTACTGTCTATTGCGTATCTAGATATACCAGGGCCTTTATTTCAAAAAAAAGAAACTCTAGACGTTCACATATCACAGACGCCGAGTTCTGTTCTTGGGTTATCAATTTAAAAAACATGAAAGTCGGTTAAATCGTATCACTTGTCTAGATAATAGAACCGATGTAAACAAATGATTGTTCAATGTAACACAGTGTTAAATGATTTCTTGATTGAGTTTGAGTTACATTTATATTGCACAATAGCCTTTATTTTCGGTGACATTTCCCGCGCATACATAATGTAGATAGAAATTTAGAAGAAAAACGTGACTGCAGTTTTTTCTGTTGACTTTGGAAAGCACTCATTGGACAAATACTGAAGACTTAAAAACAAATATTACGACACCAAAACCATATGCTTATATGAAAACCCTTAGTTCAAATGTAACAAAAAATACATTTGATGTTCGAAATTTTTAAACGAATCGTGTTTCATTCAAAATGGGCATACAATTAAATCGTTATATATATTAAACAAAATGCAGACAAAACACGAGTAAAGCATGGAATTAGTTCACAAACACTATAGAAAGTGTAAAATTATAAAACGGGTACAGAAACAGAGCGTACGGATAGCTATATAACTTACTCATACATAAAGGTTAATAGTGATGTAAAATTCTATTTCATTAAAAATAATAAAAAATATATCATGACAAGTTTTCGAATCTATAGTAAGTGTAAGTGTGCGGCATAATATGACATAAAATTCATAGTATATTATATACTAGTGGAAAGCGCTATTTAAATCGCCGTTTTGGATTTTGATAATTTTCACTACGATATGACTGTGATCTGACACGATGGACCGTCCGTGACGATTGTTTTGACAGGTTTCCACCGGCTCTTTACGACAGTTCTGTTCATTTGAACCATATACATTGTAACTTACTGCAATGAAAGCAACACCGCGTGTGTCCAGAAGCTTTTTAGAAACTATGTGGAATGGTACAGGCGGGTTAGCACTCTCGACCAGTACAAGTATAACTCTCGACCAGTACAAGTATAACTCTCGACCAGTACAAGTATAACTCTCGACCAGTACAAGTATAACTCTCGACCAGTACAAGTATAACTCTCGACCAGTACAAGTATAACTCTCGACCAGTACAAGTATAACTCTCGACCAGTACAAGTATAACTCTCGACCAGTACAAGTATAACTCTCGACCAGTACAAGTATAACTCTCGACCAGTACAAGTATAACTCTCGACCAGTACAAGTATAACTCTCGACCAGTACAAGTATAACTCTCGACCAGTACAAGTATAACTCTCGACCAGTACAAGTATAACTCTCGACCAGTACAAGTATAACTCTCGACCAGTACAAGTATAACTCTCGACCAGTACAAGTATAACTTCGAACAGAGACAATGCGTCATTCGTATTATAACATCTTCACTAATTCATTTAAAGTAATAATATGCTTACTCTTTGTTCATGTGTTTACCTAAACAAACATGAACAATATATTTCCTATAGAAAAAACATCAATTAACATGCATTAACAAAGAATGAACTCATAATTTATTGATCCGTATTTGTTGAAGAAAGATGTTTGTACATCATAAACAAAATTAAAATCCATTTTTTTAACAAACAGGCCATTTTATAAGTTTTGTCTGTTAGTAATATGGTAAATAAAGTATATTTTAAATTGGTTATACATTACAATGGTTCTTATTAGAGATGTTTTAGCCAATGTAACAACACATCTGGATGAAGTCAATTCAAACATTTTATGTTCAGATGAGCCAGATACATCTTTAATGTTCGTACACGTTGACAGCCTTGCATTTACTTGCATTGCTTTTCACTTCAATCTTATCACAACTGCTGTTGCTCACGACAGTTGGTAACTACTTCAGTCTCAGAAGGTGCGTATATAGAAGCTGCGTCAGAATAACAGTGGGTTAACTATGAGACCATTGTCACCAATCGTAACGATATATATATATGATAGAACGGGCAGGACTTTCAAGTGAACGATATCAAACTAGTCTTTCTTTAAACATCTGCATCAGACTTTATATTGGCATATTACGTATAGTTATTTCATACATACTGAACTTGTTGTTTCGAATTGATTGTACTGCGAATCAGTTTTATATAAATTTATTTCTCAAAACGAATCATTCGCGGCAGTGATTTATAGACTGTATATTACGCCATTTACGACGTTCACCAAACTAACGTTTCTATGTTTGCTATCTGGTTATTCAGTTCTCGTTACATTAATCAAAGTTAGGACGACGTGATTCGAAGCATATATAACTTGATTGTCTGCGTAGCAGTTATTTGTTCACTCATTCTAACTTGATGACAAGATTTAAAGATTGTTCAGCCTTGGTTACCTAACACATTGTTATCGGCTAATTAACATAAACATAACATAACATATAGTTTATTGGCATAAAATATTACATAAATATAGCCAAACAAACAAATAAACAAATGTACATGTATAAGTGGTGAAAAAGTTTTTGTTCAAGAACAAGATTTCATATTTGGAAGTAAGTATTAACAGTATTTTCAACGTATTTATAGTTCTAATTTCTTTCTTTAAAAGCGAAAAATAAAAATTTTGCTAAGTTACCTATTAATTTGATTGATTTTGTGGACATAAGAATTTCAAATTTTTTGATAGTTGGCCAATTACGAAAATATGGTTGGAAGAATTTTAGTCTTAATTGTCTATATTTAGGACATACTAACAAAAAATGGTACTGATTTTCTATAACTTGCATATTACATTGTGGGCATATACGATGTTGTCTTTCTAAATTATTATATCTGCCAGTCTCTATTGTTAGGTTATTTGAGTATAGTTGAAATTTTGAAAGGACAATTAGATATTTCTGATCAATATTAATATTAAGATATTTTTCCATAACAAAATCATGTTTAAATAAACAATATTCAGATAGTCTGCTCGAGTTATTTATATTAGTATACCAAGTTTGTTTAAAGACATCCAATATTCTTTGTTTAATAGCCTTATAGTTAATAATATTTGGATTTTGTGATAACCAGACATTTCCTAGACCGTTTACATCTAATAATAATTTTATATGATAAGCCCAATTTAACCCACTGTATGACAGTCCATTATTTGCATCTTATGACAGCATTTTATAAATGTTAATGATCAAAGGATTTTTTGATTTCAGTACATTAAGCCAATATTTAATCATTATGATTTGTCTCGCAGTTTTCATAGGATAACGCCCTAGTTCTCCGTAAAGCCCGTCTAAGTTTGTTGATTTTTTAACATTTAAAACTTTTCTTAAAAATTTACAATGAATTTGTTCTACGAGTTTAGCGTCATGATAACCCCAGATGGATGCATTGTAGTTTAATATAGATCCGACTAGACTATCAAATAATCGACATTTTTCAACAGAAGTTAATATAATTTGGTTATATACTATAAATAGATTATGCAACGCATGCGCTGATTGTTGGGCAATTCGTAATTGTGTTCTATACCAAGAACCATTTTTAAATAGATGGGTACCGAGATATTTAAAGGAAGTGACAACTTCTAAGCGTATATTGTTTAATTCTATATTACACTGCGTACCTCGCCCGCGTTCAAATACCATCGCTTTGGTTTTATTTACATTAATTGTAAGCCCCCATGTACGACAATATTGTTCTAGATCATTGAGCATTAGTTGTAAGGTTTCGGGTGAATGCGCAAATAATACCGCGTCATCAGCAAAAAGAAGTAAAAATATCTTAAGTTCGTTCACAGAAAATATTCCCTCTAAATTTGTATTAATATTGTGTAAGATATCATTTATAAATAAAATGAACATTAAACTTGACAGTGGATCACCTTGTTTTAATCCAATATGTGAAGGAAAAAAATCGGACGTTTTACCTTTGTATCGTACGCACTGTTTAATTGTATTATACATAGCCTTTAAAGCCGATACAAATTGTGTACTGACTTGAATGTTTAATAATTTTTCCCATAAGAACGATCTGTTGATACGGTCAAAGCATTTTTCAAAGTCTATAAAGACACAATATAGTTTTTGCTTCGAATCTAGTGTTTTCGCAATTGGACCAGTGTCCTAATGTTTTAACATCATTACTGTGGATCTTTTACATTTTAGATTGTTTCGGTCATATGCTGCCGTAAACCTAACTGACAGAGGACGATTAACAAAGATCCATATTGGAATGGTCTTATAGTAACTTAAGTCTTATTGTTAAATTGTCTTCATAAAAGATTCATGCGGTGAAGTGAAAAGCGACATTCTTTATAACTTACAAACAAGTATATGATACATGTATATGTATGTCCCATTGGTGAAGGTATTTTGGAGATCACTTAGATAACTTTACATATAATTGAAATGCTCATTTTTGTCTGTCGGTTTCCTTTTGTTTTATGTGCGTTGATGTAGTTCTATTCCTTAATATGTTTATATTGCACATTTCTGTTTTTCTGATATAGCTTTTTTCTTAATCACATGATGTGCAATTATAGCAGTTTTTTTAAATACTCTGAACCAAAATATAAAATTAATACAAGTATATAGAAACACAACAAATAACGAGATGTAACGATAGAAATCCCACTTCCTTGTTCATAATGACACATTTAAATTGTATAAAGAAAATATTTATCTCCTGTTAATCTTTGCCCACACAAGAATGTAAGGTAATGAACTTTAGAAGAAAACTCCCCACGTGTTTACGATACCATATCATCGGTATCTGGTCAGATCTTTTTTTTTTCTTCATTTTGCCGCCAGTTGAAATAGTGTCAATGTTTGTCGGTGGCGTTTATGACAGTGTGTGTTACATTCTGATGATGGCATGCTGCAATTAAGTTTACATGTCTAACTGCATGTAAGAAAGCCATGTACATACAAGTGTATATTAACTTAACAAACAAGAGTATAAGAATGACATTAAAACGCAAAAAGCAACACTTCTTAATGAAACCGACTTAACGTAATGTATACATTGATAGAGCCTCATTTCATTCCACAATAGTTACTGCTTATTTTATGTAAATCGATTGATAAAAAGTTCCTACAACTAAAGTATACATATATACATTAACCCTCATTAATAAGACCACCATTGGGATCCTCGAAAACTGGTCATATTATTGAGGTGGTCTGAATATTGAGGTTGAATAAAGAGCAAAACAGTGAAAAAGGGCTTGAAAATTGTGTTCTTAATTTTGAGGTGGTCTTAAAGTGAGGATTTACTGTACCGGGATTGTAAAGTTTTTGACATCCGGCTCGAGGCAGGACTCGATCTCACGACCCTCGGATCAGGAGTCATGTGCCCTCTCTCTCTCACCACTACACCTCCCTATGAGCTCCACTATAGTAACGTAAATACCACTTTACAACACAATCATCCGCATAAATACAAAATATCGATTCAAAAGATTAAATAATTGTAATTGGTCAAAGATCCACCAGTACGGACTCTCATTGCACAAATATAGCGACAAAATATGAAGCAAAATGTCACTCTAACCTGTTCCAATCATTTTCCCAATTTAAGAACGAAATACTTCCAATAACATCAATATATCCGAATCACATGTTCACGTTTGTATCGATAAGTAAAGTAAACATATAGTTCGATTTATTGCCCTATTTGCTTCGACAGAAATCATTTTATAGGAAAAGTTTACATAAAACAGTATTACACACTGCACACTGTTGTAGTATTTTGTTAAGAAAACACCATGCAGTACCTAATCCGTAAATACACTTATAATCTGAATTCCCGAGGGTCAGTATTGAACTTTATGTATCCTCACATTATTGTCACAGACACGGTCGAATAATTCTAATACACATAGGTTCAATAAGATATCTATAAATAGATCATACATGCACAAGTCTCACTTGTTATTCATGTATAGAGTGTTGTATATTCAAGATATGTCCAATCATGCATTCTTTAGTCCTATTTCACGTTCACTCGATGTTAACCAGACGCTTATCACCAGTCAAATGTATTATATTTTACTTGAGTCTAGGGTATTTACTGAATGATAAACATAAACTGTTTAAAACGCAAACCTTCATTTCACGTCAAGATAAAATCGGTTCAAGTTTTTGTCGATAAAGAAATTGTCAAGCACCGCAGATTGAGTTTAAGTTTATACTTATTAAGTATTCAAAACAACGTTTTAATTTTCTTTGTGTGGACCGGTCATGGTTAAACTATCTAATTGGTTGGTTTTATATTTGTTAAACATAATTGGTTTCCCATATTTACTGTCATTATTACTTTGATATTTCGAATTGATTGCAGATATATATTTATAACATATCACAAACATCATTATAAATCGTGTATGTTAAACTACGGTGAAAAATATTCAAAAAGGGCAACACCCTTTCAGAGACGAAATATCGCGGGCTGTTGCTGAGCGGTTGTTACCCTATAGAGGTAGACTAAGTGGTATCTTACGTCGGGAACATTGATAATGTTATTGAAGATTGTTGCTGAAGAGAGGGGCCACTCAGATTTTCCACTGAATACGTTTATAGTTACCTTAAATCAGAATGAGATGCCTTTTACCATTTACAATAAACACAATAAACATGATATCTACTAGACGGTTGAGATACACAATTTTGTACAAATACACCATTTAATTAAAAAATATGATCACAAGCAAGCACAGCAGAAAAAAAGACCGATCGTGCATAAAGTATTATACAAAGCAGAAATGGATTGTACCTTCGTATATAATTATGCTGTCATTCATACACAATAAAGGTGTATTTATGAAAAGGCTATATAAAATTGGAGCAATTAACACGTCTTCTCTTCTGATTGCCTTGAATGGTGTACATATTTAGCGGAGTTTACAATAATAAAGCTATTTTATTTGACAAACTTTGATATTGCAAGATTTCATGATTAACTAAAGAAAACGACGCGTTTTTAAAATGATCGGATGTCATTAAATTATTGGCAACACATGAAAAAGATACTTGCATAGTCAATAGCAGATTACATAAAAAAATCTGCAATACATGTACTTCCATATTTTCTATTGATCTCAATCTCCGTGTTATGAGATCCTGCTCTAGATCGCGGTAGTTTTTCTTGGACAGTTATGTTTTTACCAATTTCTTAATACTTTTGCAAGGTACAATGTGTGTACAAATGTGTGTGTGTGTCTTACTTCATCATGTCCACCTTTCTGGCTCATAGCAAGATTCCCCATGTCTGATCGATATTAGCTCCATGCTATATCTCTGCATACAGGAAGTATTTAAATTCAGAGATATTGTTATAGCCCCTTCTTATGTCAATGTAAAAAGGGGATCTTAAAAAACTGAAAAAAGGACAATGAAGTAGAAACATAATATTAACACTATCATAAAGTGAAAGGTTTCATCTCTAACATTTGTTTGCACACGAAAGATACCTTGAACATATTTTGATTTATAGCGGTTTGAAAGTTTTTTCTTCTATAATTCCATAGGAAGTTGTTCGAACCACAGTGACACGAAAGTTTGGTATGCACAGTTTCTATTCGGTGTATAGTGGATCATTGTTTAAACGTATTGGTCCCGCAGCCTTTGTTTGAATTAGCTGAAGCAAGTTTCGTTTATATCATACGTATAAGAGTGATTAATCCTGTATTTTTTATGTCAAAGTTAAATACACATGAGCAGTGAAACGAAAATTGATATAGCAGTAAAGAGTTTATTTATTATAGTGTCACCCCTATTTAAAGGGCCAGCCAATTCTGACTTACGAGACACCTTTGAGAACATTTACTTCCCGATTCCTATCCTTTAATGCCAGGCATCAGGCATGTAGGCGCACGATAACCATTATTTAACTAGCTGGCGGCTCACCAACCGGCCATATCAGAACGGACACCTACCGGGATTCGAACCTTCGACCTCCCGCTTCCAAGGCGGATAACCACTCGGCCACGGGAGACGGATATATTTAAATTCAATTTTGGTTTTGTCAGGTTCATCAACATTTGTAAACGAATAAGACGACAGCGATAAACGTAGTATTCGTCTTTCCATGGACCGTATAGACCAAGAAGTGTTTCTGGTGTCTGCAGCATAAACACCTCACTCAGATGTAAACAAACCGAATAGTTCATGCCCATGTAAACAAAGAACCGACAATGAAATTAGTTAAATATTAAACGATTCGTACATCTCTTGATATAAATCATTCTAAGCTTGTTTTTGAAGGTATAGTGAATAAATTCTAAAATTACGTTAAAATAATTGTGCTCATTTTGTTGGGATGTCAGTCTATTATCTTTAAACCATTTCCATTTACTATGTTGTTAGAACGGATTCAATATTAGAAAGGACATGAAATTAGAAAGGCCGTTATAAGGAATTGCTCTGGCATCGATGAAGAATAGTTGATCTATGCATTATAAATTTATATATAACGTTTAATAGGAGTTGAAAATGTTTTTTGTTGAATTTTAAAAAAATACGGTTAGTACACCGCTTACACGGTCAGGGGGCATATGTAAAGCTGAAACAGTTAAAGAGTTTTGATTTATGGCAAAATCGTGAAGTCCATAAAAATGTCGAAGTTGCATGTCCTAATGTGGACAACTAGAATACGCAGTCTGAGCTGAATTTGTTTTTATGTGTATTGATGTTCCCGTAATGTTTTCTCTGTTTCTGCTTTCCTTTACATGTAATTAAGCATTTAGCTTTGTGTTTCTCTACACGGAAGTGTTTTCTTGGTGTACACAATAAAAGCAAGATGTCGTCTACATGTAACAACCTTTTTATATTCAAAGAAATCAAATTTTGTTTGTACTTATTGTTTAACCATGCTGTCTTATCAATTGGTGTGAAGTTGGCTATAGGAGCGGTAACAGCAATTAAAGTATTCCTGTTGTTACTGCAAACAGTACCGGCAGTCATAAATCTTGCTGTAACCAACAGGTAACTTCCTGTCGGTATTATAGTACTACATTGTATGCAGTCGTACTCATTTCGTGTGACAATAAGAATAATGTTTGCCCTTCCAATGTTTTAGACCTACAGTTTTGAGTTATGATAATTTAATAAATGGTTATGTCATCTTGATTTCTCTCACTTTATCTACATGTTCTATAGAAGGGGCAAAGGGAAAGAAATCTAGATAGGATAAAGGGGAAGAACTCGTGACGGGATTAAGGGGGAAGAACTCGTGACAATCTCCTATGATTACTACCAATACCAATAGCTGTGACAGGAAGCATAATCACTGGTGTTACTGCTGCTACTGCTATCTTCGCATCAGGTTTTAAATGATTACTTATAGTCAACGTTTTCTTTTTACGATGTGTCTTGTGTAGTTGAAACTATTAACAACAACATGATCTGGCATGTTATTAATGCATGCATCATAATTACATGTTATCAAGTTATAAATGATGTCAGCCACATACCTTTATCGTGAAGTTTGTGAAATGTTCGTAGATTTAACATTTTCTAAATATAAACTTAATTCAATCGGGCAATGATCCAAAATTTCAGTTAGATGAAAACGGAATGGAATAAAGAAAACGTTACAACTACACTCACGACAAAATGGTTCATGTTACAACTACACTCACGACAAAACGTTACAACTACACTCACTACAAAATGGTTCATGTTACAACTACACTCACGACAAAATGGTTCATGTTACAACTACACTCACGACAAAATGGTTCATGTTACAACTACACTCACGACAAAATGGTTCATGTTACAACTACACTCACGACAAAATGGTTCATGTTACAACTACACTCACGACAAAATGGTTCATGTTACAACTACACTCACGACAAAATGGCTCATGTTACAACTACACTCACGACAAAATGGTTCATGTTACAACTACACTCACGACAAAATGGTTCATACTTAACTGACAAGAAGTGTAAAATCCTACTTAAAAACGTCCATTATCAATCTACAGTGTATTAGATAGTTTATTTACATAATCTTAAGTATTTCATTCGGCCAAAACTATTTATTTGGGTATCAAAAGAAGACCGTGCATAAATATCACACGATTCATTAATATGCAAGTCAATTCAATATACCAATTCTCAGTGACAATTTGATGACAATATTTTCTAAACAGGGACAAATAATAATGCTCTCTGTTTTAATTATGAAATCTTCTTGACAAACTACATAGTGATTTTCTTTACACAATGCACAAATAATATGGCATTACGACATTACGTTTTGTTTTGTGCATTGTGTACAGAGAATCATAATGTAGTTTGTAAAGTTTCATAATTTTGATAAAATCTTTTGGGCGAAATATTATAAAGAATTCAAACAGAGAGCAATAATATTTTCCTACACCTCTGATTCATGTGGGAAGCGTCAGTTGTTTGCGAAGAGAAGGTTTACTTGTTGGTAACCCAGGAACACTAGTTAGGCTAACCAAAGACCTAAATGGTATTTAGGTCTTTGGGCTAACTGACTAAAGTAAATTGCTGAAATATTGATTAAAAACAACATAGAACATCCGTTCATAACTGTTGAGGACGAAACGCATTTTGTTGTAAGGTGTACATTTTACACCGATATAAGAGAAAACTTATTTCATGATAAAACTTTCTAAATACCTGGTAAATGCCTACCTTAAACGCAGAGACTGCTTAATAGCAATCGATAAACGCTTCTAACTCTTAATTACTCTTAATCAATGCTTCTTACGCCTACGTTTTTCTAATTTTCCAATTTTGCATATACAGTCCATCGTGATTACTAGTACTATTCATTATTTTAAAAATGACCTTTGATTACTTAAATATATACATGTTATAATGTCTTGCCATATATAGCACAAGTATAAGTAGTCCCTATGTATTGAATAGCGTGATATTATTTATATGTTGTTAAAAAGTGATTTATCTTGTTCATATTTTGTTACCTTAAAACTTGTTATTAACATTCGGTGACTTGTAGGTCCACAGGGCCGGGTGCATCTTTCTTGTATTGTTTAATATGCTATAATGCTTACATTGCATATGTCGCGAAAATAAACTATTTACTTACTTACTTACTTTACATAACAACTCTTTCATAGTGTAAGCGTACACTCTGAACAGCTATAACATAACATTCTTCATTTTATCATTGCAAAGATAATAAACAACATGGACTGTCTAATCTTTATCAATACTAAATGTTTTACACAAAAAAGCCAACAACTAAAATGATAAGAAATAGAAATAGTTTACTTTATCTATACAAAAAGCAATACATGTACATTTGTACTAGTAAGTAGATAGTAAATTTGTCTGAACAAAGCAAATTAACAGAGATTTTCATTTGCACATTTATATATATATCATTTGACCATTTTTCTATCATTTGCTTGTGAAATAGTTCATTTTCAAGAGCGTGTAATATCAATTAATGCACAGTAAAACCTCAATAATAAGACCATCCCTGGGACTCTTCAAAACTAATCATTGAGGTTGAGTTAAGTGCAAAACAGTGCAAATGGACTTGAATTTTTTTTCTTAATTTTGAGGTGGTCTTTAAGTGAGGTTTTACTGTATTTCACATAATATTCTTTGTTATCAAACGTGCCTGGTATCACTTCCATCAGCCAGTGCCTGGAACCTGTTGGTACGTCTCCACGATTTCAGTCCATAGTTTGTCGATACGGAATATGAATGTATCAACTATGATACGCTGTTTCTCACTGATAGTCTCAGAAACGTTTAGATCCATAATAAAAACAGTAAAATGTTCATAAAATATAAATGTAACTAATGACAAGATTGTAAAAACATGTGCATTGATACATAATTTAAGCGGGCTCTTTCTTTAAGCTGAACTGATATCATTACACCGTATGCAAAGATGTGTCATAAAATTTCTCTCTGTGAGCAAAGCAACATGCCCAAAATTATGCAAAATGCTGTAACAAGACTTGACACCAGAATTACTTTTTCTGCCAATTCATAACTGTAAGAATCTGTACTGGTGAAAAGAGCTAACCTACTGGTGCTAGAATCTACATGTATTTCACTTAATTTCTTAAGTTGGTTGTAGCAATAACATTTGTGTTGACAATGAATCCTACTATGGAAACAGAATGATACAAGTTTGCCAAAAGTCATGTTCAACATTTTAGAATACTTGATCAGTTGGCGAAAATTAGCAGGAAAACAATCTTGAAACTGAAAAGAGGGGAATGGAATACAGCAGGAGAATGAACAACACTATAACTTAAAAGAGTAACATGAAAATACTCAATTGAGCATCTCAACAAGGGGCTAATCACAAACATAATACATGTAAGTCTGAGAGTCAGACTGAGACTTCAAAATGTTAAATGTTCTTCTTGCTTCTATGTTGTTTAAACAATATAGATTAACCAAAAATGCCAAACGTGTACAGAGGGAAAGAACCATTATTCAGACAGTGTACAGAGGGAAAGAACCATTATTCAGACAGTGTACAGAGGGAAAGAACCATTATTCAGACAGTGTACAGAGGGAAAGAACCATTATTCAGACAGTGTACAGAGGGAAAGAACCATTATTCAGACAGTGTACAGAGGGAAAGAACCATTATTCAGACAGTGTACAGAGGGAAAGAACCATTATTCAGACAGTGTACAGAGGGAAAGAACCATTATTCAGACAGTGT
Source organism: Mactromeris polynyma (assembly GCA_032209605.1). Taxonomy (NCBI): domain Eukaryota; kingdom Metazoa; phylum Mollusca; class Bivalvia; order Venerida; family Mactridae; genus Mactromeris; species Mactromeris polynyma. Next base: position 10,392,598 of record JASFXZ010000008.1, read on the forward strand.
ACAGAGGGAAAGAACCATTATTCAGACAGTGTACAGAGGGAAAGAACCATTATTCAGACAGAATTTCATTCATTTAGATTTAATGAAAACCAAATGTTGGTAATTATGAATTTCACAATTTGAACTCTAAGTCGGAATTTCAGACTTGAAGTGTTTGTGAATAATGCCACAGGAATTCTTAATTCAAAATGGTCTACTTCTAGAGGTAAGCATTTTTGACTAGAACGCAAGAAACTATCCAGCTTTTATTTGCAATTATCAAGCAAGCTGTATAAGTAACTGTATCAAATGTTGTATATCTCCAACATTCTGCAAGGACGGTGATGTTTCATAGAGGTCACTAGTTCTAAGTGTATAACAAACTGTATTCTCAGCATTTAGAAATCCATTAAACAACGTCAAAAACTTACTGTGTAAAAATTCAGACGAGACTTCATGGTTTTCATCACTAAATGTAATTAAATGAACTCGGAAAACTGTTTTTCTGTCATAATATAAAATCCTTAATTTATTTAAAACAATGCAAGGAATAATATTCCAATTTCTATCCATCATCAGTTTGGTCCACTTTTCTGCATTTTCTGCACTAGTTTCTTCTACTTTTGGTCCTTTAGGTTCTTTGTTCCAGTAAAGATCAAGTAATTCCAACAAACCAGACGACAGGACAAAAATAACATGAGGATAAAATGATCCAGCTCTTTCAGCAAAATCATAAAAGTTTCCTTTCGGATCTGACACATTCTCCTCTACATCAACACCATGTCTGGTAAGGAAAGCTTCTAAATCAGTAATGATGCCCAGCAATTCTATTGTATTAGCATGATGTATCAACATTGCACGTGGTTCCCTGGAATCTGTAGAATTTCCATCATCTCTTTCATTTGTTTGATTATTCAAAGCAGGCAATGTGTTCTTTGTTTCTGAAAAGGTTAAAATAAACATAATGACCAGTAGAGGCCAATTGTGTTGCATTTGGTCATATTTTTTGCCAGACCACATCAAATATCTGTGATCAATTTTTTAAACTATACAACAATCATACATGTAATTAACTCCGTATGTCTCAATCAGATATTTAAGCACAGTCCGATGTTTCCCAAAATTTCTCTGAAAGTTCTTCACTGTCGTAGAATAGACACTTGCCATATGTCATTATTGTCATGATATCTTATGTTATACCACTATATATATTAAGTACAAATCTAAGCAGCATTGACAAGGGCTGAAGAAATATAATTAGCTGATTACCAAGAACCTTGAATAAATATTTTACCTAGTAAGTTCAGGCCATGCATTTCTTCACAGTCATGAACCACACGCTCCCTTGTGTTCCGTGAACATGTTATAACTGTATATAACAAAACAACAATAAGTAAGTCACATCAAATATTTTCATAGTTCAGCATTATTATAATATTTTGGATGGGTAAGACTAAGATAAACTGAGTTTGGTGGGGTAAAGTACTATACTAGCTAGATAACTCTTACAGGAACCAGTCATCAAACTCCATGACAGGTACCAGTCTGATGGCTTAGTGGTAGAGCATCTGCCTTGGGTGCAGAAGTTTATGGGTTCAAGCCCCACCAAGGACCTACTCAAGTCGTTGAAAATGGTACTATTCACAAAGGATTATCACAAGTTCTCTACATTCATCCCTTCTAGAGTTCTCTCCCTTTATCCCTTCTATAGTACATGTATGTGTATGACAACCTCCTGTGGAACTAGTAGTCCCTACGTCATTAGGAAGCATTACGATGTTTGTACCAAAACTAGTTTGCCCTATGTCAGGTAAATGTGTGGTATCATGTCATGTGTTGATGGCGTACTCTGGCAGTGTGACAATGCTATATCTGCAACTTACAGGCTCCATCTCAAGGTAAGTGAAAAATTGATGGTTGGACGTCAAACAAGACACACCCAAAAACAGATACCTACTAGGCACAGTGACAAAGTAAATCATATTATTTATAGGAAAAAATATCAAACAGATTAACAATCAAGAGATCTCTATTTTAATGAGAAAATCAAAATGCAAGATTTTTTCATTTCAGTATTGAGAATACCAAAGAACACAACTATTGAAAATATACATACTCTTATTAGGATGAAATTTAATCCACACTACCACAGCTATAACACTGGCAGTGAATGCCAAGCCAGCAACCAAACCATAAACAAGCTCTGGATTGGTCTGCATGAATAACAACAAGTCATCATGTTGCTGCCGGTGTTGTTGAAGCATCGTTGAATGTTCCCGTACACTAACTGCTTCAGGAGAAGTATCAGCAACAATGTCTGCAAAAATTATTAATATTTCTAAATAATCAACTTGCCTCTATTCACTATTGGGAATTATTGCATTAAAGCTAAAGGGGCCATGACTCTGACCACTTACACAATTGGGATAAGGCAATATACTCTGAAAAAATATTGATATTTTTAGGATTAATTTATGATTCAAATGAGTTGAACTATCAAAAAAAGTTAATATGAGCGCTGCTATGGGATTTACAACCTTTTCTGTAAGTGACCTCATCTCAAGAAAACGTAACATGTGATGTCACTATTTGCAAGCAGGAAACAACATTTTACTCCATATAAGCACTTCGTTTTCATATTGCCATATGGGGCAAATATTGCTTACTGTCAGAACATGGTAAAGTCACATGTGAAGTTTTCTAGAAATAACGTCACTTAAAGAAGAGGTTGGAAATCGTACAGCGGCGCTCAATTATAAACCTGTCAAATTCACTTTTAGTAAATATACATCACCAAGACAAACACTGCAAAATTTGTTATTGAATAAAATTATAATCACACAAAATACCAGATTCACAGACGAGTTGGAATCATTATTCATTATTTCTAGGGATGTCAATATTCGGTTATTTTGTTAACCTGTTAACTGTTTAATCGTCCGAAATGGCAGGTTACCTCTTTAGGCCAGTATATATTATAATACATAATGGTAACAATAAAGCAGAGGAGATTGTCACAAGTTCTCTCCCTTTGAGATTTCTTATAGTTGAAGGGTAAAGGGAGAGAACTCTAGACAATCCCCTGGGCAATAAAGTTCATGCCGTCTAACCAAAAATTCTGGATACAGACAAGTTATATTCTTTCATGTAGCTGTGCAAATTGTCTGTGGTAAAAGTTGCAATGTTTTAAATTATTACAATGTTTAATGATGCTGAGAATTTAAGTATTATCACCTGGTACTTTATATTCCTCATAATCAATGTCTTCTGAATAAAATACTTCATAACCGTACTCTGAACAATTGGTGATGAACTGAAACAAATGTGTAAAATAATAATAAATAATTATACAAGTAGACAGAATATAGTTAACTCTCACAAAGTATTCAACAGGCTTTTATAGATTATTCATATTCAATTATCCACCTATAACCCCAGTACCCTGATGCTAAATATTCTTAGAATTTTAAATAAATATAAAACCTTAAAAATATGTTGATTTCTTGTAGCCAAACTTGACCCTAATATTTTACCCCATTGCAGATTTTGTTATGGCTAAAACAAATGCTTCCCCAACACAAAATATATATACATTATTTTTATTTGAGAAAGGCCATCCACTAATCATCCAATTATTCTAAGATAAGACAAAAGACAAGATAACATACCTTCACATAAAACATCATAAGATTGCAGCTAACTTCTGTCTCTACAAATCTAATTTCTCCAACAGAATTTGTCCAAAACGCCCATGATGCTATTGGCTCAAAGAAGGGTTCTTCTGCTGGAAATACCCAAATATTAACCAATGAGTATGGATTGATGTTCCTCATATACCCAATAAAGGTGGTGACATTATCTGAGGTTCTTTGTCCTCTAACACCAATCTGTGGTCCGTTGTTGTTATAGTCATTGTACTGATTGTATACATCGCACGCCTCTGAAATACAATGCAATAGCAAATTATTCAAAACAGCATTTTGTACTGTCTTCAACTCTTGTACCCATATGTTTTTCAAATGGTATCTAATTTTGTAACTGGAACACTGCATTACCGCAACTTGCTACATTTATCAAAGCCAAATTCCTCTTACTACAGGCAAATTGGTTTACCTATTTAATGCCACATATGGTTCTTATACCTCAAGCCTAGCCAACTTACTATTAAAATGATAGAAACTTAAACTAATTTTGGCTTTTATTTTCATAATCATTTTGTTAAACAAAGTTATACTAGTCCTGCTGCAGTCCTGCACTTTGTATTGACATGCTATTGTTTCTTGCTAACACCTGTAGCTTGGAATTGAAAGGGTGAAATCTAAAAAATATTACAAACTAGTCTTCCAAACCGTATCTTGTAAACTGCATTGAAATGAATACCTCTGTAAGTATGACCATGTAATTTTAAGGGACAGTAGATCTTGTACCAAAATTAGGAGGCTAAAACCATAGGAGATTGTCACAAGTTCTCTCCCTTTACCCTTTCTAGAGTTCTCAAACTATATCCCTTCTATTGTATATGTATGTATAGTATAGTTACATACATATACTATAGACGGGATAAAAGTAATAGAAACTATATAATGGATAAAGGGAGATAACTATAAAAGGATAAAGGGAGAGAACTCTTGAAGGGATAAGACATTATGACAGTCTTATGTGGCTCAAACTTTCGCTTACTGTTAATTATACCAATTTTACTTAAATAACATAAGAATAGTAAGTATAAACACAAACACAAATGCTTAAAGAAGCTTTATTTCTGTAAGGGATCATTTTTAAGGAAATTAAGGAACCATGCACATTTACAGTCTGTTCTGCTCAAGTTGACCCCAATATTGCAATCAAATGAATGTTGTGTGAGCCAGTTTAACTTCGGGACTTACCTTTAGAAATTGGAAATTCTTCTTGCAATATGAGAAACATGCGACACTGATTATGACATGATTGCCTCCCTTGATTTTCTTCAATGACATCGCAGTCACATGACTTTCTGTCCAGCAGAAACACATCAGCTATCAAGCTAGCATTTGGTGAAGGCATTATAAGGATACAAGACAAGTTGACACTTGAAATCTGAAATAAATGTACAATTATCAACGTAAATTAATAATCCATTGACTTAAATTGGTGGCTTCAAAATGGGGATATCTTTATACAGCATTCAAAATTATATTTCTCACTAATAAAATATCTCAACACTGGACATAATAAACACTCAATATGATTTTATTACCTCAAGCAATTGACATACTATCCCATGCACTTCAAAAAATATCTGTTGTACTCAATGTAGTTAGTGTTTTACCACAGGAAATTGTCCCCAGTTCTCTCCCTTTATCCCTTCTAGAGTTCTCTCTCTTTATCCATACTGTAGTATTTGTATATACCGTATAATAAGGGAGAGAACTCTAGAAGGAATGAAGGAGAAATCAAATGACAATCTCCTGTGGTTTTTACTATCTGCACATCACAACAGATTATTAGGTCACAATTTGGAGACAATGAGTCGTTTTTATCTAAAACAATAACTGTAATGGAAATTGAGTCTTGGTATTTCCCTGGAAGCAGCTAAGCTCTGCCATTGATGTTATTTTATTCTATCAGCAGTAAAACCACGAGATTACAAATGCCTAGATTGTAATTTATATGACATTTGTATTGTATTGAATGGTACTACTGAATAGTTATAAAACAAAATACTGAATACATAATTATAACACATGATAAATTTCTACTTACTTTGCTGTCATGTACTTGGACATGTTTTGGTGTAAAGTACTTTATATCTTCAGATTTGTCATTCACACTCAGCTTTAATCTGATATAAATGTTCGCCATATCTACAAGAACAATTGCTGTATCATACTACTTGTATCTGTTCCCGAGAATATAACTGTTTTGTACGACTGAAGCTTGAATTCGGAATCCAGTAATTGTGCACCATAATTATGATAACCTTTATGTGTACACTTTAAT